>OX940974.1:148209045-148399603 GCA_954871275.1 Leptopterna dolabrata
AAAATTTGCTTTTTCCGTTGTTTGTTGATAGGCTCACCTCAACGTCGTCATCAAAACTTCCAAATTTAATTAAAAATTAACTACTTATGTCTCGTCCAAATGAGAAATTTGTAACATTTCATCTCAGTGTCTACTTTAAAAATAAAAATAAAAATCGAGTGCATTCCCCCATTGACAGTCCTAGATGTCCCACTTCAAATGGGCTTAAGATTCGTTAGTGTATGAGATTTAAAAATGTAAAATGATCGTGCCTTGCATCAGCTAATCTATAGTAAAGAAAAATGCTAATGAGTACTTTTGCACAAATCCATCAGTCAGTTTCTCAGTAGAATAATCAGTAAGGGGATCAAGATGGATGATCCCCTATAGATCCAGACCCCCACACCATCGGCAAATTCTCCAATAATCAGTAAGTTTTCACATCAAAAATTCAGACTTTCAAGTTAGTCTGTCAACAAAGGGGGTTAAGTATACAAGACATGGGAAATTATGGGAATTTTTTCTTTGGGAATGTTTTTGGAGGAGTTAGGAGGTGAAAGACACAACAAGTCCTGGAGTATATCCCAACACTCCTGTGGAAGGGGGTGGAAAGGATCTTGTTAATGGTCGGCCGAAAAAACCAACTCCAAACAAAATGAATGCTTATAAAATGTGTATCACTCTCCACAGTTTCTGAGAAATCCGCCTGCTAAAATCGTTAACTTATTAATAATAATTCTGTGCCAGACATTTCTCGTCAACTGTTTATAGAAACCCAGCCCATTGTTTTACAGGAAGTCTCCAAAGATAAAGTTACAGAGCATTTAATTTACTTTGAAATCATACATACATTTACAATATTATCCTCATGTGAGCCAGACTTGAAGCAATTTGAAAATTTTAGGTTAATTCACCCAATGTTGGAGACAAACCCATATAGCCCAAGAAAAGTAGCTCTCAAAGGTCGGATCAGTGGAACAAATTCAAATTTTTTTTAAAATGGACACTGATGTTCCTTCCACTATACTGAGTAACGTACTAAAAGTTTATAAAAATCTTATAGTAGGAGGGGGAGATGCAGTTAATTTTGTTTTCTGTTTCTGTGTATAAAACCGGGATCCCCGCCCCACCCACTAGCATCAGGGCTACAATCCAGGACTTCTATAGTATCTTCACCTCCTAACTACTTCAAACACATTCCCAAAGAAATAAAATTATATCATCTTCCATGTTCTCTATAATCCTGTTTTGAGCATTTATTGATGGAACTAGATGTGCCATCAGACATTCTGAAACTAACTCCGTAGGGGTACAAGAGAGCAGTAGATAAATTAAATGATGCAGGGGAAACATACCATTACGTCAAAGATAGTAGCACGGTGAAGAGGCCAACTTCTGATCAAGTTGAGGAATGCCTTCTTTGCTTCAGGTGACGTCATTCCTTGAAGACTTTGATGGTGTAGAGTAATGCCCTCTTGTGGTAAATTAGGAACCAACCGTGACGGTAGGCAGTGGGAAGCAACTGCTCTATAGTCCATATCATTTGATGTACAGTCACCAAGTTCGACTTGTGCTTGAAGTGCAGCCAACATCATCTATGAAACAAATAATTGGAGTATCACGAACTATTACTGCTACTACTAAAGGCAGTGAGTGACACGTAAAATATATGAAGGAATATTTATGACGACCAGAATATAGCTAATTTAGAAGTTGCCTGAAAGTGTATATTTTGAGAAGACTACTACTAGGTTAAGATTCAAACCATAATGTTGAACTTATAAATTCCTCACCAGACCTCTATGAAATCACTTACTGCTTCTTTCTCAGTTACAGGAAACCGATCAGCTCGTAGACTGTGCAGAACTTGATGATAAAGCAATTCCTTCTCAACTGGATCATCGAGATCCATGTACTGGTCAAGAAACAGGTGTTTCTTAAATAAGAAGAAGTGATGGGGTTTTCGGGATGTCTTAACTTGTTGTTGATTATTCGTATTTCTATATCGTTCCCACTTGGACATTATATCAGCCACCTTTTCTTCTGCCACAAGACTTCTTTCCGAGTTACCTAAGACTTCATAGATAGCATAACCTACGAACGAAACCATAAATACAGTTAGTTTTCAATCAGTAGGTTTCTAAAAACAGGTACACCCTTGAAGTTAGCAAGTAGGTATCATAGTGTAGTGGTAACTACACGAGGCCTTGAACACATGATTTTCCAACATGTTGAATTGGTTGTGTTTTGGTCAAAAAAGTTGTTGTTACGTTTTGGTTTGGAGTGATTGCACACAAAGAATACAATCTTGTTATCCCGTGTTAACATCAGTTTCGTTATTTCTTTACATTTTGGGGGCCCGTCCGGGATCATGTCACATCGAAGAACACATCAAGTACCCAAAAGGACGATTTCTACTCGCCGTCATGTGGTCAACGATGACGAGGGACCTGCAACACCGGCTCCAAACGACCAGGATCAAATGATGCCACTGCAGCTTTCTCTGGAATCAATCCAGCAGCAGCTAACGATGTACCGTGATCGGGTTGAACATTTGGAACGGGAAAACCAAAGGTTGAAAGAACTTGCCGTTCTTACACAGGCTGGGCCTTCCACATCGAGTATACCGACTGCCTCTGAGACCTTAGCGGAAGTCCAAAAGCAGCTCATGAGTTTCGAAAAGAAACCGAGCTCACTTGAGGGTGCGCTAATGCTCTATGAGGGAAAGACATCGTGGGAAGACTATGTTGGCCATCTGGAAATTGTGGCTGCCGCCAATAATTGGTCCGACGAGTATAAGGGCAAAAAACTTGCTGGTGCTCTACGAGGAACTGCTCTGGGAGTGGTTCTAGCCACAGTGCCCCCAGAGGAACGACTGAATTTTCATAGTCTCAACACTGTTCTCAAGCTCAGATTTGGCCAACAGCACTTAGCACTTAAGTGGCAAAGCGAGCTCCAATCCAGAAGGCAGCGCCCAAAGGAGCCTTTAGCAGCGTATGCCATGGACATTGAACGCATTGTACGACTTGCCACCCCTAATTGGCCGGAACAATGCTGGGATGAAATGGCTTTACACGCATTTTTAAGGGGCCTGAAGGATCAGGGGGCAAAGAAAATTCTTTCGTGCTATGGGCCCACGACTCTTCAAGATGCCCTAACAAGAGCTCAACTGATGGAAGAGCAAACCCCCACCAATGATTCAACCACTTCAGAGCCAGAATGTTGGGGGTGTAATAAGAAGGGACACCTTCGAGCCAAATGTCCTAACAGTAAACAGTTATCGCGCCCCGCCAATGTCGTTCAGTTAGAGCCGGAAAACTGAATGGAGCCTTGGAATTGGGCCATGCCTCGGCTCCCCACACTAAGGGCCCGTATGCTTTTATTAGGACTGCAAGAACTGAGGGGGAAGCTCTATTTGTGGAGGCAAGGGTTGGTGCACGGGCATGCTTTATGCTAGAAGACACAGGCGCTACAGTCTCACTACTTCGCCCAGATGTTGCACAGAAGATGACTGCAAAAATGTCCAAATCTCGCCATACCAGTTTGCACACCGCTTCGGGCGAAGGGATTCCGGTATGTGGTGAATGCATGGTGTTGGTTTGGTTAGGAGGTCGACAAGTAAAACATCCTTTCCTTGTAGCGCCAATAAGAGACAAGGCTATATTGGGTTTGGACTTCCTTCGGAAGGTAAATGCCTGTGTTGACCTAGCGCGATCTACCTTGGCAATTTGGGGGACTCAAATTCCGCTAAAGCGTCGGTGGCAATGCGTAGAAGGTGTTCCCAAAAGACAGTTGGCAGGTAGGCAGGTCCGCAACCATGTGGCAAGTGTACAAGATACTCAGTTGGAGCATGGGGAACCAGGGTGGATGACAGTGGCTCTTGAAAATTCGGATCTTGTACCAGGCTCTCAAGAATGGAAGCGGTTAAAGGGGCTGTTCCACCAACGACGTGCTGCATTTGCCACTGAGAGTAAATTTTTGGGGCGTACTCATTTGGTGTATCACAGTATCGACACCGGAGACTCTAGGCCCTTGAAACAGGCACCTCGGCGCATACCCAACTCTCAACGTGAGCACATCGATACACTGATCCAAGAAATGGTGGAGCAAGATGTCATTGAGCCTTCCAGAAGTCCCTGGGCGTCACCGGTAGTTTTGGTACCAAAAAAAGATGGCACCACAAGGTTTTGTGTAGACTACCGGAGACTTAATAAAGTCACTAAGAAGGACTCCTATGCTCTCCCCTGTATCCATGACCTGCTGGATGTATTAGGTGGATCAAGTTGGTTCTGTGTACTTGACTTGAAGAGTGGTTATTGGCAAGTTGAAATGAAACCAGAAGATAAGGAAAAGACTGCTTTTACCATCTATGGGAAAGGCTTATGGCAATTCAAAGTAATGCCTTTTGGATTGACTAACGCCCCGGCAACCTTCCAGAGGTTGATGGAAACAGTAGTGCCCAGAGAGCTAGCCTTACCCTACCTGGACGACCTGATCATTTATGGGCCCAATTTTGACACTGTCCTAAGCAAGTTAGAACGTGTTCTGAACTGTCTGCAAAAAGCTAACCTCCAAGTAAATGTAAAAAAGTGCAGTTTCTTCAAGCGTCAAACCAGATACTTGGGACATCTTATCTCTGAAAGAGGAGTTCAAACCGACCCTGACAAAACCAAAGTGGTGAGGGAGTGGCCGGAGCCCAAAAATAAAAAAGATGTGAAAAGGTTTTTGGGCTTCTGCTCCTACTACCGCCGGTTTGTCAAGAATTTTGCTGGTGTTACCAAGCCCCTAACCTGCCTCACGCAGGCTGAAGTTCCATTTGTGTGGGATGAACCTTGCAGGAGCAGTTTCCAAAAGTTGAAAGATGTGATGACCTCGGCACCTGTGCTAGCCTTCCCAGATTTAAGCAAGCCTTTCATATTGGACTGTGATGCAAGTGGCCATGCGATTGGTGCAGTCTTATCCCAGGAGCACGATGGGAGGGAGCATGCTGTGTCATACTTCAGCCAAACTCTGAGCAGACAAGAGAGAAATTATTGTGCAACCCGCCGTGAACTGTTAGCAGTATTACGCAGTATAAGCCATTTCCACCAGTACTTGTATGGCAAGGAGTTCTGTCTGCGAACAGATCATGCAGCTCTCACTTGGCTTACGTCGTTCCACCGACCAGAAGGCCAGTTGGCTAGGTGGCTTGAGAAGCTGCAGAGCTACAATTTCAAAATAGTACATCGTGCAGGAGTAAGGCATGCAAATGCTGATGGATTGTCCAGACGCCCCTGTGGTATTGACTGCAAGTACTGCCAACGACGAGAAGAAGCAGACAAACTGGAAGTACAGGTCGTACAGCTCACACCTGAAGAAGAGGGATTCCAAAATGACCCTGGTATAGAGCAAGTTAAATTCTGGAAAAGCCAAGGGAAATGCCCAGATAATGCTGAGCTCACTGGAGTAGATCCCATAGTGCGCCAACTGGTAAATAGATGGGAATTACTCGAAGTGAGGGAAGGGAAATTGTACCATTTGTGGGTGGGACGAGCTGGAGAAAAAATAGCACAGCTAGTCGTTCCTCAGGGGCGGCGTGAGCAGGTATTGACGGAGTGTCATGATAGACCCACTGGGGGTCATTTTGGTTTTTGGAAGAGCCTGGCCAGGATCAGGCAGAGCTACTTTTGGCCCGGCATGACGTCTGATATCCGTTCCTGGTGTCGTACATGTCAAGTCTGCAGAAAATTTAAAGGGCCAGGCCGCCGGAATCCTGCACCATTGCAGCAAATGACAGTTGGCGCGCCGTTTGAACGAATAGGTGTTGATATTCTGGGACCCTTCCCCAGATCTGACCGGGGCAACCGTTATGTGCTAGTGGTAGCTGATTATTTTTCTAAATGGCCTGAGGCAGTAGCCCTCCCAAATCAAGAGGCAGGGACAATAGCTTCAGCTCTGGTTGAGCAGGTCTTCAGCCGTACTGGCATACCATTAGAGATGCACACGGACCAAGGGCGAAACTTCGAAGCTGCCTTGGTGAAGGAAGTGTCAAAACTGTTGGGCATGCATCGTACTCGATCCACAGCATTGCATCCCCAATCAGCAGGTTTGGTGGAACGGCTGAATAGGACATTGACGAAGCACCTGGCCATGTTTGTAAACAAATGCCAAACTGACTGGGATGAGAAGATCCCTTTATTCTTGATGGCTTACCGGTCGACGCCCCAAGGAACTACAGGATTCTCCCCTGCGCAAGTCATCTATGGGAGAGATCTGCACCTACCTGAACACTTGGTCCGAACACCACAGCATCCGCAAGTCCTGAACACACCCTATGCAATGAAACTAAGACATCACCTCGAGCAAGTACGCAGATTTGCAAGTGAAGAAGCCCAGCTAAAGTTGCGCTTCCAAAAAGAGTGGTTCGACCGACGAGCTAAGCGCCCACTCCATAAAGAAGGCGATTGGGTTTGGGTGTTCGAACCAAAAAGAAGCAGAGGCATCTGTCCGAAGCTCCAGCCCTTGTGGACCGGGCCTTGGGTGGTTACAAAACGCCACAATGAGGTCCTATTTGATGTCCAAATGGGCAAGAAGATACGTCGACTTCATGCCAATCGGATGACCAAAGCGGAAATACGATCTGGGGACAGGTCTCAGGAAGTGGAGGGAGTAGTGTAGTGGTAACTACACGAGGCCTTGAACACATGATTTTCCAACATGTTGAATTGGTTGTGTTTTGTTCAAAAAAGTTGTTGTTACGTTTTGGTTTGGAGTGATTGCACACAAAGAATACAATCTTGTTATCCCGTGTTAACATCAGTTTCGTTATTTCTTTACAATAGATTAACGATATATTCAAGCGGGTTCCATTCACTCAAAAGTCACCAACCACATGTAATCCATCCAGTAGGTAACAAATTAATATTAATAATGAATGATGACTTCTCACCCATAGCCCCTTCACGTAGGCCTATTTTATCTCTAACCAGCTCCATAACATCCTTGGCTGTTGCTGAAGGGTGAAATTCCACAGCATGATATTGTCCATCCATAAAATGAAATTTGGCATATATTGGTCTCCTGTTAATGGTACACATGATTTCTTCTTTTGATGGTGGCCACTGCCTTCTGCGTGTTCCTTGTGTTTTGTGTAAACACTGGAAAACAAGACCAGTTAGTTAACTGATGAGGAAATCTTAACCAAGAAGCAATAAGCAAGCATCGAATCAGCAACTGCTGACTGAATTTCATGTGGTTACATAAATTTAATGGAACACACACAAAAAACTCAGCTTCACCAACAATCTTTAACCCTCCAGTATTCGTGCCCTTTGGTGTCACCCCAGCACTTGCACTGTGGCACATTTCTTTCTTCTACTTTGAGTTTTTTTCTTCTGTTCTCCTAAACTATACAATTTACAAAAATGCGTTTGTGACCACTCGATTCAACACTGAACTTCCAATCTTTAAGCATGATTATATGCACATAGCACATAATTTGTGTTTAAAAAAATTTAATTACGATTAAGTATTTATAACATAAACTATGCAAAAACATCTTAACTGGAGGATTTAGAGAATTATTCTACTAGCTTCTTCGAAAAACTTCTTTTTTTTTTTAAATTGGTCCTTTTGCAGCATATGTGAGTACTGAAGCGTTAAAGCATCAAAAACGAGAAATGAACTGAAGATGATTTCGTCTAATATATGGCATTACAGAAACACTTAGGGGCTGATAGTTCCACCTTCAACCACTTACTTTTTCAGCAAACCTGGCATATTTTCCTTCCTCTGTGATGCAGTCACCTGAGCACCTTTTCAAATGCGCTATCAAATATTTTCGTATTGCTCGTTGAGGAGGGAGAACAACAGAGCAAGCTAGGGATAACAGAGCCCAATGCCGAAGGTTCACTCTTGAATTGGGATCAGGATGGTCAGTCGTTTGTTTGATGAGTTGCAAATACAATTCCCCAAGTAGAGTGTCCTTGCGCATTGCTCTCTCCATTATGTTTTGTATGAGGTTAACATGCTCGTCTTCTACTCTACGAACTGTATCACCTGCAATCAATATTTTTCATCCATTCTCAGGGTGGTGAAACTAAGGTGAAAAGGGAGTCATGGAATATCAGAGAAGTTTGGAGATCAAACTGTGTGGCCGCATCATTAGCCCCTCCTATACGATTTATCTGATTTACTACCAACTTTGTTTCTCACAATTCAGTCCTTCCAGATAAACATAGAGGGAGATGCATAGATTCTCCACTGGAGTAGGTAGATGAGTGGTCTGGATGCTAACAAAGAAAACAAATCCCCTCACCAGTCCTTTAAGAAAACGGTCCAGTCATGCCGCATGGCTATAAGAGCGAATTTTCAAAGAAATAACCGTGCTGTTGCGTAAAAAGATTATACAGCAAGAAACCATACCACTTCTGTAAAATAATATCATTAGCATTTTTTGCCATTTTTACCGATTTTTGACCCTTATAAAGCCAAATATTAACCACTGTTTTTTCACTGGGTTGGGAATTGTGAAGAAAGAACGATAGCCGTTTAATCCTCTGATGAAGAACGATTTATTAATGAAATACATCTGGGTTTGAAAAAAAATGCCGCTGATGAAAGAATAATATGCAAATTAACCTAAATTCTTAATGTGGAGCTCCACCGAACATAAAATGAATTTCTGAACAAGTTAAAGATCGAGTCCTATGCTGAGATGATAATGTATTGCCACACAGTGACTGTATAAATATGTCTGACCTTTTTTTATAGCCCCAAACTTTGGATGAAGATGATCCGATGGGATGCGGGGTGATGCCCAGGGCTTCGGGCCGTCCACTTGTCCAGGTGTCAACAGATGAATTCGTCAAGGGTTGAACCACCAAAGAAAAGTTCATGGAGTGGATCACGCAATGGGCATACATAGCGAATTCGAAAAACTATAGCGCTCCACCAGGTTGATTTCAATGACCGGGTTTAGTTATCCGGGATATCCGCCGGTAGTAAAGCCGGCTGGAAGCGTTTGTTTAGCAGGCCGGCAAGAACGCTGGTTGGCAACTGAACTCGGTGGCTCAGACACCCACTCTTTTTCGAAAAAACTACTTTTATCATCGAAATAGTCCCGCCGTCGTGAACCACCACCCCCAAAAATCCGGATTTTACCCCTATTCTGTATGAAAAACAACTGAAATAGTATTTGTCTGTCTTTATTCACCCTTCCATACTACTTCCAGTGATTTTTGTATCAACTGTTCGCACGATTTTAGCCATTTTTACCGATTTTTACCCCCTTAAAAGTTTTGAAAACTGATCATCTTAGAACTCATCCTTTCGTTTGGCAATACGAACATTTTGGCGAACTTTAGCATTTTTGACCCAAAGGTTTCACCCGAAACAAGATTGCCAGCCTCACACCCACTGGAGAAGTATATATATGCACTGCTGCAGCGCACTTCGAATGACGCCTTTCTGGATTCACTCACTCCACGAGACAATTTGTCACCGAATGAGCGTAGGTCCCTCAAGTCTCTGAAGGCTGATGAATCGATCAAGATCATGCCAGCGGATAAGGGTTCTACAGTTGTAATCATGAATGCAACTGATTATGAGCGGGAAGCAATGAGACAGCTGAGTGATACTAGATTCTATGAGACGGTTGGTAGTGATCCGACATCAGCATTGTCACGTGACCTAAGAGGATATAATGGGAGGAGAGAGGGACTAAGTAAGAGTGACGTTGACCATTTAGTCCCTGAAACTCCCCGGTGCCCCGACTTTTATCTTCTTCCAAAAATCCACAAACCGTACTCACTTCCTGACCGACCTCCTCCAGGCCGCCCAATAGTGGCAAGTTTTGGTTGCCTAACTGAACGAATATCAGCCTTTGTTGATTCGCACCTTCAGCCCCTTGTGCAAAGCCAACCATCATTTATTAAGGACACACAGCATTTTCTCAGTGTGCTGCGGGAGACTACAGTTCCAGCCGATATAATTCTGGCCACGATTGACGTCAATTCTTTGTACACTGAGATACCCCATGGCGACGGACTGAACGCTCTGACGCGCTTCCTCCACGAGCGGGCAGAACCAAGAGTCCCGTCAACCAATTTTTTGGTGAAACTTGCTGAGTGTGTCCTCACGATGAATGTCTTCAAGTTTGGTGACCAGATATATCTGCAGAAGCGAGGGACTGCAATGGGGACTAGGATGGCACCTTCATATGCAAATTTATACATGGCTGACCTGGAGAATAGTTTTCTGGCGTCCAGAGAGAAGACTCCTGTGATGTGGAAACGGTTTATAGATGACATTTTCCTGATATGGCCACATGGCGAGGAAGAACTGGATTTGTTTCTCAGAGACCTCAACTCCCGCTTCTCGGTCAAGTTCACATGGTCATATTCCAGGTCTTCAGCCACATTTCTTGATGTGGACATCACTTTGGAAGGAGGGAGGTTCTCAACAAGTGTACATGTAAAACCATCGAACAAACAGCTGTACCTTCATTACGAGAGTTGCCATCCTCCACACACCAAACGTTCAATCCCTCGGTCCTTGTCAATTAGGGGCCACCAGGTATGCAACAGCCAGGAAAAGCTTGACGGTTATTTATCAGGGGTCGGGAGCAAGTTGGCAGAAAGGGGATACCCAAGACGACTTCTTGAAGACAGAATGGTTCCATCTCATATACCCTATCAGCACAGGCCACAGCCTCCGTCCGACCGAGTCCCCCTGGTCACCACATTCTTTTTTGGAGCTCAAAAGATGAATGGGATTCTGAGGGAACTGCAGCCTATATTAGCTTCGAACCCAGAGACTCACGATGTGTTTGGGGAAATGCCTCAAGTGGCCTTCCGGCAGGGGAAGAATCTTGGTGAAATCTTGTCGCACCGGCACCCACGATCACAGCCCCAAGATTTAAGGGAACCAGGCCTACACCCCTGTCAACGGCCGAGGTGTAAGCTGTGTGAAATTGTCGTTGAAGACCGTCAATTCACATCGGCAAACACCTCACATTCTTACAGGTGCCAAGGCTCAGCAGAATGCCAATCAGCAAAGTGCGTCTATCAGCTCACCTGTAAGAAGTGCACCGATGAGAGAGCGTTCTATGTTGGTAAGACGGAGACATCACTCAACCTGAGGATGAACAACCACAGAGCGTCTGTTCACCAACCCCAACGACATCCCGTAAATTTGCATGCTAGGTCACACAGTGCAACGTTCAATGAGTGCTTTGAAGTGAAGGTGTTGAAGAAGATGCCCACTCAGCAAATGGCAGGTTGCTCCAG
The DNA here is from genome assembly GCA_954871275.1 of Leptopterna dolabrata. Classification (NCBI taxonomy): domain Eukaryota; kingdom Metazoa; phylum Arthropoda; class Insecta; order Hemiptera; family Miridae; genus Leptopterna; species Leptopterna dolabrata. Next base: position 148,220,292 of record OX940974.1, read on the forward strand.
CAGTCGGAGCGCGCCCACCGATGGGTACTTCATTCTAACCAACCTCCTGGCCTCAACATAAATGATTGAGGGACAATCGCCATGATACAAGTGTCAAGGATTCAATTTGGAAGCGATGCTTTCATACATCACAAAAAAATTTTTTCCTTCTACCGTTTGACAAAGATTTCTTCGAAATATCAATCTATCACTCTTTCTCTTCTATCTGTGAAATTTTCTTAAAAACCAAGTCTATATATATAAACTAGACAGCAAAAAAACCGGCGCACCTCGTATTTGTGTAGAAATACACGTCCAACGTGTATTCCAATGTTTTTTGGGTGTGCCAAGTTGAGTTCATATCCCATGAGTGAACAGCAGGGCGCAGATTAAAAAAATAAAAAATACCCTCTGAAAAAATAAATTGTATTTACTTCAGCCTGAATATTGTGAAAAATTAATTTGATTCTTCTTGTTAAAAAAAATTGTGTAAATTATCGATACATTTTTTTTAGTATTCTGTGTTGCCTCCCCTTGCTCGGATCACCGCCTGCATTCTTCTTGGCATGCTGCTGATTAAATTGGAAATCTTTTCCTGACCGACTTGGTCCCATTCTGCTACCACCGCGGTTCTGAGGCCTTGGAGGTCCAAAGGAGGGTTTGGACGCCTTTGGATGCACCTCCCTAGCTCGTCCCATAGATGTTCAATAGGATTGAGGTCGGGGCTGCGGGCTGGCCACTGTAGGGTGCGAATACCAACCTCTTCGAGGTAGTCAGTAACCACATGTGCAACATGGGGCCACGCGTTATCTTGCATAAAAATGAAATTTTCACCGATGAATGGGGCGAATGGGACTACATACTCTTCCAGAATATCAGAAATGTACCTTAGTGCAGTTAGGTTCCCTCTTGGAAAAACATGGAGGTCGGTTTTTGCTTCTGAAGTGATGCCACCCCAAACCATTACAGACCCACCCCCATAAGGCACCCTTTCAGAAATATTGCACTTGTCAAAACGCTGTCCCGGCCTTCTCCACACTCTTACACGGCGATCTGAAGAGAATAATGAGAACCTGGACTCATCTGAAAACATTAATTTTCCCCAATCGCCTTCTGACCAAGCTGCGTGTTCCCGAGCAAATCTAAGACGAGCTGTACGATGTGCTGTGGTGAGTTGGATCGCAGTAGCTGGGGCTCTCGACCAAAGGTTAACTTCAGCAAGCCGCCTACGCTCTGTATCCACACTAACATCAACATTTCGGGCAATTCGAAGTCGCTGAGTGGTTTCTACAGCCGTCTGAAAGTGATTTCGCAGAACCTGCATCATAATAAATCGGTCGTCTGCGGGCACTGTCGCTCTCGGTCGGCCTGATCCTGGTCTCCTGTTGAAGCTACCAGTCTCCCTGTACCTTTGAACTGCCCTACGAACGGTAGTTTCCGGTAGCCCTAACGTTCTAGCCACATAACGTTGACTTCTCCCATCTTCTACCAACCCGACTATCTGGGCGACTGTTTCGGTGGTTAAAACCATTCCTCAGAACCGAACAAGCACAGAACAATCGAAAAACACAAGGTGAAAGAAAAAAAACGCAAATGTGATCCTAGCGTGAACGACACCTGAATTAACGACTAGGGATAAACTGAGGGAAGAAGAGCAAATGCATTCTAAGAGATAAACTGGGGCAAAGGTCCGCATATTCTAATGGACCTTGAGGTAATCATACTGTGCTATTGTTATGAAAGACTGCACTAACCATGTCGAAACAATAATTCGTTCAAAACAAACGTTGGACGTGTATTTCTACACAAATACGAGGTGCGCCGGTTTTTTTGCTGTCTAGTTTATATATATGCATGTGCGAGTGTGTGTGTGTGTGCATATAAATTTTTGTTAAAATCTAGGGATGAATTCAGGATGCTCTAAAAGGAATTTGCCTATAAAAATTTTTCAAAAAGTTGGACTCATTGCAATAGCTTCATTTTCATTGACACAAGAAACCATTTAAATGAACTTGTTGACAAAAATACCGCGAAATTGAAAGTCAAGTTGAAGTAGCTAGGTGAATAAAATATAGCGTGAATTGTACTTCATTTTTCAACTTCGATTCGAAACAGGACCTCTAACATAGAAATCCAGTACCGTACCATACCACTATGACCATAGATTAGAGCAGCCATTTAATCACAGATTGGGGGGGGGGGGGGGGGGACAGGACCACAGCCACACAGTTCTATCTCCCAAGATTTTCTTGGAATATGTGATTTGGTGTAAAAATTGATAACGTCAACAAGTTTCTGAAATGCATACATACCATTCTGACCTAACCCAGCATACGTCAGCACTATGTGAAACATCTGAAGGGCGACCTGATCATCGGGTTCTGGTAGTTTAGAAATGCTTTGTGCCAACAAAGTCCTACTGAAACTCCAAAAACCTGTCGAGAATCCCTTGTAAGTTTCATTGGGATCGAAGCTACCATGTTCTGCTCTCAATTTATCTAACCTATGACGACTCAGTCTGGAACAATGGATATCAGTGATAAATACACAAACGGTCTACTTGGTAATGGAGAGTGAGAGTGAGGTCCTCTTTTGATAAACGGCCACTCTTACCTTCTTAAAGTGTTTCTAATAAAGCCTCCAGCAGAATCCTGAGGTTTGCGTAAAATGTCTGCATCAACAAGAGCTCTTCTACAACTTATCACACTCTGATACAGTCTTATCCTATCTTCATTGGTGATTGCTTTAACCTGGATATACGAAAAACGACAAATATTGTAGATCCCACTCCAAATAACGAGCATAAAAATTGAACTAATCACTCATGGGGCTTACCGGTACTTCATTCTCTGTAATCCAGTTGGAAAGAGATGGACAGTAACTAACAATCAGAGAGCCAATCTCAGTTTTTTGTGGAGTTTCGAAAACAAAACACCTGTGCGAATTCAGGTCTCCTTGCCTCATCAGGTTGATAGTGATAAAGCTGTCACTTGGATCTAAAAAAATTGATTCTACTTCGTGGTATCTAAATTCATATAAAACTAGTTTATCATCTGTTTTTATGAGCATAATTCCATCACAATTTACACCCAGGATTACACTGTTGCCTGAAACAAAAATTATTCAATTAATGAGCGTAACCAAATTCTAAATAACTACTTAACAAGTTACCTGTTTATACATCATGAGGTTTACTCACCATACGACCAATACCCTCGATATGTAACTACAAACATGGTGGTTCCATATAATGGGTACTGCATTACACAAGATAGATATAATACTTTGGCTGCTAAATCAGTCTTCCCAGCTCCATATTGGCGATGTGCCTGAGATAGTATTGGTACCTAAAAATCGACCATGTATCAATCGAAAATGTACAACACAAGTATCATCTGTACCAAGCTCCTTGCAATAGTAGAAATCAATGCATTCACTGATGTTCAATTTGAATGATAATGAATAGGTATACATCAAAGAATAAAGTCAAAGAGGACTCACCCACACATCATCACCCCTTATTCTACTGATCCTATATGGTAGATATGTTTCAATATCTGTATAATACTCCAAATGCCCATCTTTTGGGTTCCCTAGGGCAACTTGTGCTTGCAGACCAGCTAACTGCACAGCAACTTTTTCGCTGACAGGGAAATCGTCACACTGTAAAAGTCAAAAGTTCATGTGTTATAAATAAATGGAGATAACAAGTAATGAAACAAGAAGAAGGGTTTCACATAACATCACGTTGATTAGTTGCAGGAAATCATTACCTTCACAACAGAATGAACGGCTTGCGCATACAGCATGTTGATCTCGACTGGATCTTGTGAAATTTCTCTCGTATTCCTGAACAACCGTCTTTTGAATATGAATCTGTTTTCTCCACATCCCAGAGTGGTGCTATTACTTCGTCGAGTAACAGTAGGAAAGGAATTCGTTCCTGCATTCAGGTTATTCTGCTTTCTGAAAACAAAATAATATATTCCTTCAACATGGTTGGTGAAACAGTGCAGTATCAACTCATACTGTAAAACCAACTGATACTGACTGATAAACCTAGAATGGCGCACAATAATTGTTTGCATGTATGTGTGTGTGCGTGTGTGTGTGTGTGTGTGTAGTTGGAGTGTCAGTGTTGCGCGAGTGTATTGAGGAGCAGAGGATCTGGTATGTCCTGAGTTTCACTTAAGAATACTTTATACCTCCCCCCTTCCCTATAGCCCAACACGTAATTTTATCCCGCATCTCCATCACCCTTTTGTACACATAACATCAGTGGGCTCACTAGCGCTGACATCTCAAAAATGAAGAAAACATTCCCCAATCAATCCTTTTAGAAAAATATAGAATAGTTGGACGAACAGATCGGGAAATTGAGAAAACCTACCTATATGAATGAACAGACAAGCAAATGCAATGTTTTGTGTGTGTGTGTGTGTTGGGGGTATAAAGTATAAGCACCAATATGAGGTTTATATGTCACTTAATTAATGAATATTTTGGTTTCTGTGGTTTTAAACGTACATTTCCCACTCAGCAATTATGTCGTAAAGGTAGTGATGAGCTCGAACATGTTCTTCTCCATCTGGCCTGCTTTGATAGATGGCCCAACCATCTAGGTGTTTCAAACCAAGCTTATCAGCCAACTTGGCTGAAGCATCAGCAGCGGTATCAGTAGGATGGACATCAATAGCTTTAGTGCGACCATCCAAAAAGAAGAATCTGCATACGATCGTACCCAATCTTCGCATAGCCTTAAAATGAACAAGAAACCCCAATAGTTAGTTCATAGAGCTCCATTACTTATATTAGAAATTAACACTCGGTTAAAATAACACTATTTAAAAAAAAACAGGGAATCTCATAGGTAAATCAATAGGTAAATTGATTGATTTATAGTAGGCAAATATAGGTAAACAGATAGGAGATTTCAAATTGTTTGGAACAAGATATTGGGTGTTTCGCGATTAGAGAAACATGGGGTATTCCAGTCTTTTTTCCAAGTACCTTGCTTGAGGTTAACGAAAATAAGGTCCGTCTGCTGAGAAAATGTCAACAGAAAGTTGGGGAAGCAACTGGAAATCAGGAGTTTGGAAAATGGCGGTGCGAGTGAAGTAGATCTATCTGAGCCTCTTGGATTGGATGAATGCTACTGAATCGAAGCAGCAGCATCCATGACAATGTAGAAGATGCCATTTAAAACATAACATCATCTTATTTCAAACCCACCAAAAAAAAGGAAAAAAGTACAAAAGGTAAGAACGGGTATCGTCAAAAAACAGATGAACGGAACAACGATGACAATGGAGTTGAATGAAAGTTACGTTAGCAGGAACAGTACACTCAGAGAAGTAATAGACCAGTATGAGTACCATAATATCTTATAACGTGCCATGTGCTAGAGAGCTTGCCCTTGACATGGACGAATTTTCCCATGCTACTTACTTTCCTTAACCAACCCAAAGGTTAGTAGGAAATCATCGCAATCAACCTGAAAAATATCGCCCCATGGGGACTCCGCTAGGGAATAGACCTCTATAACGCCCTAAAAAATATTGGTAAGATTAGGTAGAGGTTTTCCAATTTTATTTATATTGGGCAAGCTGAATGAAAAAGACCCTCAAAATGGGTTTAAATAGGTACCGAGGTTTTTAGGTAGATATAAAAAGTACCCGAACGCGGCTTTTTATTGAGACTTGAAAATTTTTTTTATTAAATTCTTTAGACCTAACTACCAAGTCGGCAAAGGAAGAAGGGTAAATTGCAACGGGGTGACCTCAGCCCCAAAAAATATAAAATAAAGGTTCCTTGCAAGCCAGTGCGGAGAAAAAATAAAGTCAACGGCAAATACGTCCCAGGACACAGTAGTACTCTCACCAGTGTTGAAAAATGTTGAATTTTTGAACTTAGAAAAATTCCGCACAAATTAATTGAGGGAGCACTGCCTGATCCGAATCAGGTCCGGAGAGGAGGGTAAGACGCCCAGCCCGATAAGGTTTTCTCGCAAAGGGTCCGCGAGCGTGACAAAAACGATTTCTGAAACTCACGCTTTATTGATGTTCACCAAATCTAATTCCATAATTACATGTTTCAAACAAGCTTACGTATGTGTCCAGCGTGTATGTAACCAGTGCTCTATGAACATTGTAAAAAGTTTCTGATTTCAAGGCTGGATTTCTATTCACCCAAGGAAAACATCAGATTTCAACATCCATTATTAGGTGAATAACTATAGAAAATAACAAACCTAACCAAAGATTTCACCCTTTTCTCCTCAAAAAAGTTTCACGGATTTCTTTGACACACTTTTTGCAGCCACTCATACATGAATGTAACCAAAACATTCGAGCTGTTTCGACAGAAATTCGAATAATGAGCTAAAAACTCAAGTTTTCACTTTCCTTACACAACCAAAAGGGTAACAGAAACGTATTGCAATCAACCTGAAGAAGCAATACAGTGCAATATTATATAATTTTCACTTCCACACTACCTTGAACTGAAAACTGCCAAACAAAACATAAAATTTTCAGACCCACTGGAATACTCCACAACATAGCAAGTTAAAAGTTGCACAAAGCCCAAACGGATCGATCAGATTTATTATCGGGTTATGCAAAATTGTGGATTGATGATATAGAAAACTGATGACTTACTGCAATCTCAACAGATGATGGAGGATACTGCCTGCAGGAAGCTCGTACATTGTTACAATTTTCAATGCACCATTGTACATACTGCCTTAATTTGCCTTCACACTGCAAATTCTTCTTCAGGAAACAAATGAAATACTGGAAAGCACAAAGCATTTTGTTCATTGTGAGATCAATAAAATACTCGTATATCCTAGTAGGCGACACTGCCTGTCTAGAGGTCCCTATAAAGGACAAAGGACCAATATTTAAAACATTAAATCTGTATCTGACAACAAAATCAAGTTACTTTCCTCTGCACATGATTTGAACTACTTGTTTGCTGCAGAGTCTGAATGGAGCAGCTATCTAATTATGAAAGGCAATTTCCCAAACCTTAATGAATGGTTCTTGGACAACAAGGTTTCACTGAGAATGACACATGAGTTACACCATATGAGAGTCATAATGAGAGTTTTCATGAGATGTGTAATCTCATGTTAACTTGATCTGTTATCAAAGTGGTGTACACTTTGATAACAACTTTCATGAGAGGATTCTCATGCTTTGGGAGGAAATGAAAGATCTGTTTGACACCAAATCAAGTTTTAAAGATTATAGTGGCCTCATCTGTTATAATTATAAAGAACTGAAGGCACTCGTGAAATGGATTACTTCAGATTTCAATGTCTTGGTGGCTCTACATTACTCTACGGAACTTTCATCCCCCTGGATCCAAGAATTCGGTTAAATATCTCGTCTCCTTACCACTACACTTTCGAACAAGCTATCAATGTTGCCAATTTATACTAAATTACAGTATATGTGTGTTATAAGTTGTGCAGTAGGTAGGTCGTCCTTAATTTGTGACTGTTGTGTTTCATTGTAGCCCTGACTTATACACAGTGATTGTCACTTGATGCAATCGATTCCAGGCCAGCATGATTTGCTCTGATTAGCCGGCAATTGAAAAAAAGTATTGTTGAAAGTTTGCTAAAAAGTGGGGAAAATAATCCAGGGAAGGATAAAACTGCTCCATTCTTGGCGATTTTGATCAATTAACGCACTAGACTGGATTAACCTGTGATCGAATTAAGAGAAAACCACTGAAACTACAATTACTATCAAAAAATTGGGCTATACACCTATTTAACATGTTTCTATGATGAAGATAAAATTGCTGATGGTGCCCTGGCAGAGGTTATATTTAGAGACGTGTATTGCCTGACAAAGTAGGCAGGTAGTAGCAGAAATCAAAAGAACTATTTTGAGCTTCAATGATGTCTTCTTTTCCCCCTAGATGTCCCTAATACCAATAAATTACGTCATGATGAGTTTTCTACCTCTCACGTTTGTTGAGATCTTTTTCTGAGGAACGGTTTTAAAAGCTGGGGAAAAAAGACTTACTGCCAGTGGGGGTGGGTAGTAGTGAGCCTCTACAGATTTACAGCGTGAGACGTGGTCATTATGAAATGAATGAAGAAAATGTGTTTGGACAATGATGCTCCACCCCTCCTCTGCCACCATACCTTGTTGAGAGACTGACTGTGTGTGTGTAGGAGTCCCTTGCCACTACTTCTAGCTCTTGATCACTTCGCGTCTCTTCACTCAAAATTCCTTTAAACCACATTAATACATCTACTAATTATCCTCGGAACCCCCATTTATTTTAATTATTCAACGTATATTTGACCCATCTGTTGTTCAAGTGCTTTAATACTGCGATTACTAAGTTTTTCCCTGGACTTGATTCCTTTTCCACATTGATTTCTTCTTCCTCTTCATCATCTACTCATCATCCTCCATTCCTCCTCTACTACAGTTCCTCCATTCATCAAACTGAGTGTGACCAAAATAAGTTCCTAAGGTACATCACCCAACTTGATTGTGATGTACCATTCTCAATATTTACAATTCTCCTGTAAAATCTCATTTCGTTTATTCTAAGTCCAACGCTACCTATCTAGGTATCAATGTGCACCCTTACGCCCAGGTAAACAGCCTCGCCTTGCTTGATACCTCTTTTGTCAGCTCCCAGGCTGTCTCTCACTCTCATTCATCTTTGTTGCTTCTCTCGTACCTACTTCATAACATGAAGTAGGTGAATATTATTCACCTACTTCAAAAAACGTCATTGTTGCCTTTTGTGCTGTTACCCGAAGATACCTTATTTACATTATTGAATTAACCTCTGCACAATGAAATAAGATGATAAAATGACTTTGATGGTTGGTGATGGGTATTTTGCCCTATCACGTCCACAAACCACCGCTACAAAGTTTATAATTCCTAAAATGCAAAAGTAAGTGGGTTCTCACCTTGAACAGCAGTTTACTTGGCTGAAAAGCTACGACAGTGAGGCATAGCAACAGCCACAGCCTTTCACTCTGTTCAGGACTGGGGTTGTTGGTGATCTGTCGGATGCACTGAACAAAAATTTCATCCCGTAACTCCTCTCTCTCTAAACCAGCACCAACAATTTGTTGGATAGCCTGAACTTCATGCTTATGGTCCCCACGCATATACTTGCAAAGTTCCTGTCAACAATAATAACATAAATATGTAGGTATGAATAAATATAGGAATTGACAGAGATTTGTTAATTTGTTTAACCAATAGATCTCAACAAAAGCTTTCAAAAAATTAGCAATATGATGGGTACTTGTATCTGACTATCAGAAGTCAGAAGAACGTATTTACTACACCTACCTGTAGTATGACACACAGACCTGTTCAACCTGTCTGTACAGGGACAAACTACCTGTACAGAATTTCGAGTGGAAACTGTGCAGCCTTGGTATTTTTTGACCCACTCAATTAACCCATTGGAGGAAGATAACATAACTGCTGAAGAATAGGGAACGACCCTGCGACTTTTTCTGTCCGTAACAACTTGAGCGTATGATAATGAATGCAATGATGTTCAGCTCAAGATTATGCCCTCTAAGAAAAAATCTGAGAAGAACAATAAGGTCACAATGTCAAGGCCCATCTGTTAGAAATAGTAGAGCCAAAACATTTGGTGATAGAAAAGTATGGACGACCTACCATGGATCTTCTCATCATAGCCACGTTAAACTAGCACTCCATTTCACCTAAATGGCCTCATGCTCAACCAACTCCCTTCCCCATTCCTATAAATGAATTTTCAAATAATTCCATTTTCTAATTAGGTCTTTTGGTAATATGTTGGATGCAAAGGTTTTTCCAGTAATTTGGGTTCAGTAGTGAAAAAAAATTATGCATGTGGGCCACAACGCGGCTCATTTCCCACCCTTGCTTATTCAGGCATAACTGACAGCAGGTCGGGTTATGTATGGCAAGCTTATCCCATTTCCTGCAGTGTCATTTAGGCGTTTCAGTCACCATGCAGCATGAATTTTCAAACACCAATACATCAATATCACTCTGAAGCCCTGTAATAAATCTATGTCCCTGTAATAAATCGACATCCTCTCCTAAGTCCCTGTAATACATCTGCTCTAATCTAATGTACAAATAGGAATACAACAATAGAACCCCACACTGGCGTAACACCCATGGCTTTAAAGAATAGATTTTCCAAAAAAACTAGCATCACATTTTCCGTGGCTGAGGCCACCTCCAAACCATTGTAGGTCTCCTCAATGGCCACTGGCCACTAAGGTACCACTTTGAAATCATGAGGAAGGGCAGGAATATGCCGCCTCTGCAGCGAGGGAGTGGAAACAGCAGAGCACGTCCTTTGTGACTGCCCTGTTGTAGCATCCACACGATTCCAGCACTTCGGGAAGGGTTCCCAAAGTCCCACTGAGACTGGCAAGGGAACATCTCTAAACCTCCTCCAGAGAAGAGGTCATAAAAGCAGCCCTCAATGGAAAGGGGACCATGTCACAATAGATCTTCAACGTCTTAGGGACAAAGGGAATTTGTCCCATGGAAAAACAAAACAAATATGAAGCCGCGGTTACACTTGCGGTGTTGGGCCCAACACCGAATATTCGTCGGCCTCTTCCCGCAAGTGTAACCGTGGGACAAATGCCCGAATGCACGCAGATGTTGGTGCTCGGGGATGCTCAGTCAAAAGGCGGTTTTTTGTCCCGAGTCAAAGGCGGCGAATATTGGCCAACTAGTGTACTTGTGCAGCGCATACACATGCGGCCGAGTGTTTGGTGGGTTTGCTTCCCGAGGCAAGTTGAAGGCGCAGACCTTGCGTTCATTAATAAGTGAACCCGGAGTGTGAATCACAGGAAACATTTTCCTGTGATCCACACTCCAAGTTATTGCTGTGTTGTTGATCCAATTATCCAAAAGGAATCGATTCAAATCTAATCGATTTTTTAATTAAATTCAATTCAATTCGATTATTAACGGAAATATCCAATTAAAAATTGACCTAAAACAAACATTTTCATAAAAGTGATGATTTAAATAGTGATTTAGGTACATCATATTTTTGTGATGAAAAAGATTCAGAGATGAGAAAGATTAATCTTCTTCGCTGCAGCAGTAAAGTACCACTTAGTACAATAAACGCGGCTGCCGCCACCACGAGTTAGTCCACTTCCATGTTGTTCCAAGTTGACAGCAAAACTGCGTTCATCGTCGCTTGCCCGAATATGCGTCGATGCTCGGGGTTGAGAGCCAACACCGCATGTGTGTGCGCGTCAAGATTCGGCAAACTCCGAGCATAGGGTGAGTATGGGCGAATATTCGGTGTTGGACCCAACACCCCAAGTGTAACCGTGGCTTGAGTGGTTAACAATAACATCATTGTCGTGAGTCCCTCCCGGGAACACTCCACTAGTAACTTTAAGCTCTCACCAATATTCTTATGCCAAACTTAGTTTCCGTCAATAAACAACTGAGTGGGGAGACAGGCCACAGAACCCAGGGACACAACCTGGAGCCCCACCACCAACTCCCAACAGGGAGTTGGAGGGAGAGGACTCCAGTTCCTATAAAACCCTGGATCCTGGGGCTTTAGCCTCATTCGACACTTCCTCTAACTAGCTCTCTCTCTTCTCTCCTCTACCTTGCTCCTCCTCCCAGATGATCGGTGGATTACCGCCGCCTGGGAAAACCTCCTCCTTGTCTAGATGATCGGTGGACTACCGCCGCCTAGACAAACACCTCCTCTCTCAAAAGAACCTAGATGTCGGTGGATTACCGCCGCCTGGGCAAATTCCTACACTCACCTCTATCTCCCCTTAACCGGGCGTAGATGATCGGTGGATATCCGCCGCCTGCGCCTTTCCTTTCCTCACGCCACCGTGATGAACAAATTCTAAATTCATCACAGTGGTGAACCCGACGTTCACACAACCTTCTTCCTCTTTTTCCCACCTCATGTGTCGCCCCCAGTCAAGTTCAGTTCGGTGTCCCCAATTTTAAATTCAAATTCAGTCAGTCAGTTTCAAATTCGCAATTTTTGGCCCACCCTCGACCGCTCGGCGATCACACAGCTCTCACTTCTCCGCTCAGCCACACACGCCTCCGCTACCGATTTTTGCGATTTTCAAATTTGCACTTTAAATTTGAATTTTCACATTTCAGACCTCCGCTATGGAACCGAACTCGCCATCGCCCCCACTCCTTCGGCCATCCACGCTGCAGCCGCCCGCCGCCCCGACAACGAACGCAGCGGCCACTGCGGACAACCCCTTCACCACCCTCTCACCGCCCGGCTCCACCGCATCAACCGCCGCCGCTGCAGCCGCGGCACACGCCGCCGCCGACGTCATGACGGCTTCTGCGTCATTTCCCTTATCACTTCCCCCGTTCTACTCACACGACCCCGCTCTATGGTTCTTTCAGGTTGACGCTGCGTTTTCGGCCGCCAACATCCGCAGCCAGAAGACTCGCTACTCCCGCATCATCTCCCTGCTGCCATACGACATCCTCCTCCAGACGTCGGACATCTCCCCCGACGCCGCCGCTGCGTACGACGACCTCCGCAGCCGCCTCATCACCCTCTACCAGCCGTCCGAAATCGCACGAGTCGCCGCGCTCTCGCAGCCGCAGCACCTCGGCGACCTCAAGCCCTCCCACCTCTACCGCCATCTGCGTCATCAACTGCAGGGCATAATGACGGCCGACATCGCGCGGACCTTCTGGCTGCGCGCTCTCCCCCACCCCATACAGATGGCGCTCGCCAGCCACCTAGACGGCCCGGATGAGCCCCTGCTGCGACTCGCTGACACTGTCCACGACCTCGCCGCAGCCGCCAGCGTCACCGAGGTCCACACACCCCGCACCACCACACCACGGCGAGACCGCACGCCGTCGCGGGAACGCCGCCGAACCCCCTCCCTCAACAGGCGCCGATCCCTCTCCGTCGAGCGCCGCCGAACCCCCTCCGCCGACCGCCGACGCCAACGTTCACCCGAACGCCGCACCACCCCTCCTCGTGAACAACGTAGGGGAAAGTCCCCGGCCGCTGCGACCCCCTCCACCACACATCGCCCCTCCAAGACTGACTACCTCCCCGCGGACCCCCCCCCCACCGGTGTTTTTACCATGTAAACTTCGGTGGGGAGGCCCGTAAATGTCAGCCCCCCTGCTCCTTCCCCTCCAAGCAGGGAAACGCGGACGCCCGCCGGTACATCCGGCGGGCCCCCCTCCTCGCCAACACGGGGGGGACCCCCCCCCCCCCCCCCCCGGCCCGCATTCACACCACCACCACCAAACAACGCTACCCCTCCTACGCCGCCGCCACGGCCGCCAACCTCCCGGCCACGCCTACCAGCGCCGCCAAACCCCTCACCCCACCACCGACCGTCCCCCCCCCCCGGAAACGGCAAATCCACGCCCGCCACCAGGGCAACCAACCTTCCGGCCGACACTCATGCCGCCGCTACCGTTCCCCCACCTCGGAACGGCCCCTCCACGCCCGCCACCAGGGCAACCAACCTTCCGGCTGCCACTCACGCCGCCGCTACCGTTCCCCCACCCCGGAACGGCCCCTCCACGCCCGCCACCAGGGCAGCCAACCTTCCGGCCGCCACTCACGCCGCCGCTACCGTTCCCCACCCCGGAACGGCCCCTCTACACCTACCGCCAGGACCACCAACCTACCGGCCGCACCTCACGGCGCCGCCGGGAAACTCTCCCCACCAACTACAGCTCCCCCACCCCGGAGCTGCCCCTCCCCAACCACAACCAGGTCCTCCACCCTTCCGGCCGCATCTCACGACGCCGCTACCGTTCCCCCACCCCGGAACAGGAAAAGACCGCCCCGCGTCTCCTTCGCAGGGGACAAACCACCGCCAACACCACCACCCCTCAACTCCGACAACCCTTCCCCCGCACAGACACCCCCCCCCCCCCCCCAATGCCTCCGCAATTTTGCCTCACTCCACCCCAGCCCACCAACGCCTCTTTCTCAAGTGCAGCAAGACCAGCATTCCGTTCCTCGTGGACACAGGGGCGGCGCTCTCCATCTTCCCCAACAACATCCTCCGTCATCAGGCGCGTTGTTATCGACAACTTCTCTACGCCGCCAACGGTACCACCATCCCCTCGTACGGGACGTACCGCTCATCCATCTACATGAGCGGACTCGCGTACGAGTGGGAATTTACCGTGGCGGACGTGGAGAAGGCAATCCTGGGGGCCGACTTCCTCGCATATTTCGGCCTCCAGGTTGACGTCAGAAACGCGCGCCTGATCGACCCCTCCACCCACACACCAATCCCCGGTTTCGTCCACACTATCGACCGCCCATCAACCGAATTCGAAGCCCTCCTCCAACACTATAAACCCCAGCGCCGCCCCTCAGCACATATCTCAACAATCCAGCACTACATAGAAACCACTGGCCCCCCCATTTCCGCAAAAGCCCGCCGCCTCCACCCCTTGCAACTCTCCCAGGCCCGGCGGCACTTCAACAAACTTATCGCGGACGGAATTATCCGCCCCTCAAAATCCCCTTGGGCTTCACCACTCCACATAGTGCAGAAGCCCAATGGGGATATCCGCCCCTGCGGCGATTACCGCCGCTTAAACTCGAAAACAACACCTGACCTTTATGATGTCCCCCACCTTCGAGATTTCTCCTCCCACCTCCACGAAACAACCATATTTTCAACCCTCGACATCTCTAGAGCCTTCCATCACATAAACATCCACCCACCCGATCCTTCGGCCTGTTCGAGTATGTCAAAATGGGTTTCGGCCTCAGAAACGCGACCCAGACATGGCAAAGCTACATGGATAACATCCTCCGGGGCCTACCATTTGTGTTCTGCTTTTTAGACGACATCCTGATCGCCTCCCGAAACCCACAAGAACACCTAACACACCTCAAACAAATCCTGGACATCTTCTCTGCCGAAGGCCTCGAAATCAACACAGAAAAATGCGTCCTCGCCCAACCCTCCGTCCGCTGCCTCGGCCACCAAGTCTCCTCCGACGGTATCAAGCCACTCCCGGATAAGGTACATGCTCTCACGGATTTCCCCCAGCCCCGCACCGTCTCGGAACTCCGCCGTTTCCTGGGTATCGTAAAACTTTTACCATAGACACATCAAACACGCAGCACAACACCAACAACCACTCATACACGCCATCCCACAACCAGCCAAAAAAAACGATAACCGCCCCATACCCTGGACCCCCGCCCTTACAACCGCCTTCCAAACTTGTAAAAAGGACCTAGTGGACGCCGCTCTATTAGCCCATCCCGACCCCCACGCTCCCCTCTCCATCACAACCGATGCGTCCGACTGGGCCATCGGGGCAGTGCTCCACCAGCACACCGGCGCCACCCCCCAACCCCTCGGTTTCTTTTCTAAAACTCTGTCCCCGACCCAAAAAAATTACTCAACCTTCGACAGAGAACTCCTCGCCATCCACGAAGCCATCAAACACTTTCGTGACTTCGTGGAGGGCAGGCAGTTCTCTGTCATCACTGATCACAAGCCCCTCACCCACGCTCTCCTCCAAAACCGCAAATCCGCCTCCCCGCGTCGCCTCCGGCAGCTCGAATTTATCGGACAGTTCACGTCCGATATTCGCTACCTGCCGGGGGCCGACAACTGCGTGGCGGACGCGCTATCCCGCCCCACTCCCGCGCCGGTGGAGGAGCTACTGCCCTTCCCCTCCCCGCAAATCATTAAATCACACCAAACTCCAACTTCCGACCCCGCACTCTCCAACCTCATCTCCGCCTCCAAATTGGAACAACTGCCTCCCCTCAACCTCTGGTGCGACGTAACGGCCGATTCACCGCGCCCTTACGTCCCACCGGAGCTGAGACGGCAGTTGTTCCTCCACTACCACTCCCTCCATCATCCCGGCATCCGGGCGAGCCGGGATCTGATCAAGACGCGGTACTTCTGGTCCCACATGAACACAGATATCCGTACTTGGGTTCTAGGGTGCCAGAAGTGCCAGCATTTTAAGGTCTCGGCTCACCCCCATGTACCTCCTCAACCCATTCCCGACTCCCTCCCGTGGGAACACGTCCATTTAGATCTGGTCGGCCCTCTTCCCCCCTCCGAGGGGAAGAGGTACTGCCTCACCATGATCGACCGTGCAACCAATTGGGTTGAGTGCATCCCACTCGCCCACATTACCGCGGACGCCGTCGCCGCGGCCTTCCTAAATCAGTGGATCAGCCGCTACGGCTGTCCGCGGACACTCACGGTCGATCAGGGGAGGCAGTTTGAATCAGCCCACTTTGCCGACCTGCTCCGTTCCCTCGGGATTCAAAAAATCCGCACCACTCCTTATCACCCCCAATCCAACGGGAAAATAGAGCGGTGGCACTCGGTCCTTAAACAAGCCATCTCCACATCAGCCACATCCCCCTCATGGACCAAAACCCTCCCCTATGTCTTACTAAGCCTCCGTACTTCCGCCCGTCCTTCAGACAACACAAGTCCCGCACAACACGCTTTTAAAGACCCTCTCCGTTTACCAGCCGACATTTTCACTCCACACAACACCCCGTCAATTAACAGGGAACCGCTCCGCACTTCAACACCGACAAACGACACCACTTACCCCAAACGATTTTACACCGCCACTCACATGTACTTGAAAGAGCCCGGCATGCATAATACCTTTCAACCCCTTTATGCCGGGCCCTTTCAAGTCATCTGCACAACACCGACCACCGCGACCCTGTTAATTGACGGGAAACCCCACACTGTCCCGTTAGCCAGGTGCAAGCCCGCCCCTGTGCTCCCTCACCCAACAACCACTATCAGTCTCCCGCCGTCCGTTCGCCATGTCGCACCTCTCCCAAACGCACCTGTCACCCCCGTCGCCGTTTCCGGATTTCGATTCGGATCCGGAAATGGCGGCCATACTCCGGGACGTTTTCGTCCCGGACCCGCTATCCCCCCTACCCCCTTCGCCCGGGCCCCCATCACCGCTTATGTTTGTTCCGCAACGGATTACCGGACTACCTCCCCTGCCCCGGCGGTGGAAGTACCCCCAGTGGCGGATACTGCGCGAATTTCGCGCAGCACAAGCCACCGGGGTACACCCTCCCTACATCCCCGTCGACCCATTAATGGCCTCCATTCTCCGCGAGTTCCGCCTCGCGGAACTCATGCCCCCCCCCACCCCCCATTCAAATCAAAACCCCCCCTGTCACTCGCAAACCCCCGCCTCCCGATTTTCAACCCCAATTTTCCGCCCCCCAATTTTCAATTTTCGACCCCCCCATTTCACAGTCTCCCCCACCATCCCCCCAAATCAGCAAACCCCCAACACCCCCTACCCCCCCACCACCGCCGGGGATATCCCCAATAGTTCCCGCCGGGACAAAACGGCCCGGGCGGCGAAACGGACGGAGGGAGCGTCCCCGCATCCCCCGCCTCCCCGCATCCCCCGCGTCCCGGCGGCCCAGTCACCCGCCCCGCTATGAGCAATCACGGCGGGGCCTTGAGATCGCGGGACAGTGCTTGTGTCTCATGTATCCACACGCACTGTACCGCCTCTCACAGCCCCGCCGTGGCCGCCCCATCACCGCCACCACATCACCGAGACGCCCCCACACTTCACCTAAACCACACCTACACCCATCCACACACCACATCCTCTCCACACCCAGGGAACGGCGGATTTCCGCACCCTCCCATTGTACCCCCACGCCATTGTAAATACTATCACCTTGTAAATACTATAACTTATAAATACTACACCTGTAAATACTATAACTATAACCTTCTAACTACTATAACTTTGTAAATACTATCACCTTGTAAATACTATAACTTATCAATACTACACTATAACTATAACCTTCTAACTACTATAACTTTGTAAATACTATGCCTATACCTAATCTTACGCACTAACAATTGTCTAACTCATTTTTGTAAATACTCGCAACCCTAGGTAAATACTCATCTCCACCCAACTACTCATGTACTCACCTCCTTATGTTACTATTCATCTGTACCCATTTACTTATGTCAATACGCCTAATTTTAAGTTCACTATCACCTAGGATTAAGAATGACGCCCTCAGCACTCATCCTGTTGCCGTGGCCCTCAGCCTCTGTCACCTTTTGCCTTCAGCCCCTCACATACCTCTTGCCCTGCCTTCAGCACCACTGTTTGTTTGCCTTGGCCCTCAGCCCCTGTCACCTTGCGCCTTCAGCTCCACTTTTATTTGCCTTGGCCCTCAGCCCCTGTCACCTTGCGCCTTCAGCTCCACAAATCTTGGTTCGAACTGGGGGGACCTCTGTCATGAGTCCCTCCCGGGAACACTCCACTAGTAACTTTAAGCTCTCACCAATATTCTTATGCCAAACTTAGTTTCCGTCAATAAACAACTGAGTGGGGAGACAGGCCACAGAACCCAGGGACACAACCTGGAGCCCCACCACCAACTCCCAACAGGGAGTTGGAGGGAGAGGACTCCAGTTCCTATAAAACCCTGGATCCTGGGGCTTTAGCCTCATTCGACACTTCCTCTAACTAGCTCTCTCTCTTCTCTCCTCTACCTTGCTCCTCCTCCCAGATGATCGGTGGATTACCGCCGCCTGGGAAAACCTTCTCCTCCTTGTCTAGATGATCGGTGGACTACCGCCGCCTAGACAAACACCTCCTCTCTCAAAAGAACCTAGATGTCGGTGGATTACCGCCGCCTGGGCAAATTCCTACACTCACCTCTATCTCCCCTTAACCGGGCGTAGATGATCGGTGGATATCCGCCGCCTGCGCCTTTCCTTTCCTCACGCCACCGTGATGAACAAATTCTAAATTCATCACAATCATGTTTGTGGCTGTAACAATATCCTGGCGACAGGCGTGGAGCAGGAAAAGTGCCATGGAGTTACGCGAGTTAACCACCTCAGCAGGAGTAGTTGGGTGGCACAGTAGGTACTGTTGGGGTACAACAGTACCCCCACTCACACCTGCGTGGTTCATATTTAATCTGGTGGTCATTTAATAGGGGCTCTTCTTTCATCTCACTTTCTCTTCTCATCTTCCCTTATAGGTAACTAGTGTACGGGTCTCGTAATAATTAAACCAGGGTGTTTTATAGAAAAAATGTAATTATGTAAGTATGAGCCACTAGACAATATCGTAGAATGGCGACTCATGACAGAGAATGACTAGTCCAGTATTGAAAAACTCTAGTTTTAAGGGGGTGTAAATTACTTTATACCCCCCAAAAGTAGCTAAGAGTTACCAAAGTAAAAAATTCGCTCATATGGTCGTGCTAAGTGACTTTTTTAGTATCAATTTCAGACTTATTGTGGAAGGCCTTTTTTCATCTGCCAGCCCTCGTCCTTACTCCCCACAGGAAATGGGGCTTTGTAGGCAAAAGCATTCCAAGAGATCAATGATGGAGCTCAGTTTACAGTACTCTACAGTCGAATATTATCAAGTTTTGTTAATCTTTATAGTGCAAAGGACGAAGTTCACCACTCAATATGATACAATAAAATGGTCCAAAATAAACTTTTTCAAGCCAATGAAACAACTTCAACAAAAACGACTGGGAAAGGTTTCATTTGATTGTAAAATGTTATATAGTTCATTGCAATACCCAAACTTTCAATTTTAATTTGCTAAAACAGAATATGATATGTAACAAATGGAAGTAAGTAGCTTACCCTAAAAATGGTGCATGACATGTTTATATTATCGGGATCATACATCTGAATGTGAGATGTTGGAATCGTATTTCCCTTGTAGTAAGTTACCATCTCATACTTTGGCATTAGCTCAATAGACTTGCTTTTCCGAGTCAAAGTGGCTATTATGGTTCCTAGAATGAAACCAATGGAAAAAAAAAACAGATTACAACAAATTTATACTCTGGATCATTGTAATTGAATTATACCATCTTAAAATTGTCCTCTTAACCTTCAGGTGTTCTTTCATGGCTGTTGAAGTAGTTCTGGGCGAATTCAACTATGTCATGGTAGGTGTCTTGTAATGGATCCATGCCTTTAAGCTCTTCCATTTCTTGAATTTTCTTCTCCACCCTGAATTTCCTTCTTTGTTCCCTCTCACCATCTTCTTGGCCATTGCTCCTCCACTGATAGTTATTGCCCTGGAGACCAAAGAGTATCAACTCGCAATACATTTTTATAAACAATAATTATTGTAAAGTGATAATTCATGGCAAACAATTCTATAGAATCTCACGAACAAAGAGACACAATCTGAATATTTATTTCAAAAGAAATACGATAATTAATGAAAGAAAGTAATAGTTCAGTAAATCGCCACTTCAGGCTGGAGCTTCATTTCCAACCACCCACTGGGCGTTATGACGAGGGGAACTGGGATTCCCTGCCATCCCTACCTCAGCCACCAAGTGACAGAGTGCAATGGTTAGAATAGACGCACGCACGCGCGTGCGCACACGCACACACACATACACACAAATAACTTGGATAGATTTTATTCCCATGAAGTCCTAAGATGGTAGCAGTGGGCGGAAATTGAGAGGAGAGCAGTGTTAGGAGAGAAATTGAGAGGATTGGGAGAGAAAGGTTTAATGGGGTGTTCAACAGTACCTAACTGAAAGTGGTGAAATACTACTTTGCGAGTGATTTAGTTCGCAGCGGTGATACACTTTATAACTAGGTTTTAAAGAGTTATCCCAAACCCCATTCCTATGGGAATTGTAATAAAAAGTGAATGCCAGGTTGTGTGTGGAGGAAACAAACAAGGGAGATACAGAAGAGCCCTCGCTACTTCCCAGCAAGCGCAAGTGTATAAGTGCAATGGTGTGTGTCACCAGCAAACAACTTTACTATGCTGACCCTAGGAGATCCCGCATACTCGTATTAAGCCGGCTCCATACTCTTGGCCTCTCCTCAAAGTATGTCGTCAAATATACACAAGAACTAGAAGTTGTCTCTACATTTGTCTCTTTAGTTGGGAAACCTCGTTTACTGAGGAGAGAACAGGTGAGGGGGTGATACTAGAGAGACCACTACTTTCTTGTGCTGGCTGAATGTCAGGTAGTCTCACTGTGAGTTCGGAAATGGCTTTACGACTTCATGCTCTACCACTTTCCTACTCATTACGCCCTAACACTCTTTCCTACTAACAATCTTATCTACTCATTACTCCTCCAGGGCCCATTATGCTTCCATGGGGAGTGGAAAAATAAAAGAAGACTATATAGGTCCAGAAGATATCGCAAACCCATCAGCCAAAAGTTTGTAATTAATAACTAACAACTTGCTCAAAACCTTGTCCGGTGATCAATGGTACTTCACTAATGTGTGAGAACACGGGAAAGCAGATTTATGATGACATTACCTGCAAGAATTTATTCTTCCGTAGCAAATATGGAGTTATAAGGCACCTTAGTCCAGAGTAGAGATTCAGCCCATAACTAACATTGGACTGTCCACGATGTTAGTCTCAACCCTAGGTTAAAATGGTGAAATGCAAACCTAATAAACGGCTTTCTTTTTCTATTATTATTATTCACCAAGGATTACTTATTTGGGCTTCCAAAAAATTCAGATCTGAATCAAAAGTCCCACTACTACCTATTGGAATGGTGGAACTTCTGATCCGCCTCATACTATTGTTTACTACCACTGCCTATAGTCAACTGGGGTTAACTCATTTGATCCTCTGGCTGAACTACTGGTCTGAATAGACCTGCGATGTGAGTCTCCAGCCAAAACAATCGTCCTAAAATTAATTTCTTAGGGATGGCATGAGATGATATGTGCTGTACGGCTTATAATAATGGGTTATATTAGGATCAAGTAGCAGTAGGAAAGGTTTTAATGAGCCCAGGCAAGGGTTAGTTATTATTTTGTTTGACTATTTTCCGTTATGTTCACAATCAACCAGTTATCACAAAAATGACCTTCACGATGAAATTGTGGAAACCCATTAAAAAATAGTAATGGAGTTACTGAAAGGTTGCCTATTTCCACTTATACAATGTATTAGTGGAAATAAAGTTATACCACTTTCAGTGACCAAAGCAACAAACAAACAATGCAAATGAGATCCATCCGAAAGAGGCCAGATAGCAATTAACAACTATTTTATCTTCATATTCTGCTCAAGAAACATGTAGATTCCTACAGAAGCAGGGATACAGGCAACAAGCAAAGGCAGAAGACCAATGCAACTCCTTGCTTTCAGATAATTCGATGGTTAACAGTAGGTTAGGGATCAATAAGATTGATTATTGAAACAACAACAACATCTACACACAATTTATTTTATTTTATTTATTTTTTATTTGATTGATTTTAATTTTTTCATTTGATTGATTTTTGATTTGAGACTTGTCCAAAATTTCCCACATGTTTTTGTTCTCTTTGTCTCCCCTGAAAACGTATATAGTAGCTTCTCCTTCTCGACAGTGTTCCATTGAAGTGCTTAATATTTTAAAGGAAATAAGACAATGTGTGTGGGAATCGAATGAATGGGGGCCACTGTCAAAAAAGTGATGATAGTACGGAACATGTTAAGAGTGAATGACCCCATGACTGCTGTTGAGGCTCAAATCACTTTCAATGTTTTTAAAATTCTAAATTCTCGGGGAGGGGACTTATTCATACAACTCCAGTAATCAGTAGGACATAGTTGATAAAACAGAAAGTGTCCAATTTATAATACGAGTACATGACAGCACGATCATACTGTTCGGGATAATTTTTATTGAGACATCATCCCGTGGTATGAGAACGCAACATATCATGAAACTGAAAGTCCAAATTTTCATTTTAAGTTGAAGGAACCATGGATTTCATACTCAAAACAAGAACTAGAAAAAAATATTATATTTACCCCACATAAGCTAGAAGGTGGCCTTGGTGGTTCATTGTTTTGAAGAGGATGCACCTTATGTGGGGGTGTGGGTAATGGAGGAGGTGAACTATCTTCTCTTGGTCGAACACATTCATAAATTGGTTCGTTTCCTTCTTGTGACGCGTGGGGTGGCGGTGGCGGAGGTTCAGTTGGCTCAGGAAGTGACGGAGGTTTCAACGTTGGCTTTGCCGGCTGTTTCACTTCATTCTCTTCATTGCAGAGCCCTTCGAGCTCCTGCTGTATCACAGTTTCCAGCTGGAAAACATTACATAGAACCTAACTGTAGTCAGCAGTGTACAGAATAGATTAAGGCCAAGTATTAAAACAATGCATGATCACGTCATTACGCCAAACCACACTGACGCAACTGCAAAAATACATGATGCTGATGAGACGATATTTGATCAGAACAAACCAGAGAAAAGTGGACAGGGCGACAAAGTTGAAACTACCCAACAGTGGCCTTCAGCGGAAATCATGTCCTGCCATTGTGCACCCAATACTGTTTTGGGTCGATTGACTAAAATCTGCAGTAGCGTCACCATATTTTCATGTTTGCTCTTCTAACATGATGTGATGAGCACTTTTGACAAGATAATGGGGAATGAGAATACATTCTTCTTTCACTTTCCAGAGCAGTATGCTGCACAGAAGATTATGATTTAAAGTAAACTGAAGAATGCGTCGCATGACTCACATTACACTGACTGGTGAATTTTAGGATTCGTTATTTTTTGCTGAAATTACACCACTTCCTCTTTATACTCTATAGTTACAACAGTATGAATAACTGAAATGAGATGGGCCATGGTCCTGGAAACTTCCTATTAGGGCCAGATGCCCTAGTAGAGTGCAAGTATGGTGAATGGTTCTTCCAAGAAGCCTCCTTACCTCCACATCGAGGTCTGATACAAGTTCATTCATTTTCTGTCCGATTTCATCAATTATGTGATTTCTTCCGCCATGTTGAACATCAGATAAAAATGCAAATAAATTGTCTAAATCCACTGAATCTCCAGCAGCAGGTTCATTCAGCTTGGAGTTGATTTGCTCAGCCATTTGAGAAAGGACAGCGATATCCTCAGTGGCAATAGTGCTGGAAGTTAGTAAAACAAAAGACAGAAGTAAGATGGGAGTATATCAACAAGCATTATTTGTAACATCAAATAACTGGGGATTGTCATCACAGTACACATCCATGTTTGGTCATTGTTATTATTCTGATTTCCTCCATATGGCACTTTTTTTAAATCTACTAGGTAGCATCTATCAACTGAGAAAATAAGTTTTCGCCTTGCAGCATGACCTAATGTGTAAATTTTGTGTTTTTAAGGAAACCTATTGGGCCACTCCAAAAGGTGTTTTTGATAAATTCCTTACAATTAATGAAATTTATGGAAAAAGAAATGGTACTTACGCAAGTAGAACATTTTCATATAAATATAATTTTATAGAACAAAATAAATCACTTGTGGTCAACAAAAATATCATTATGAATTTATCTTTATAAATTGGTCAATAGGAGATTTTTGTGGGTAACAAATTCTCATGTTTTGGCCAAATTAACACAGAAATTAACACTAATTGACCATATAATGAGGTGTTTATGTCGGGAAGTCTAGGCAGAAAACGAGTGTGAAATTTGAATTTCCAAGTTCCCACTAGAAATGACTGATCAGGTAAGTACATCAAGTTTTTTACTGGCGAGCTCTACAAGCCGGTGTGGACCCTGGCTTCCCGAACCCCTAATTTCCACATTTCCTGGTCCAAGGCCTGCATTCTTCTCAGTCCAACGACACGCAGGTCTCTCGTCACGTCATCGTGCCATCAATTCCTGGGTCTTCCTTTTCTTCTTCTGGACTCCACGCTTGCCCTCATCATGCTTTTTGGCCCTATTTTATTGCTCAGCCTGTCAACATGCCCCAGCCAGTGGATCCTACTTGTTTTTATGTGGTGTACCTACTACGTCCGTGTTGCCCAGAATGTTTTCTACTTCCCGGTTCATTCTCATTCTCCATCTGGCGCCTTCACAGATCCCTCCGTAAATCCTTCTTACTATCTTCCTTTCCAAAGCTCTCTCTGCCTTCTTTCATCCTCCGCAAGTTATGTCCAGGTTTCTGCACCATAGCGTACAACTGGACTGTCACTTTCATACAAACGGAGTTTTGTGGCTCTGAAGATTAAACAAGAGGAGAACAGCTTGATTTTTGCAAGAAAGGCGGGGTTGGCAGCCATTAGCCTGACAGTGACTTCCTCTGAGACAACGTTCCGGTAAATGACTGTGCTTCCTAGGGATTTAAACAATCCACTCCCTGGAACTAGTATTTTCCAAGTACCAGGTTGTGGGGAGCCTGGGGATCGGCACTTGGGGGGACCATTTCAAGGTATTTTGTCTTCTCCTCATTAATTCGTAGTCCCATTCTTCTTCCCTCCTTAATCGCTGAGTAGTCCAACTCAAATCCCGCTTAGAGCGCGTTAGTGCATCGCTTTAAACGATGTAAAGAACCACAATGGATGGATGGATGGAACTGCTAATTTAAAAGTAAATTTAAAAACCTGTCCTCAAAAATCAAACCAAGGGGAGGTTCACGAAAGGTCATTGAAGGTTGCCCGGAAGGTTTGCCATTCCTATTGTTGGGTTGTTGGCAGCATTCAGAACCTTTGTCTCCCAAGCTCTGTTCCACCTCCTAGGGCAAATCAGATGTCAACAGACCTGACACATCATTTCTCGCTGCATACTTATTTTTAATCATCCTCATTTAAAAAATACCGCTTAATGTAGAAAACGGGCTTCAAACTACTATTTTTCAAAGAGTTCTGAATATTTAAAAAATAAAAATAAAAACAAAATTTGAAAAAAATTCCCCACTGTACATAGGTATTATAGCATAACGTTCCACACCTTTTAGTGTCCTCAGCAGTTTCAGATGCGTCATCGTCGTTTTTGTTGGCAAGTTCTTCTTCTCGTTTCCTCCTTTCTTCTTCCATTTTCTCTCGTTTTCTCATTTCTTCTTCGACACGTCTCATTTCTCTCAGTGCTGCAGCAACCTAAACATGGAGAACAAAACATCCACTAATAACTGAGTTCTTCCCTTATCCTTACTCTCAAATACAAATACACACAAGAAAATAAAATTGAAAGTATGACCATGAATAAAATTTCAAAGAACCCACTGTTCCAAATAAAGTATGAATTTGAAATACCTACCTGATTTTCGTGTCTTATCTGCCAATTTTTCGTGAATTCGACCAAGAACATTGAAATTTAACCAACAAATTTTGAGAAAAAATATTTGTGACACTTGAAATATTCTGTTTCAGTCAAGAGTCATAATGCGGTAATTTGAAGTAAGTTTTGGTGAGGTCTGACCCACTCATGTTTAAAAAAAAAAAAAAAAATCTCATCTTCGAACTCACTCTCATTTGCCATTAAACGCATTTTGGCTATATTAAGAGTTTTTCCATAATCATTTTTCGCTTAGGATTTTCGTAAATTGATATGATAATACGTACCTCTCTGGCAAACACACCCCTCAGTCGGGACTGAATGATTATGGCTGCCCGCCTCTTATGAATGAATTCAAGTCTCAGCTTCCATCCACGATACGCATGCTGGATACAGAGTGCTGCACTCCTTATCCTAGTGAAATCTGTAAATGAAATGTGTTACACAATGTGAAGCACCTGGTAGTTTTTATGAATAGAACTGGTTCTAGTCTTCCTGTCGGACATCTTGCCAGATCAAGGGAAAAACTAAACCATGGAGATACATACGTTTTATTGCTATGTATCGTTTCCAAACTTTTTGAATGAGGAGAGCACTCTTGTTTACTATCTGAGCTCGGGCATCTTCAAGTGGTTCATGAACAACTCCTCTCAAGAAAACCTTGTTTTTGCCAAGTTGCCACTGTTTGCTGTTTAGGTCGTACTTCTTCATAAGATCCCTGAAATTAATTGATGAGTTTCAATGTCAATATTGATTTTTTTTAGCAAAATTATAAATGCTACGGTTGGATAAGATAATGTTTACTAAGAGTATCAAGAGAAAATACTCACTTTACAGCATTTCTTAGGTCTTTAACGATTCTGACTTTCATGAGACACTTGTAGCGCCCAATGAAATCAAGGATGGTCATATGAATGGGAAAACCTTCTTTTCTGATCCTAATGATATCCAGCATACCCAGGTACTTCAACTGGTCCAGAACGAGCTTTTCGTCGAATTCGTTTGCAATTTTCTTCATATTTGGTTTTATGCATCGGACATACCTGCAATTTCCAATAGAGTTCAGGATTCATTGTTGGATTTTCCCATGCATTCCAGAAATTCTTGTAGATACTTGATTTCAACAAAGCCCCGAAGCACAAGAGTAAAAGAAACAGTAGGAACCACATTGGGAGGAATTCCACGAGTGAAATCTAGAATGTGAAAAGTTGCAGCAACGACTAATTAATCAATCATATCCAAGAGGAGTAACAACTTAATATGAGGTTTGTCACATAGTAAGTAAATAATCTGCAGATACCAAATGCATCTTGTCAATTCAAGCACATTGGTTAGAAAATATGAGCTTAATTTTAAATGAATGCTCACTCCATTTATAAATGGTCTGTGTAGTCACTCATCCCCCCCCCCCCCCCCCCCCCGGTGACATTAGTACAAGAGCAGTAATTCATTATGTAAGGCCCATCCATCTACAGAGAAACGGGATGAATCGTGTACTTGCAGCCCCTAAGCCAGTAGCCGTGCCTGTGATCTGAAAACTGTGGGGAGCCAAACCAGAACACAAAACCAACAGATTTTTCTACAAAATACGGCAAGGCAACAACACCCGTCCCTTTATTTACTGATCGGGTGATATTCAGCAAAGGCCTTTCACTTTTAATCAACAATCGATCGTCGTACGAAAACGTCGAAAATTTCTACTGCTAATTAGCCACCGAATTCATGTGGTACAAAAATATAGTAAACTAAAATACAACAAAACAATGACCCGTCGGCCGGTACCGACTTGAATGGAGAAGCTAGGTACTTATCCGTGTGTTATGACGCCCATGAACCCACAAGACAACAAACAGCAAACAGGACAAAACGCATATGTAGGTAAAACAAATTTTATGCAAAAAATGGAAAACTGACAGACCCAACAGAGAAAGCGAATGTGATTCACGAGACAACAAAAACTAATCGGAAGACGAAGCATCTCTTATCGAGATGACAAAATGAATCGAAGGGATCGAATCGACTGTGAAAAGGAACGATTTTACTCGACTGAGCATGCGCGGATGGGCCACTTTTCTCAGCTGCCATGGGAACATTAGGTCCCAGGGCCTGCAAGTTTCAGGAGCCTAGGTTTCGATTTCGAATTCTGTTACGGTATATGGGAATCCCGTCCATCTTGGATGCGGGCTCTTCCCGATCTTTTTGACACGCGGCTGAAGGGGCGGTCGATTCGCGGAAACGAATCGTCAACTCCTGGAGGCATTGCGTTATAATCAAACCATTGTCTCCAGGGGCAGCTGTCACACTGCCTCCCTACCTTTCTAGAGGATGGAGAGGGGGAAACTACGCTGTATGGGCGGCGTAGTTAAACCACTCATCCATTACATGGTAGCAGAGCATGGTTGGTGGGTATGTGCTGGATTTTATCCTCGGTACCCCCTCCACTTTTTGAGAGCTTTTCCAGAAGGAATAGCTCTGAGGTTTTCCAGAAGGAATCCTCTTTTTAATATCTTCTCTTTTTAATAACCCCTTTGTTAATCAATATACACTTCGGCCATTGAATTTTATTTTTTCATCAAATCAAACTCAGTATTATTATTACTATTATTATTATCAAACTTGATTATTATTCTTAAGGCGCTCAATGCCTGGCGTTCAATGCCAATTTTGCTTCCGAGTCTGCGAAGCAGCGGAAGCCTTGTGTTCACTTTCGTGAGCCAAAAAATTTTTGTCTTCAGAAATCAAAATTTCCACTTGCATTTTGCGTTTCAAAGCCTACTTAACAAATTTGGTTCCGTGTCTGTCGGTCTGTGGGTCTGTGAGTCTGTCTGTCCGCATTTCCTTGTTACAGCCATAACTTCCACGATTTTGAATTGATTCAGCTCAAATTTTGAGGGATGGTGCGGATAAGGCCCCTTGAGATCCCATACAAATTTCAACATGATTGATCCAGCGGTACGCCCTGCGCATGCGCTAACGTTAAATTCAACAAACACGCATAACTTTCACAATTTTGATTCAATTTCGCTCAAATTTTCAAGGGTTGTTTGGACAAGGCCTAGTGAGTTCCAGTATGAATTTCAGCATGATCGGACCTTCGGTGCGCTCTGCGCATGCGCTGGCGTGAAATAGATTCAATTTCCTTGTTACAGCCGTAGTAACCAAAGATTTCACCCAATTTCAATGTAATTCTCAGGGATTAAGCGGGTAGGGCCCATTGAGGTCCCATATAAATTTCAACATGATAGAGCCAGCGGTTCGCCCTGCGCATGCGCTAACGTGAAATTCTTCAAACACGCATAACTTTCGCAATTATGTATAATGGACGTAATGTTATGTAATATGTATATTTCATGTAATGTTATGTAATGTAATGTTATGTAATATGTATATTTCACGTTATGTAATGTTATGTAATGTTATGCAATGTAATGTAATGTTATGTTATTTTGCTTCCGAGTCTGTTCTATTTTATAATGGGTCACTCTGATTGTGACGAGGAAGCTCCTGTGCCATCACCTTGGCAGTGTATTTCCCCTTGTTTTCCCAGTTGTTCCATCTTATGATGGGGGTGAGTCACCCAGAGGTTGTTCAGATGAACTTTCCTGAACCAGAACCTCTGACAACGACTTCTTTTCTTTTTTGTCCAAGTCCGCCAAGTGATATTGATAAGGAGCTAAGTTCTCCACCAGTAACAATTCTCAGTAGTACCATTACGATGGAAGCTATCAGCTTTGGAGTTTTTCAGATGAAACTTCCTGAATCAGAACTCCATACTACTTTTCAGTCCCGTATCTAACTTCACATACTTCTTCAAAGAAGTATGTTTTTAAGGGGAGGAGTGTGACGGTATATGGGAATCCCGTCCATCTTGGATGCGGGCTCTTCCCGATCTTTTTGACACGCGGCTGAAGGGGCGGTCGATTTGCGGAAACGAATCGTCAACTCCTGGAGGCATTGCGTTATAATCAAACCATTGTCTCCGGGGGCAGCTGTCACACTGCCTCCCTACCTTTCTAGAGGATGGAGAGGGGGAAACTACGCTGTATGGGCGGCGTAGTTAAACCCCTCATCCATTACAATTCAGGACATCAATTACTGCCACATTATTCTGATAACATGCTTGGTCTACGGAGCTAACTCGAATATTCTGGTAGACACTGTGGTCTACCAGAATACTGAATATCCATAGCCAGAGAAATCTAGCGGGTCGCTGTTAAACTTTGTGAAAAATGCTAGGTACAGTGTAGGGAGGGAAATTCAAATGCCAACTGAACACTTTGGATGATTTTTTTTTTTAACAGCCGTTTTTGGGTGCCGGGGCAGTGGCCCAAGTGGCTTTATGGATGCAACGCCCCTGCCCTAGGCGTATCATTTTGTATCACCAGGCTTTCAAAAACTAATGATGACGATCTAGTGCCATCCTTCAATACAACTGCCCCTGGTTTGGATCATCTACGTCATCTAGGTAGGCCACAACGTCTCAGGAAAAATACTTAAGGACCACTGGCATCACAACTAAAGCTTGCTAGAAAATGTCTTTGATTCGACCCTTAATGTTTACCAGTAGTAATAATGATTTCATCGATATGGGATATATAAATAAATTCAGGAAAATTAGTTACCATGGGTTTGTCGCTTGAAGGACATCAACAAGTGCCTGAAGTTGATGTCGAAATGTGTCGCTTACGGTAGGTTTACCCTTGCTAGTTCCCCTCGCCATTGTAGTACCAGCGCTGCCCATTCTAGCTGCTGTTGTTCCCAGCAAATCCTTCATCGAACAAGGCAACAATACCAAAATGGAAATTAGTTGACAAAAAGACTCAGTGTAAATAGTTTCAGGCTCTAGCATTCCATCGAGGGCCGTGTCTATTACTAGGTAACAATGTTATTAAGTGACCATCTGATTCAATACCTGATAATTGGTTAGTTCTTGAACGAATTCATTGGTGGATCGGCTCATAAAATCGAAGAACACATCTTGCTGCACATCTCGGTTTTTATCGACAAATCCTTCGACTGAATATGTGACAGTTCCAGCATAGTGCTGGATCCCGAACTCAACTTCCCATTTTCGCCTGTCCTCTCCCTTGACATACTGAGGATGTGAATCGAATTCTGTGTGCAAGTTTACCAAATATGCACTGTCAGACCCCTGAAATCATAAAAAATCAAATCAAATATTACCAAATTGATTAAATTTTATCAAGTATTATCAAAACCTCTAGTATTATCCTCTCCAGTATTATCAAGTATTATCTAGTATTATCAAGTATTATCCTCTCTTACAATCATAAACGTAAATATAACGAAACAATTAGAACGTACTTTTGGCATGTGGCACTGTTCTGTAAGCAGCTTGAGTATACAACGAGGAGGCTTCTCTATGAGTTCTAAGCAGCATGTATTGTCCGTGAATTGAATGTGCGAGAATTGGATCCCCTCTTGTTGGTACTGAATAAATGCAATTACAATCAAACAATTAATAAATATATTACGAAAAAACTAACTCCTAAAATTACCAGTCAGTAGAACAAATTTGGAAGCCTTGAAAATGCTAATCCCAGGCTAACATACTGAAGATCTGAGTACCTATAATCTCATCAATTTTTTTTCTTTCTGTTTTCACATAAACCTCAGGAAATACGAAGTTTTAACAAACCTACTGAACTACGTTTACCTGTAAAGTTGCCAGTTATTAACAAATCTCTACCTACAGAAATATAATATTGAAAAATCAACCTACCTGGTGGGACAGATTGATTTTTTCATTTTTTTATAAAGCGTTTATTTTATTATAACAACTAGTTACAACTATCTAGTTATTTAGATTAGACAATAATTAACGCATGTATCCGTTATGGTGAATGTCCAGTGACTAGCACCACACATGAGTCCACAACACTGTACGTCTTCAACAACACTGTAAGTCCAAGGGCTTGGTCCTCTTCAGCCGCCGTGTTACTGCAGAGTTGTCCAGAAGCTGAATGGCTTCCGGATTTGTATGTCCAAGTAGCCTCTGCTCGTAGCTACTAGCATATTTTTTCATGACATCTCTGACTCCCTCCACTCCAAGGTCTCTGTGGAGGTCGTCGTTTCGGATGTACCAAGGAGCATTGACCATATTCCTAAGTACCCTGTTTTGGAAAGTTTCGATGGTTTTCATATTGGTTTTTGCTGTGCAGCCCCATAGCTGTATACTATATGCCCAGATAGGAATCAGCACTGTTTTGTAAAGCAGCACCTTGTTATGAATGCTGAGCAGCGATTGCCGACCCAACAGCCAATACAGCTTTCGGTACTTGACTGTTAGCTCTTTCTTCTTTTTCTTCACGTGTTCTTTCCATTTTAGTTTAGCATCCAGGGTCATACCAAGATACTTAGCTGAGTTAGCATATGGGATTATGTTGTGATTTATGAATATCGGTATTGTTGCTATCTTCTTGTATGTGAAATTCACATGTGTGGATTTGTTTTCGTTTAGTCTGAGCCTCCACTTCTTGGTCCAATTTTCCACTGCATGCGTGGCTTCTTGTAGTCTCTTCGTTGATGCTTCCACCGAATCCGCAGCAGCTAGAATTGCCGTATCATCTGCAAAAGTTGTTATGGTGGTTTCTTCTGTGTGTGGCACGTCATGTGTGTACAGTAAGTAGAGCAGAGGGCCCAGCACACTCCCCTGCGGGACTCCTTCTTTGATTTCGTTGAGCTCTGAATACTCATCTTCTAATTTTATTCTGAAATATCTCTTGAATAGGTACGATTCCAGTATTTGAAAGTATTGTTGAGGCAGTATCCCTTGCAACTTGTTCAACAGTCCTTCGTGCCAAACTTTATCAAAAGCTTGTGATACGTCAAGAAATAGAGCACTACAGACTTGTTTTTTTTCCAGAGCATTTTCGATTACATCTGTTATTCTATGGACTTGTTCCACTGTAGAATGCTTTGCTCTGACACCAAACTGGTGTTGTGGTATCAGGTTTCTTCCTTCTACAATTCCAATGAGCCTCTTTTTTAGTAGTTTCTCAAATAATTTCGAGAGACCTGGGAGCAATGAGATAGGCCTATTTATATGATTTCACGTCTGTTGGCTCTTTGCCCGGTTTCAAGACCATGATGACTTCAGCGATCTTCCAAGAGAGTGGAACATGTTTGAGCCGAAACGCTGCATTTATAAGATATAACAGCTTTCTTACTCCTATTTCAGGCAATTGTTTAATCACTTGGCCTGTGATAAGGTCATAACCTGGTGCTTTCCTTGTTTTTAACTCATGCTTTATACATTCAGCAAGTTCTTGGAACTTAACAGGTTTGATAGAGATACTGTCCATTATATTATGACGTACAAGGCATTCTTCATTTGTTTGCTGCGGTAATGGAGAGAAGGTCAGAGAGAGGTGTTTTGCAAATACACTTACTTTCTCTTTCGCACTTCTTGCCCAGTTATTTCCCTCTATGCGAATAGGTGCAAGGGGTACTGACGTTTTTTTCATCCCTCTTACTGCTTTATACAGAGAGTAGTCGGTGGTTTGATCAGCTGTTAGAGTTTGGATGTTTCTAGCGAGCGTTTCCTGCTCTATCTCCTTAAGTAGTGATCCCAATTTACTTGTAAGGCGATTGAGTTCTGCTTTGTCTCCTGCAAACCGAGTTACATGCCATATTTTTCTTGCCTTGCGTTTCTTTTTGAGTAATTCACGGACGGCAATTGGATAAATCACTCCGTCACGCTGTGAATTTCCACTAGTAGCAGGAGTAGATTTCCATGCTGCTTCTTGGATCAATTCAGTGAACTTCTCAACTTCTTTGTCAAGCTGTTCTGCTGTTTTTAGCGGCTCGTTTAGCAACACTCCTAACGATATATGGGCCCTGAAATCTTCCCAGTTTGTATGCTGAGTGACAAGTCGGGTTGCTTGATCTTTTTTAATCACACTTTCGCTCAAGGTTAGAAAATGGCCGAGTGATCACCTGACAGGTCATCACTGCCATCCACATGTGCGTAATTAATCGGAATACCTCTCAGAATGAAAAAATCTATAAGATCTGGGAGTTTATTTACATCTGTGGGCCAATACGTTGGCTTTCCTGAGGACATAAAATCACAGTAAGCCTTTTGTCCAGCTGAGAATAGTTCACGACCTTTTGTCGTTGTTAATCTAGACCCCCATGCGGTGTGTTTGGCATTAAAGTCACCTCCAACGATGAAACAGTTTCCTAGTTGAGTGAATAAATTTTCATAATCAATTTCTTTTAGGTTATGTCTTGGTGGGCTGTATATTGAAGAGACGGTGCACTCCCTCCCTTTTAGTTTAATATTTACGGATGCAACTTGCATGATATCCTCTTCTATTTTGCAGCTCTCATAGTGTTTAATTGAGTTTTTTATAAGGACAGCTGAGCCACCTCTAGCTTTATTATCTGGGTGTAAGGCGTGGTATACTATGTATCCATTGATGCGCAAGAACGTCTGTTTAGTGAAATGGGTTTCAGATATTAAGCATATATCAATTTTGTCATTGTGAAGGAATGCTTCCAGTTCAGAAACATGCTTCATGAGTCCATTGGCATTCCAGGTAGCTATACGAATGTTATGGTGTGTAATCATTTTATACTATGATATTTTGTGTAAGGCTTTTTCGAGCTTTTCCATTCGAGAGAGTAGAACTTTGTTGGTGGAATACTGCATTTCCATGAATTCCATTATTTTAGCAAGTGCTTCGTCAGTAGTCGGGACTTTTGCACCACTTTCCATAGGCATTTGTTTTACAGCGCTTGCGTAGGTTACCGAGGCTCTTCTAGTCTGTGTAGGCAAGTTACTAGACTTAGTATGATCTTGCGAAACCATGTCTGGTTTCCTAGACTGATCCCTGATTTTCTGCAGCTCTTTAGCTATTTCACAGCCACGATAACTGGCTGGGTGGAGTTTCCCACAGTTTACACATTTCGGAGGATCCTCCGCAGGAAGTTGACAGTTTTTTAATTCGTGTCGGCCTGCACATTTCACACAGCGAGGCTCTTTTTGGCAGAATGCCTTTGTGTGAAGGTAACCTTGACACCGTTTGCATTGAGGGATCCTTCTTCCAGTTTTCCTCAATGGTTCAATATGAACAACCAGGTTCAATATTGCCTTAATATTGTATATTTTATCAATATCTTCAGAGTTTTCAAAAGAGATCATGTAGAGGGGAAGATCCTTCAAAGTTGTGGATTTAACCCCATGATCACTATTCATCAATCGTTTCTTCAGGTTTACAGCATCCAGGACCTTGAATCCTTGGTCTGTTAAACCTCCTATGATTTCTTCTCTTTGACAAGTTGGGTGTAAACCTCTGGCCACAACTTTAATGGCTCTTGTGTTTTTATTCTCATAACTGTACTATTAAATTTTTTCTCCTTAAGTTTGGATGACACAGTTGATAGGTGTCCCCATCAGGCACGTTCACCTTCCACTGATCGTTATTTAGTGCTTTAACCTTGCACTGCTTTTCCGTTGCCTCCTTCAAGGCTGTTAGTAGGATAGGATATTCCTTTATCCCCGTCATCGTTATCGGCGGAGGAGGGTATTCTTTTTTTTCTTTTCCCTTACTATGACTTGAGGTGTTGCCACCCACGGGGGTTGTAGTATTATTTTTTTCCAGCAGAGAATTATTTGTTCTCTTTCTTTTTACCTTTTTCCGGATCCACTCTGTCTCCTTCGCCAGATCCTCCTCATCTGTCGTGTAGTTTACGTGAGGCGGATTTGCGTTTTCATTTTTATTTGGATTTGGATTTGAACTGGCTTGCTTACTTATTGTACCAGAGTTCAGATTTGGAGAATTGGATGGTATTCTCTTCCTCTTTTGCTTTATCTGCCAGTTCATTTCGTCATCGAGCATATCCTCATCAGTAATGTACTCATGCCCACTATTATTTACTTGATCAAGTAATTTAACCCTAGCTTTCAAGGAAGTATTTTCTTCCACGAGTTCAATGACTTTTTCCAAATCTTGCCTACTAACCACCTCACATTCGATCAAGTATTCGCAAAGTGATTTAATGACATTATATAACTCACCAAACGATTTGTTGATACTCTCGTCGGGAATTGACCGAGTGATCAGTTGGTGTTTCGCAAGGTCGGCTTCCGTTCTCGAAACAATTTCGGCAATCGTCAGCTTTCTTCCACCACTGTCCGACATAGCGCCGACCGAGAAAATGCCGGCGTCTATCGCGTTATTTTTGCTAATTATCGC
The DNA here is from genome assembly GCA_954871275.1 of Leptopterna dolabrata. Classification (NCBI taxonomy): domain Eukaryota; kingdom Metazoa; phylum Arthropoda; class Insecta; order Hemiptera; family Miridae; genus Leptopterna; species Leptopterna dolabrata. The sequence continues at coordinate 148,256,603 of OX940974.1, forward strand.
TCCGATGTTTCCTCGACGGAGGTTCGAACGGTACTAGATTGATTATGATTATATTAAGTAGGGACGAGATTTGTTAATTATGTCCCACCGGGTTGTGGGTGGAAACCGCTCCCAGCCCTAGCCATCCACAAGATATTTTTCTTCAAACTAAATGACGTCTCAGAGTCAGCGAGCCAATAAGGGCAGGGCTGCCAACATGAAAGACAGAAATTTCCGTCTTTTTACCTTCAAAGCACAGAAAAGAGCTGCTGCCAGTTATTAACAAATCTCGCCCCTACCTAATATAATCGTCATCAACATGTTCCATCAGGTAGGTTGATTTTTTCCATTATATTATGAAACATCTAATCAATTATTTTAACATAAAATCTTTTAGAGGGCTCAAACAGGGATTTCTAAGGCTAAAAACCATTTTCATTTTTGTCACTTGAACGGTCGAGCTGTACCTCCATGATAGGCACCTCTCGATAAAGCAAAAACGATTGTACCTATATTAAAAATAGGTGTATAATGGTAAGTATAATGCTATCAATTTTTAGTTGATTAGATGGGTTGGTCGATGGTGGGGAGCACTTCAATCCTAAGCTCACTCTGTGGAGCACCCAAACCAAAATCTTTCAACTTGGACGGCTGATAACTAGGTAAAATGGTTATAACAAATTGTCATTCCACCATAATATACTCACTATTTCTTGTTCCAATGCAAAAACATAATGGTTGAAGAACTTGTGAAGTTTCTCGTTGGTATAATTAATGCAGAGCTGTTCAAATGAATTCACAGCGAAGTTCTCAAACCCAAAAATATCCAGGACACCGAGAAACCGTGATGAATCAAGTCCAGGATTCGTACATGTATTTATATGATTAACTAGCCAGGCAAAAGTACGTGAGTATAAAGCTTTAGCCATTGCATGTCGATTTTCTACAGCCTGAAACCAAAAAAATGAAAGGACGAAAAAATTTATAATTACAGGTAATGATTGAAATAGAAAAAGTCATCATTAACACTGGTTTGTGGAATGAGGAAATACGATAATATATATGGTGTCTGTGAGCATCCTCATGAAATTTTTCCACACTTCATGGTGGTGGTGAGGGTAGTCCAGAGACTAACATGGAGTGCCATTAGCATGACTGCTGTGAGTCCCCTTTCATCTCAGTTGTCACTCAAGCCCATCATTCATGTTGCACTGGGACTATTTCACATCGAACTAGCATTTTTTTACAATACAAATTTTTTAGCAGCATTCACATTTGCAACAACAGAAATGGAGCGATATTTCCACAGGACAAGGAACTTGAAAATAGGTGAAACCAAAAAACTACAACTTTTGTTCAGTGAGGCCATTTCTGCTATATACTCCGTGTATATGCCACTGATGACTGATGGTAAACACCATGAAGGAGAGACACAGTTGGTATCATAAACTCGACTTCAATAAAATGAATATAACAATGACGAATAATAAATAGGGCATTTAACTCGCCTTACTGAGGTTCCACTTTATCACACTGTCCATATACTAGACTCTTGGGGTGCCAGAAGGTAGGACTGCTCAGCATATTTCAGCTGCACAAAAATGATTTGAAGAAAGGTGGTCTGTGCATATCCAAGTTAGTAGACAGAGATAATGAAATTAGATGCTTACTATGCTCATAAAGAGGCTGTGTTTGTGCTCACTGGGGTTAACTGCCTACCAAACACGTAGGCACACCGTTGGTGTCCCTATTCATAATTCTGTCAGCCAGTGATTCTATTCTTGGGGTACTAACCCCCCCCCCCCCCCCCATTAAAAGTATCCTTCAGCTCCTACTTAACAGCAGCACAGGGGCCACTCAGAGATAGGGACGGTAGTTATGATGATGCTGCCTCAGATTCTCGAATCAGGGCCCGCCTCGGGAGGACTAAACCACACGAGCTCCATCCAGTTCAAACCGAGAAGAATATCATGTAGTTGAGCTAACAATCTAATATGTAAGCTACAGCTTATGTAGCTTATGTAGTCAATACTAACTTCTTGCAACTTCAGTGGTATTTCAGTTATATTTCCACGAACATTGATTTGCCTGAGCAGGGTAACTTGAACAACATCTGCAACTTGTAAGCCCAAAAGGCTGGCAACATTTTCAAGAACCACCATATCTTCTTCTGCCAACTTACAACGTTCGCCATCGATATCCTGAAAAAAAAAAAAAAAAAAAATCAACAAAATTCGTAAAAATCTATCATTAATCCTAAACACCAATGTCATGGATTGTTTGGGCTTCTCAAATTTACATCTACCTACATAAATGATTACTACCTACTTGTTGTTATTGTTTAGATATTTTACCTTATGTATTCAACCCAAGTTGATGATCATTCTATACTGCCACATATACTGTTAACGTAGTTCTACACCATTTCCGCAGGTTTGATGAACTCAATTCACTTTTTTTTTACCCAAATCCGACGTCATTGAATGAATTTTTGTATTTTTTTTCTAACCTATTACCATAAAATAAAGGACGGCCATTTCTACCACTTATGCCTTCTGAATAGTTTGAACAGCTCTAAGTTTAACTTTAAAGTAAGACCTGTATTTTATTACAGTAAGTAACGGATCAGGGTACCTTCGAGATTGTTTATTATTATCATACATAGAGAAAATATAGAAAAACGTAATGTTTATATTTATGAATTCAGTTATGTATGAACAAACGAACGCATTTCTTCTACTCATTTTCTTATATCGGCGGACTACTAAGTAATTCATTTATTTATGGCTACTGCAAAAATTTTGTGATGAATAATGTCAAGGTACACTGTCTGTTCACCTTTTACATCAAACAATTTTGAAATAATGCGTGACAAGTTAATTACGTGTGAACAGTAAGTTGAAGAACGAGAAGAGACTATTGGTATGTAGTAGTGGTACAAGCAAGAACTTACTTCAAATTTTATGTTTCCTATCCAGAGAATGGCAGAAAGCACACAGAAAATACCATCACACATTGCCATAGGTATTCGTAGAACGTTGAAAGCTAGACGAAGTCCATCGAACTTTATGGCATCGTTGACACCATCAATCTTGATGCACCCTGACTGATTCAAGTAGTTGTAGAATTCGGGTGGTTTTAACTTGTAGAGATTAACTAGATCTTTGTTTTGCTGAAAACATTAACATCAAGCCTAGATTAGTATTCAGGTTTTTGGGTTTTCACAAGCCATATCAGTTGTAGAGGTTCGGTGTAATTTGTATTTCCTAATGAATGGAGATGAGCTGTAGTACAAGTATCAAATTCTAGAGCTTTGGTTAAAAGGAATCGTCTTTCAACTAGAAACCAACATCTTCACTCTGACACGAGGTGGTCCAATGGTCGTTCTTGTGGTGCCACATCACAGCCTCCAAATTTCATTTACATAGGACCACTACATAGTATATTGTTCCTAGTGTACTGCACCCCTGCTGCACTGTCAAGAAAGGTACCAAAAACTAAACAGAAAATGGGGTGTGTGCATTGTCATTTTTCCCAGCAGACAGATTTCACACAGCTGCCCACCTTTCTACCCATTTACTGAATTTTCAGTGAAAATAAACTTTCAATTGGTACAAAATGTTTTGTAGGTGAATTTTCAAGGGTTTCCGATACAAATCCGTTTCAGACACCTATGCCAAGAGGAAAGTCACCAGCAGAATGAATATTTTCAAAGGAACGAAGTACAACAAGCCTGACAGATATGATGTCAAAAACCGAGAGCTCAGGAAAAAATTAATACCCATACTTTTTGAAGCCCACAAGGAAGGAAACTTTGCAATCTTGCGGAATTCAGATCTCATCACCAATTGGGAAAAGGTAATTGTTCCAGACACTGCCCTGCTAGAAGAACCGTCAAGTTCAAATGAAATAGGCAGCCCAGAAAATATGAGATTAGTTGTACCGCCAACACCATCGGCTAGCCCACCAAAGCCTAACTGCAAACCAAAGAAGAAAGTTTTATAATATATTAGGAACTAGGTACCCCTGACTTTTTTGGAACACTCCTGGTTCGTTGTTTTGGAACTTCGTGTATCATTTATGAGTATCTATTTAAATATGTAATTTCTTAGTATAAAGCTAAAAATAGCAAATTAGCAAATCATAACAAATTCCAAATTTCACCAAAATGTTTACAATGGCAAACAAAAGGACAACAAAAGGACGGGTTCAAAGATGAGCGATTTTCATAGACAAAAAGTGGGTCAAATTCGAATTGTTGAGGGTAAAAAAATCACTAAAAATTATAAAAATACATGACCACCGAAGTATTGGTTTAAAGACCCAGTGTCAAAAATCTGTCAGATTCTGACTGTCGAAGTCTGGTAAGTGTGATGAGAGTGATTTCACAGGATTTTCCATCTGCTTTGCAAGCAGACGCTACTATCTCACCAGTGGCAAATGACGCCATGGGTAACCATCAAAGGAAACTAAGTACAGAATAACCACTAATACTGTCATTCAAAATTGTCGAATTGTTGTTGTTCGAAATTGTCGATTAGGTTTTAGATGAGATTCCAATGGTCTAGGCCTCTCAGCTTATTTAATGGTTCATTCAGACACGTTAGTATCAAGCATTTTATCAAACGCACAATGTGAGAAATTTTTATACCTTGGCACCTTCAACTAGTTGGTAGAAAACGTGGTAGTTCCTCTCTCCAGGGCTCTGGAACGTGATCCTTGACTGTTCCAGAAGGTAGTCTTGTATAATACATCCTTTGATCATCCAAGCTTTGTCAAAGCAAACTTGCATGAATTTACCAAATCTACTAGAATTGTCATTTCTTACAGTCTTAGCGTTACCTACGAAAATAACATGATTATTACATTATTTATCTTCAAATTCAAAATCATACTATTCAACTGTATAAATGAACTAACTACAGTAGGAACTCAATGAACTGGAAGCTCCATCAACTGAGGTTATTATGGCTGAAAAGTAGTCGCTCCATCAAGGTGGGTAGGGGAAAAGGTTTTTACCCCACCCTCCGTTATCCAGGGTGAATTTTGCAGCGTATCTCACTCTCTCACACGTCAAAGTTTTTCTTCACTATACACACCTTCGTAAATGCTGAAGCGAATACAGTATGGAGCATCAGGGAAGGAACTTCACATTCCTCTCCCTCCTTCTTACCCCACTCATAACATACATCACTCACTTATTTGATCACACTGCTACCTGGAATATAGAACCTGGAGTACAGAATGTACTCAGAGATGACGAACATTCCCAAGAAACCGTAACACACGCACAAGGTTTTCAAGAACATGAGGCAGCCCTGAAATACGAGTATGTTGACTAGCATGAATCAGCCACATCCTCTGAAGTTGCTGCCTCTCTCTCTCTCCCCCAGACTCCCAGACTCCCAGACCCCCAGACGACTCCCAGACTCCCAGACGACTTCCGGACTCCCGGACTCCCAGACTAGGCAGACAAAAACTTAGGAATTATTGTCCAAAATACGCCCAAGTCACAAAAATGTGTAATCAGGTTTTTAAAAGCTTGTATCAACTGCGAAGGATAGCAACGGATTTCCCTGTTCATGTGAGGAAGCAGTTGGCTCACTCTCTACTGTTACCTATATTTGACTATGCCCCTGTAGCCCTATGTGACCTTAAAAGTGAAGAAGTCGTTCGTCAGCAAAAAGCGCAAAACGCAATATTAAGGTTTGTTTTACGCATTAAACTGGATGAACATGTAACGCCTCACTATAAAGCAATAGGCTGGCTGAAAATAGCTGAAAGGAAGAAATTGCAAATCGCCCTAATGATGTTTAAGATCCTAAAATGAGACCACAATATTTATATGACGAATTCAAATGGATGTCACAAGTTCATTCTAGGGAAACCAGAAATAAGGACAAAATTATGCAGATTCCTATTCATGGAACTGCAATTTTTGATCGCTCCTTCATTGTACAAGGTGCTAAGGTTTACAACGAACTTGAGGGAATGTTTAAATTGGATTTGAAAACGGATACTTTTAGGAAAGAAGTGAAAAATATGTTGTTGGAGAAGTATTGAATTTCGATGATCATGATAAAATTTCCTGAAATGTAGGAAATAGTGTTGATAAATGAGAAGTGTAATTTTTATTTAATTCATTTATTATTTCTTAAATTTATTTGATTACTGTATTTAAACTTATTGTATTCCTGTATTGTACATTGCATTATTGGTATACGAGTATAATATTATTCTAATGTAATTATTATTGATTTACGATTGTAAGAGGATTTTTTGTAACTGTTATTTCCAGGGAATGTGGAAGAGAGGGCCTGAAGGCCCTAACATTCCCCTGGTTGGTAAATAAAAAATGCAATCAATCAATCAATCTCTCTCTCTCTCTCTCTCTCTCTCTCTCTCTCTCTCTCTCTCTCTCTCTCTCTCTCTCTCTCTCTCTCTATTTGTAAAAGCTATACATAAGTATATAATTAAGTGAATGAAGTGATATAAAACAAAAATCAAGTGAGAAGTGAAACATTAATATTTAAATAAGTACATGTACATTTTATGATTGTTAAAACGATTGTATCGAGGAATGCGAAACATCATGTTGCCAGGGGGGATGTAAGAGAGGGCCACTAGGCCCTAATCCCACCCTGGTTGTGTAAATAAAACGCTCAATCAATCAATCAATCAATCTCTCTCTCTCTCTCCCTCTCCCTCTCCCTCTCCCTCACCCTCTCCCTCTCCCTCTCCCTCTCCCACAGCTGAGACGTGTAGCAGTAGATTTCCCGGTCCAGGTAAGGAAGCAGCTGGTACAATCGTTAGTGCTCCCCATTTTTGATTATGCCCCGGCAGCACTTTGTGACTTTAAAAGTGAGGACCTTGCTCGGTTACAAAAAGCCCAGAACGCCACAGTTAGGTTCGTATTGAAATTAAAGCTGGATGAACATGTCACACCACACTACAAAAAGTTAGGTTGGCTAAAAATCACCGAAAAGGAAAAAATTGCAACTAGCCGTGATGGTTTTCAAAGTTTTAAAATTTAAGAGGCCTGGCTACCTATTCAATGAGTTGGAGTTCATGTCAAATGTCAACACGAGGAATCAAAGTCGGCTGCTACAAATTCCAATCCATCGTACCACCCTATACAGCAGATCCTTTGTTGTACAAGGAACTAGAATATTTAATGAATATGTGGAAATGTTCGATTTTAACCTGAAAACGGAAGTTTTTAGACGCAGTATGAGAAATGTGTTTATGGAAAAATATTAATGTGAAATAAGATAAGAAGTGACAAATTATTTGACTAGAAAGTTTTATGTTAATTTGAGAAAGTGTGTTAATTTGTTTTTGTAAGATACTTATATATATTTTTTGTATATGAAATGATTGTAAGAGGAATATTTGCATTATGTATCCAGGGGAGGTGGAAGAGAGGGCCACAAGGCCCTAACCTCCCCTGGTGGATAAATAAATTAATCAATCAATCAATCCCTCTCCCTCTCCCTCTCCCTCTCTTACTGGAAATAGTACAGAGACTGCTCTGATACGGGTTTTGGACGATGTGAGATCAGGCATGGACTGTAAAAAAATAACCATACTATGTCTGATAGACTTTGCTCGAGCCTTTGACTCATTAAGCCACGACTTAATAATTTCTATACTGAGATCGGTTAATATTTCGGAAAATCTCGTAGGGTGGTTTGGATCGTTATTAGCTAACAGGATGCAGAAGATTAGGACATGCGAGGGCTCAGAATCGAACTGGTGTCCGAATCTAATTGGAATTCCGCAGGGACCAGTGGTTTCGGCACTGATTTTCATTCTGTATATTTCTAGAATAGCAGTTAATTTTCTGGAATGTGAATATCAGCTTTATGCTGACGATCTACAGTGTTATATGTGCAAGTAGATTATAGAGATATTGAGACTGGGATTTGTAAAATGAACGGTGACATCCGTAGATTGGTGGTATGGTGTGATGAGCACGGTCTAAAGATTAACCCGTCAAAATGTAAGGTGATACTTTTAGGAAACAATGCTCTCCTGCGCAAAATTGACATGAGCTGTATTTCATTGGTAACAGTGGACTCTGTTCCTTTGATATTCGAGGAATCAGTAAAGAATTTGGGGCTGGAAGTAGACAGAGAACTTAAATGGGACAAACAGGTTGCGAATGTTTGCAATAAAGTATATAAAGGACTCTATCAATTTAGACGTCTGGCTTATCACTTACCCACTGGAGTTAAGAAGAACTTGGTTCAATCTTTGTTATTTCCCATTATGGATTATGCTGCTATCGCTTATTGCAATTTGTCGGGCGAGATGATTCAGAAATTACAACGTGCTCAAAATGCATGTATGAGATTTATTTTTAACATACCTGTAGTGATTGGGAGTCTCATAGACGAGTCGATCGCTTGATTGAGAATGGTTATATATTTGGTGGCCCCTGGCTCTTTTATAATCCCCTGACATGATCAGAGGGGGGTCGGGGGTCCCCACTCTGAGGTACATCATGTTGGAACAAAGACATGAGTTGTGGAGGAGCAGCCGATCACAACACTGCTCCCCCCAGAATTTAAGTAACGCATTTAATTAAATTTTCGTTGTTTCGCTGTGGCGGGTGCCAGGCGTGGGAGGTGCGTGTGCTGGTCCGTGTGGGCTGTCCGTGTGGTTGCGGTGGTCGTTGTCGTGGGGTGGCGGTGGGGCGGGGTCGATTAGTGGCGGTGGCGCCGGTGCTGGCGTGAAATGTCGCGCCGGTGGCGGATGGTTGCCGGACGGTAGCCGTGCTTCTGTTGGCGGGGGCGTTGCGGCGTTGGCGGTGGTGCCGTCTTGGGCGACGTTGGCCGTGCCGGAGGCGTGGCGGAGGTTGACGTGCCGAGGGGGGTGGTTTGTGTTCCCCTTTCCATTGTGGCGAGGAGGGCCTTTGTGAGGCTGCGCGCGTAGACTGCTTTGGTGGCGACGTCTGGCGAGGCTTGGACTCCTGCAGTGTGCTGCTGGGGTCGCCGTACCCCGTGGAGGCAGCAGTCGCTGCAGTTGCCAGCGTAGGGCGGGAGCTGCAGCGTGACCGTGGTGTTTGGTGGGGTCGTGACGGTCAGTACTGGCGTTCCGGGCGTCGAGGTTGATGGCTGCGGTGTTAGCGGGCGGATACCCGGCGGTGGCTGCCGTTTGGGTGGCGGGCGCTGCTGCGCTGTGCTGTCCCGGGGCCGCGCGTGGAGGAGTATCGCGCCGGCTTTCGAGATGGCCATGGCCTGGCGGATCGGGATTGGGCCATACCTGCCGGGTGGCTGTGGCCGGGTTGGCTTCCTCTTTGCCGGGGCCGGAGGCGACGGCGTGACGGCGAGGTCGCGTAGGAGCTGTGAGGCGGTTGGGGGCTTTGGCGACATGGCTGGAGTGTGGTTGACTGCGAGTGCGGGTGCGCTGTTTTATAGCCGCGGCCGTGGGGCGGGGGGCGTCGTTCGGCATGTTGGGGGTGTTCACTGTGTGCGTTGGTGGGGGTGCCGGCTTACATCTGTCGATAGATACCGAGGGCGTTTGGCGGTCGTCCGTTAGGTATGTTATCGTTTTCCCGTCGTTCGTTAGTACTTGATGGGGGCCGGTGTAGGGTTGCTCTAGTTTACCCCTTGGTGTGTCGACGCGGACGTACACGTGTGTCGCTGTGCGCATGGTTGTAGGCATATAAGACTGTGTGTAGTGGCGGTAAGACTCGTTCGTGCGGAGGGGCACAGTTGTCGGTGGCGGCTGAGTGAACAGATCCCCTGGGAGGCGTGGTGTTGCCGAAAAGAGGCGTTGGGCCGGTGAGTAGCCATCGGGGCCCGGGCGATTTCGTAGGCCGAGTAGGAGGCCGCTTAGTTGTGCGGCCCATGTGCGGGACGTGGATGTTGCGATAATTGCGTCCTTTAGTACGCGGTGCAGTCGCTCTACTAGGCCGTTCGTGTGATGAACCTCCGTGCCCATGGATGTGCAATACTTGTGGAAGTCGGCGGAGGTGAACTGGGTGCCCTGGTCGGTGGTTACGCGTGCCGGGGAGCCGTAGCGGGCGATCATCGATAATATGTATTTTTTCGATGCCGATGGTGGTAGCGGGCCGAAGAGGTCGATATGTAGGTGCTCGAGTGGCGCTGCGTCGGGAAATTCGCCGAGGGGGGCCCTGATGTGCCGGGTTATTTTGGCTCGGTTGCAGCTCGGGCAGGCGCGGGTGAATAGCCGTATCGATGAGGTCATGTTTGGCCAATAGTATCGAGCGCGGATGAGGGCTGTGGTGGCCTTAATCCCCGGATGTGTCATCCCGTGTATGTGTCTGAATACTGCGAGTCGTAGCGGCGTGGGGATGTAGGGGCGAAGCGAGGCGTCGGTGTTTTTGCACATGATTTCGTGGCCTTGTATTCGGTGCGCTGTGAGAGTCATGGTGGCGATGTGATCATCGGCGGCCTGTGCGTCGGCTAGTTATTGTAGCGTGAAGGGGGTGCCATGATCCGTGACTGCGTGGGCCGTGTTGGCTGTTGGTGGAAGGCGCGAGAGGTAGTCGGCGACGATATTCTTTGGGCCCTCGGCGTACCTGATGTCCGTTGTGAATTCGGAAATAAATCGAAGGTGCCGGAGCCTCGTTGGCAGGCCGTGTTTGATTGAGTCGCGAGGGAGGTCGTTAGAGGCTTATGGTCCGTGTATACGGTAAGTGGGCGCCCTTCGATTTGTTGGCGAAAATGTACGATGGCGAGGTATATAGCCAGTAGTTCGCGGTCAAATGCGCTGTAGTTACGTTGAGCCGGGTTGAGGGTGCGTGAGAAGAAACCTAGCGGGCGTAAGTGCGTATTGTCGATGAAATGCAGTGCTGCGCCGACGGCGAAATCCGATGAGTCCGTGTGTAGGACGAGCGGTTGGGTCGGGGCCGGATGGGCGAGTGTGACGGAGGTTTCGAGTAAGCGTTTTGCGCGGTCGAATGTGTCAGCTGCGTCGGTGGTCCACGTAAGCGTGCGGTTGTCCTTTTTCTTCGCGTCGGGTGGAATCATTTCCACTAGGGGGCGGAGAGTAGGTGCGGCTCGTGGTATCGCTCGGTGATAGAAATTGATGAGGCCGAGGAATGTTCGAAGCTTGTGCACGGTAGTGGGTCGTGGGAATTTCTTAATGAGGTCCGTGCGTTCCGGTAGGGGTGTTATCCCGTCGGCTGAAACATTGTGGCCGAGAAATTTGACTGAGGGCCGTGCGAGCTGGCATTTTGCTGTGTTGATTTGGAGGCCGTATTTAGCGAGGGTCTCGAGGAGCGTGCGTACGTGGGTGTAGTGTTCTGACGGGTTGGCCGAGGCGACCAGTATGTCATCTAGGTAACAATACACTAAGGGCAGGTTTCGTAGGACGTGGTCCATGTAGCGCTGCCACGTCTGCGCTGCGTTTCGTAAGCCGAAATTCATTCGTTCGAATTGATAGGCGCCGAAAGGTGTGAGGATCGTTGTCTTTGGTACGTCCCGTTCGCTGATCTTGCAGTGGAAGAATGCGCGTGCGAGGTCGAATGTGCTGTACACTGTAGTCCCGTACAGGGCCGTTGTGAAGTCGTGTAGGTGTGGGACGGTGTAGCGATCCGGTATAGTGAGTCGGTTCAGCGCTCTGTAGTCACCGACGGGGCGAATGTCACCGTCGGGTTTCGGGACGATGTGGAGCGGGCTGGACCACGGCGCTTCCGAAGGTTCGATGACCCCCGCCGCTAGTAATTCGCCGAAATGGGCCTTCGCTTTCGCGTATAGGTCCGGGGATAATCGGCGAAGTTTCGCGTGACACGGGGGTCCCTTCGTGACGATGTGATGTTCGACAGGAGCATCGCATGGTGTCTGTGAAGGTTTGTAGGCGTCGAGGAGAGCTTGAAATCGAGGCTCGTTCGCTGTTGTCGTGCAGATGGACTGGCTCGGAGGTACGAGGTCTACTGTCCCGGTGATGTACCGCTGCGTGGCCGCGTTGATGAGTCGGGCGTTGGGTAGGTCAACGAGTAGGCCGTGGTACGTCAAGAAGTCGGAGCCGAGGATCGGAGTTGATACGTCGGGGACTGTGAAGGTCCACTCGTACGGAGGGAGATCTGGTAGGTGTACTGATGCGGAGTGTGTGCCGTACATCTTGATCTCGGTGCCGTTTGCGGCACGTAGAGCGCTTGGACGTGTTGTTTTTCGGTTGAGCAGGGTGTTCGGGATGATCGAGACGTCAGAGCCGGTGTCCACGAGGAAGTGTAGGGCGGTTCGTTTGCAGCGGATGAAGAGCCGAGACGTTGGTGGGTTGCGCACGGCCGTTACGGCTGGTCGGGCCGTGCGTTGTCGTTTCCCGATGGTTTCGGGCGCCAGGTGCAGGGGCTGCGGCATTTCTGTGCTCGGGGGCCCCATGTGCGATGGTAGAAACATAGGGTGGTCGGCGGGCGGCGTGTGTTCGTTGTCGGCTGCGTCGGCGAGCGCCGTTGTCGTCTATTGTTGATCACTTCTACCTCTTCGGAGACGGGAGCCACCCGAGGAGGCGGGGCGAATGGTAGGAGGCGATCGGCGAGCGCAGCGAGTTTCACTATGTTGGTTTCGTCCTGTGCCGCTATGTGTAGACGTATGCTCTCGGGTAGGGCGCGGAGGAAGAGCTGTCGGACGAGCGGTGCGGGTGTGTCAGCCGGGAGTGCTCGGGTGAGTCGGCGAGCGAGGATCGACGGTAGTTCGTCGTCGGATGTCGGCTGGAGGAGGGCGGTGAGCCGTGAACCATCTGAAGGTGCGTGTGTCGCTAGAAGGCGTGTTTTGAGCGTCTGGTAACTACTGGTGTTCGAGGGGTTGATGTCGGCGCATAGATCCGCTTGTCGAGGTTCGAGGGCGAGGAAGGCTCGGGCGAATTTCGCATGTGGCCTTCGTGTGCGAGGATGATCTCGAGTTGGGCGAACCAGACGTGCGGAAATGCGGGGTCAAACGGCTGAAGCTTGAGAATTGAAGGAGCGCTCGCTTCGGGTGTCTTTTGCGGTTTCTGCTCGGTCATCTTCGTTTTCTTCGTAGGTGCCAGTCCGTTGAGGTGTCAGCAGGAAGTGTGCTCGGCGCCGGCGTCCGTTTCCTTATATAAGGATCGGAGATGGTGGGGCGAAGGAGCGGGAGGCGCTTCGATAGCCGTCGAGGCGGGCGTCGGAGTGGGGCGCCGCTGTGGCGTCGGTGGGGGCCGCGCGTGGTGGGTCTCGTTGAAGCGGAGGCGGTGCTGCGACGCTGTCAAACGGCGGGCGCTGGCGGTGTAGTTCACACGTCGGATGGTCACCAGTGTAGTGATTGGGAGTCTCATAGACGAGTCGATCGCTTGATTGAGAATGGTTATATATTTGGTGGCCCCTGGCTCTTTTATAATCCCCTGACATGATCAGAGGGGGGTCGGGGGTCCCCACTCTGAGGTACATCATGTTGGAACAAAGACATGAGTTGTGGAGGAGCAGCCGATCACAACAATACCATTTCGTGATCATGTAACGCCATATTATGCCAAAGCTGGATGGCTGAAGATTAGGGAATGGCGAGCCTATCGAATAGCTGTATTGCTGTTTAAAATTCTGAAGTATGATCGCTTGATCGCCCTAATTATTTAACATCCAAATTTGTGTTCATGTCCAGTATACATAACATCGCAACTCGCAATGCTAATAACCTACTCCAAGTTCCAAAATATAGGACTGAAACATATAGTCATTCTTTCCACGTTCAGGCAATCACAATTTATAACGAACATCCAGATTTATTTGATAAGCTAAATTCTGTTGGTACTTTTAAGAGGGATTTCAAAGTGAAAATGTTGAAAAAATATGAAAATAGTGAATGAGATCATTTTATTCGTATTTATCACTCGATTATTTCATGTTACTGTGTCGCAAGACGTTATTTTTCTTTCTAATACTCAATTGACACATATCATGTAACCACTTATGCTTTAACCTAACCTGTTTTGCACTTGTACCCACAACAAACAAAATGTTTGGTAGTTATAAATTATGTTTGAAGTCTGACGACAATAATTAATTTCTGGTTATATAATGGTTGTGATATAATGTAAGAGAGGACCTTAAGGTCCTAATTGTATCACATCAATAATAAAACAGTCAAACAGGGTCCCCCCCCCCCCCCCGGCCATTCAACAGTTCATCAAAGTTGTACCTATTATCAATACGATGAGTATGATAGGTATAACCTGTACTGGTGCATAATTTAGTGACTAACGTTTGGAAAGTATCGTTTTCTCTCTATATTCAACCATCCAATTATCCATGGTACCCTCCACTCCGTCCATGCCGTAGTTTCTACTACAGTTTACCTATGTTTGTAGTGTAACGAGAAAAATTTGATGTTTCCCGCTAATGAGTTGAGAGCGCGGTATCGGCGCTTTCATGCAGGAGATGGAAAGCCTTTGTTCTTCCGCACTTATTAGATTGACCACCAGGCGCCATCAACCGGTTATTGAAACAACAACATTTTATTTCTGTTAATTCCGTTTGAATTCATAAAATTGAATGAATTCTGTAATATTTCTTTTCACCAAGATTTCCAGTTTTATTTTATGATCTATAATTAATTTTGCCAGATGATGGGCATAATTGAGTCTTCAGAAATGATCAAGTGACCATTGCGTTTTTCACGAACGCCTCATTTTTCCATTTCATCGCTCTCCCGTATCGTCTCGACAGTACAAAGAAATTTTATTGAATTTGAGTATTTCTACTCTGCGGTAAAATCGTCAGTGAATATTGAGTACCACTGAAGAATATCTTCTCTCTTCTCTCCATTTTTCACTCGTCGTCTTCCGTCATTCTCTGGATATTTATTGGAGAAATCATCCCGTACCGGTATGTTGAACAACGAAGTCTTTTCTACATAATTATGGTCTTTTACTTCAGCAAGAAATTATGGAATTTTCCCTTTTTTTTCTAAACAGTTTGAGGCTGGAGCCTGAAAGACCGATCAAGTTGCTGACGAAGTACCTGTCGTCGCGCCGTCGTGAAGCCAGACTCCTCCTAACCCGAAAGGTTCCCTACCATTATGAAATTCTCCTTTCATTTTCATTTTTCAGTTTTTCTTTCGTCAGAATCAATAGCTTAAATAATTTAAGTAAATCCACGGCCGTCGGGTCTGTAAGTACCTTTTAATTTTTAATTATCTTCATTTTATTTCTCACATTGTGTTTGTAACGAATATTTTCAAATAAATTTATTGGTTTCAAATGCAATAAATTGGCGCCCAACGTAGACGCTGAACGTATAAGCGTTTTGTCGAACGCACTTAACTACATACGTTTCATTGAGTGTAATTGTTGAGTTCGAATCAAGTTTTAAGTTTTGCATCACTTATATCGTTATGTCTTCCAAAGACCCTGCTGTTATAAGGACTAAACTTATTGCGGAAAGACAAGATTTAGGGCCTCTTTCACCAGCTATTTAACGACCTGATTAACTTTAACGGCCTCGGTTAATCGGACATCAGAGCGATTTTCCTTTCACCACCCCCAAGATAACCAAAACTTTAAGGAGAAGGGATAACGTGCCCGTTAAAGATTTCGTTAAAGTTAATTGGTGGACCCTCCACCAATTAAGAGGTTAACGGACGATTAGCAGCATGTATATAATGTATATTATATACATATTATAGTTCTTTCTATGTATATATTATGCTTTGAGTAGATGTACAATAAATTTTTTTAAATAATGTATCTACTACCTAGTGAGTAGTTATTACATTCCAACATACCTTCCCTATATGAGGTCAAATTCAACGTGTTTATTTATTTTATTGGACCTACGGAAATGTTGGCTGTTCATTTATTGTTTATTTCATGTGCAATAAAAGTAAAATAGCATTTTTTAAGGTTTCCACAAATTTTGAATAAACGAAAAACTTTTGAGGGGGTGTTATAAAAATGTTTTTGCTGAGCGAATACAAAGGTGTGTTGTTCACAGAATAATAAATCAAAAGGAGAGGAAGTTATACTTAACAAGGAGCACCTCTGTCGTAGATAATAATGCTTATTTATTAAAAGAACAAAATGTATTGTATTTCAAAAAAGGAAGTACAGCAACCAAAATAACCTCACAACCGATACATCAAAACATCGTAACGAATAAGTTTTTCCTGTTCGCAGAACTGGGGGCCCACGGTTTTCTAGGAGCACATTTTTTCCATTCCTGGAACAACCAAGACCACTTCAGAAATAGATACCTTGGATATAAAATACCAACTGAAAATTGAGATTGTATTGTTTCATATTATTTTCAAAAACGGCATAAAACAGCAGAAGCTGACAAATTTTGGGGTGCGCTGGCAAAGTGGTCACGTTAAGGTTAATATCAAGTTATATTTCCCTAAAATTGTGTATAATTGTGGTGGTACTGTACTATAAAGGATATTACATGTTATTTTGCGTTTTGATTCTTGTCAGATCCTCCAGATAATTCACGTACTTTAGTACTTAGACACTACATGTAAGCATACATGAACGCATTGCCAGCAGTGCTTGGTAGGATATTGAAAAGAAACCTCTGAAATTTCACTTACGTTTTGTGCCGTGAAGTCCTATTTTGAGTTTGAGTTGAAAGGCGACGGCATTCGTAATTGGTATGTCATAGTCGGAAGTCGTTCGCGAGTACCTACAAAGTGTTTCGATTTTGATGTTGTTTCACCCGTTTACTGTCCCGATGAGGCATCGTTTCGTCGAAAACGGACACAAAAACCGTTGGCGGGCAACACTGCATCGTTAACTTGACGAATCCTTAACGCCGCCATCAAATTGACGCCGACATCAAACTGATGCCCTGATTCGTGTGGTGAAATGTAAATCTCTGACGCCCCGGTTAACCTGCATCTTCCCGTTACGATTTCGTTAGGTTAATCAGACATTAGAGGCAGTTTGGTGAAAGTGGCCCTTATTCTCCCAATTACAAAGTATCAAGGATAGTAGTGCAAATGTAAATAGTTCTAACGTCCGTGCTTTTCTTCCCAAATACGAACGATTAGTAAAGATCGAGGAAAAACTAGAGAACATTTCGGACCAAATGCGGTCGTTCAATTCACAAATTACGGACGTTAATTTGACTATAGAAGTAGCTAAGCCCTATATTAGTTTTATAGAGGTTATAGATAGCATTAAGGCACATTATCTCGAACTGACTAGGGAAACTGTGAGAACATGTAATCCCGCCCACAGTAATGAACCTGACTCCTCATGTTCCCAATTACCTCGTATATCCCTACCTCATTTTTCTGGGAACATCGATGAATGGCTCAGTTACTTTTCACTCTTCGAATCTCTTGTTCATTTGAACGAATCTCTGTCTCCGATCAAGAAACTTCAATACTTACGATCGAGTTTAAAAGGGGATGCACTCACCTTGATATCTGAATGAATGAATGAATGAATGAATAAATGAATGAATGAATGAATGAATGAATGAATGAAGTTTATTCTCGAATAGATGGCACAATCACAAATAAATCACAAGTTTCAATTATACAGATTTACAGATTAAGGATTGAAATAAATAAAAAATAAAAATATCTCTACTAGAATAATATTGCTCGGTGATAGGCAAAGCCTGGGTTACCGAGCAAGAGCTATTTCTGGCCATAACAAAATATGTCCAATCAATAGTATACTACTTCCCTACTATAATTAGAGCTGCTCAACAAGAAAAGATAACGCTAGATTAACAATCTGTCTTTCCAACAAGATTCGATGTAGAGAACCGAAGTCATCACGCGACATAACCACTCGTCAACAAACGTTCCGATTGGGTTGGTCCCTTTGATATCAGCCAGGAGTAGATTTGCTTTTTATAAATACTTCTGGAGTAATTTTGGGGAAACTTCATGTTGAGTGGTAAACAGTTATATATTAAATAAATCAAATAGTGAGGGCTTCTAGTGGTGAGAGTGAGATGAGGTCTCGGATTGGTAACCTTTTGTTCAAGTGTATATCGGGTAGGGTAGTTGTGACTGTACGTGCTGACAATAATGCTATAATGTTTGTGGAAATAAAGGAGTAATTGTTTAATAAATAGTTGGCGGATACTGAATAATTTCGACTCTTCATAGACCAGGCTTGAGGGGTACCTCCGAGGCTTTCCTAACATTACTTTTAAAATACCTTTTTGAAGACTCTCTAATTTCTCTAGTGTGCTTGGGTAAGTCCCCCCCCCCAAACCACGATACCATATTGAAGCACGGACTGGACCAGAGATGTATAAATCATTTTTAGTCTCCCTGGTGAAACCAAGTTCCGAATATTATGGAAAATAGCAAGGAACTTCAAAAGTCTCATACGTATGTACTCAACATGCTCCCCCCAGGACAGCGAACCATGAATAACAACGCCTAGGTACTTGTATGACGCCACGCGCTCGAGGGGAGGGCAAGTGCAACCATCGACCGCCGTTGATATTGAACAGGAATGAATTTTTAGCTCTTGCTCCATTGCAGCTTCCGCATCGTTGCTAATCAGCATGTATTTAGTTTTACTTGCGTTTATCGTGAGTACACTATTTTCCATCCATCGACCGACCGCACTTAGCAGATCCTGCATCCTCCGGAACACGCCGGGCCAATCCGCACCCTTGACCAGCAAAGCTGTATCATCAGCAAATAAGAATACTTGATCCTGCAGAACAATGGATGGTAACAGGTTTATATAAATAAGGAAGCATATTGGGCCAAGCGTACTCCCCTGAATTACTCCATATTCTATTTTTTCGTTTTTACTGATCTGACTCCCAATGGCTACTATTTGATTACGATCCGAGAAATAGCTCTCAAACCACTTGAGACTGGAGCCCCGAATCCCAACGCATTGCATTCTGTTCAAAAGTAGAGTCCTGTCTATTGAATCGAAACATTTACTCAGATCCAAAAACGCCACAATGGCTTTTAGTTTTTGGTCTCGAATTTTATACAACTCTCCTGTGGTGTCAAACAACGCGTCCTCCGTTCCTCTAGACGATCGAAAGCCGTATTGTGCAGAATTGAGTATATTGTTCTTTTCCAGGTAGGAGACTAAATTTTTCTTTATCCACTTTTCTATGATTTTTGAAATTGCGCTCAACATAGATATGGGTCTGAAACTATCCGGGTTGCTTTTGTCCCCTTTCTTGAATAGGGGTATTACTTTTGCAGTCTTCAATACATCGGGAAAAACTCCGTTTCGAATACTGGAATTGATTAAGTGAACCAGCGGCATCTTAAGGTAAGAGAAATATCTTTTAACCATACTAATTGGTATATCATCGGCGCCAGGTGCGGAATTCCCTTTCATTTGGTTTAATAACTTCTCCAACTCTTCTACCGAAATCTCTGGGATATTGAAAGTACCTCTATTATGTGGACAATGTAGATGATTACATTTTTGCTCAGTTGGTTTCAGCTTGGATGCTAAATTTTCCCCTACAGAAGAAAAATAGGAATTAAAAGTATTACATGCCTGGGACTGGGCGACTGAAATTGTTATTTCACGATCTGATTTAAGAATTTCTGATACCATCGGACATTCGCTGGATTTTCTACCTCTATTCAATAGGTCATTGATCACTCCCCATTCCTTCCTTAAATTACCTTCCGCCTTAAAAAACAGAGCATCGTAATAATCTCGCTTGGCTTTACGAATCAAGGTTTGCAGAAAGTTACGATACTTTTTGTACGCCGTTTTGAGGATTGTGTTGAAAGGCTGAGAATTTAATTTCTTCTTCATTTTATCGCGCTTACGTATAGAGACTATTAAACCTTGGGTTATCCAGGGAGACAGTTTTTTCTTTCGACTGGAAATTAAAATTTCTACTTGTGCTTTAGTTATGCAAGTTTTAATTATTTCAATCAAGTTGTTTGCCGAGTCGTTGGGATCCGAGACAAACACAGCACTCCAGTCGGCCTCACCAAGATGTTTCTCCAGTAAGGTTTGATCAGTGATCGTTCTAAGTTTGGGTTCAGGGTGATGCGGTTTGTGATGAATTTAAATTTATCATCACGGTGGCGTGAAGGAGTGAATAGATGAGAGCGAGGGAATTTCACCTAGGCGGCGGTAATCCACCGATGTAGGTGAGAGGAAGGAAATTCACCTAGGCGGCGGTAATCCACCGATGTAGGTGAGTGGAAGGAATCTCGTCTAGGCGGCGGTAATCCACCGATGTAGGCGAGAGGGAGGAAATTCACCCAGGCGGCGGTAATCCACCGATGTGGGTGAAGGAAGGAAAGAGCTTGTCTAGGCGGCGGATATCCACCGATGTAGACAAGAGGAGAAGGTAGGAGGTGAATTCCCAGAGCGGCGGATACCACCAGGCATCTGGGAGGAGGAAGGTAGAGAGAGAAGAGAGAGCTGGTTAGAGGAAGTGTCGAATGAAGCTAAAGCTCCAGGATCCGGGATTATATAGGACTTGGAGTCCTCTCCCTCCAGCTCCCTGCTGGGAGCTGGTAGTGGGGCACCAGGTTGTGTCCCCCGGATTCTGTCGCCTGTCTCCCCACTCAGATGTTTATTGACGGAAGGTAATTTTTACATCGGAATATTGGTGAGAGCTTTAAGGTTGTAGTGGAGTGTTCCCGGGAGGGACTCACGACAGAGGTCCCCCCAGTTCGAACCAATGATTGAGGTAGCTGAAGGCTCAAGTTGACAGTGGCTGAGGGCTGCGGAAACAAAAAGGGGAGCTGAAGGCGCAAGGATACAGGAGCTGAAGGCTGAAACAAACAATTGTAGTGCTGAAGGCAGAAGAGTGATCGGAGGAGTCTTAAAGCTAGGGTGACATACAATTAGTAGAATAAGTAGGCATAAGTTGACATAAGTAGACATAGGTAGGGCTAAGTAGACAGAAGTAGACATAAGGAGACATAAGTAGCTAAGTAGATGTAAGTAGGTGTAAGTAGATGTAAGTAGATGTAAGTAGATGTAAGACATAAGTAGATGTAAGTAGATGTAAGACGACGATGGGAAACATATGTACAAAGAGGGTGTGATGAAAAATTTGATGAGGTGACAGTATTTACAAAGGTGGTGAGTTCGATGATGATGAGGATAGTATGTTAGCTATTTACATTAGATATTTACAGGTGCAAGGTATTTACAGGAAACATTTACAGGTATGTACAGGTATTTACAGGTATGTTCAAATTTTTGGTACGGTGTCAGGGGAGAGAGAATCGAGCGGGGTTGCGAGATCCGCCGTTCCCTGGGTGTGGGTTGTGTGTGGTTTAGTGTGTTGAGTGTGTGTGTGTAGTGTAGTGTGTGGGTGGGTGTTGATGATGCCCGCTGCGACGAAGTGGCCACGGCGGGGCTGTGAGGTTCGGTCCAGTGCGTGTGGGATAATGAAACACAAGCACTGTCCCGAAATCTCAAGGCCCCGCCGTGATTTCTCAGAGCGGGGCGGGGGACTTGGCCGCCGGGACGCGGGGCGAGGGACGCTCCCGTCGTCTGTTGCGGCGCCCGGACCTTTTCGTCCCGGCGGAGGCTATTTCGGATATCCCCGGCGGTGGTGGGGGAAGAGGGGGTGTTGTAGGTTTGGTGGGCTGGGGTGTTTTTGGGGTAGAATCTAAAATTGGGGGGTCGAAAATGGAGAAAAATGGGGGAGCGAGAGGGGGCTGAAATTTGGGGGGCGGGGGTTGTTGAAATTTGGGGGGCGGGGGTTCGTTGAGGACGGGGGTTTTGATGTTTGGAAGGGGCGGTGGGGGTGGCATAAGTAGGGTTGAATGAAGTTGGTGGAGGAGCGGATCTATAAGGGGGTCGGACGGGACGTAGGGGGGATGTACCCCGGTGGCTTTTGCTGCGCGAAATTCGCGCAGTATGCGCCACTGGGGGTACTTCCACCGCCGGGGCCGGGGAGGAAGTCCGGAAATCCTTCGCGGGAAAAACTGAAGCGATGCAGTAGGTCCGGGCGAAGGGGGTAGGGGGGAGAGCGGGTCCGGGACGTACACGTCCCGGAGTATCGCCGCCATTTCCGGATCCGAATCGAAATCCGGAAACGGCGACGGGGGAGACAGATTCGGTGGAGAGAGGTGTTGCATTGCAAACAGACGGCGGGAGACTGATAGTGGACGTTGGTTGAGGGAGAACAGGGGCGGGCTTGCAGCGGGCGAAAGGGACGGTGTGGGGTTTCCCGTCCATTAGCAGGGTCGCGGTGGTCGGTGTTGTGCGGATGACTTGAAAGGGCCCGGCATAAAGGGGCTGAAAGGTTTTATGCATGCCGGGCTCTTTCAAGTACATATGCGTGGAAGTGTAAAAGCGTTTTGGGTAAGTGGTGTCGTTTGTCGGTGTTGAGGTGTGTAACGGTTCCCTGTTAATGGACGGGGTGTTGTGTGTAGGGAAAATGTCGGCCGGTAAACGAATGGGGTCTTTGAATGCGTGTTGTGCGGGACTTGTGTTGTCTGAAGGACGGGCGGAAGTGCGGAGGCTAAGTAGAACGTAGGGGAGGGTTTTGGTCCATGAAGGGGAAGTGGCTGATGTGGAGATGGCTTGCTTGAGGACCGAGTGCCACCGCTCTATTTTCCCGTTGGATTGGGGGTGATAAGGAGTGGTGCGGATTTTCTGAATCCCGAGGGAACGGAGCAGGTCGGCAAAGTGGGCTGATTCAAATTGCCTCCCCTGATCGACCGTGAGTGTCCGCGGACAACCGTAGCGGCTGATCCATTGATTGAGGAAGGCCGCGGCGACGGCGTCCGCGGTAATGTGGGCGAGTGGGATACACTCTACCCAATTTGTCGCACGGTCGATCATGGTGAGGCAATACCTCTTCCCCTCGGAGGGGGGAAGAGGGCCGACCAGATCCAAGTGGACGTGTTCCCACGGGAGAGAATCGGGGATAGGTTGAGGAGGTACATGGGGGTGAGCCGAGACCTTGAATTGCTGGCACTTCTGGCACCCTAGAACCCAGGTACGTATATCCGTGTTCATATGGGGCCAGAAGTACCGCGTTTTGATGAGGTCCCGGCTCGCCCGAATGCCGGGATGATGGAGGGAGTGGTAGTGTAGGAACAACTGCCTCCTCAGCTCCGGCGGGACGTACGGGCGCGGTGTGTCGGCCGATACGTCGCACCAGAGATCTAGGGGAGGCAGCTGCTCCAATTTTGAGGCGGAGATGAGATGGGAAAGAGCGGGATCGGAGGTGGGAGTTTGATGGTTTTTGAGGGTTTGCGGGGAAGGGAAGGGCAGTAACTCCGCCACCGGCGCAGGGGTGGGGCGGGAGAGTGCGTCGGCGACGCAGTTGTCGGCCCCCGGCAAATAACGAATATCGGACGTGAATTGTCCGATAAATTCGAGTTGCCGGAGGCGACGGGGGGAGGCTGATTTTCGGTTTTGGAGGAGGGCGTGGGTGAGGGGCTTGTGGTCGGTTATGACAGAGAACTGCCTGCCCTCCACGAAGTCACGAAAGTGTTTGATGGCTTCGTGGATGGCGAGGAGTTCTCTGTCAAAGGTGGAGTAATTTTTTTGTGTGGGGGACAGAGTTTTGGAGAAAAAGCCGAGAGGTTGGGGGGTGGCGCCGGTGTGTTGGTGGAGTACTGCCCCGATGGCCCAGTCGGACGCATCTGTGGTGATGGAGAGAGGGGCATGGGGATCGGGATGGGCCAATAGAGCGGCGTCAACTAGGTCCTGTTTGCATTGTTGGAAGGCGGTAGTGAGGGCGGGGGTCCAGGAAATGGGGCGTTTATCGTTTTTCTTAGCCGGTTGTGGGATAGCGTGTATGAGTGGTTGTTGGTGTTGTGCCGCGTGTTTGATGTGTCTACGGTAAAAGTTCAACATACCCAGGAAACGGCGGAGTTCTGAGACAGTGTTGGGTCGTGGGAAATCGGTGAGGGTGTGAACTTTGTCCGGTAGGGGTTTTATTCCTTCGGACGAAACCTGGTGGCCGAGGCAGCGGACGGAGGGCTGGGCGAGGACGCACTTCGGAGTGTTAATGGTGAGGCCCTCGGCGGCGAAGATGTCAAGTACTTGTGTCAGGTGTGCGAGGTGTTCGGTTGGGTCTCGAGAAGCGATCAGTACGTCGTCCAAAAAACAGAAGACGAAGGGTAGGCCTCGTAGTATGTTGTCCATGTAACGCTGCCATGTTTGGGCAGCGTTACGGAGGCCGAAACCCATTTTGATATACTCGAACAGGCCGAAAGGGGTGATGATAGCTGTTTTAGGAACGTCAGGGGGGTAGATGTGAATGTGATGGAAGGCACGGGAGATGTCGAGTGTAGAAAAGATGGTTGTGTTGTGCAGGTGGGAAGAGAAATCCCTGAGATGCGGGACGTTGTAAAGGTCTGGGGTTGTACGGGCATTGAGGCGGCGGTAGTCGCCGCATGGGCGGATATCCCCGTTAGGCTTCTGCACAATATGTAGTGGAGAAGCCCACGGGGATTTGGAGGGACGGATAATGCCGTCTTTGATGAGGAGATCAAAATGTTTGCGGGCCTGTGAGAGTTGGAGGGGGTGGAGGCGTCGTGCTTTCGCGGATATTGGGGGGCCAGAGGTTTCTATGAAGTGCTGGGTCTGTGAGATGTGGGCTGAGGGGCGGCGCTGGGGTTTGTAGTTGAGGAGGAGTTGTTCAAACTGGGACGGGGGCCGATCCACCGCATGAATGAACCCGGGGATGGGTTTCTGGGTGGAGGGGTCGAGCAGGCGCGCGTTACGGACGTCTACCTGGAGGCCGAAATATGCGAGGAAATCGGCCCCCAGGATAGCTTTCTCTACGTCCGCCACGGTAAATTCCCACTCGTACGCGAGCCCGCTCATATGAATTGATGAGCGGTACGTCCCGTACGAGGGGATGGTAGTACCGTTGGCGGCGTAGAGGAGTTGCCGGTAACAACGCGCCTGTCGCCGGAGAATATTATTGGGGAAGATAGAGAGCGCCGCCCCTGTGTCAACGAGGAAGGGGACGTGCGTCTTTGAACATTTCAGGAACAGGCGTTGATGAGCTGGGGCGGAGTGAGGTAAAATTGGCGAGGTGTTGGTGTCCGTCGGAGGGGGGGGGGGCTTGGTTCGTCCGAGGTGATGGGCGGGTGTGGTGGCGGTGGTTGGTCCCCCGCGAAGGAGACGCGGGGTGATTTTTTGCCGTTCCGGGGAGGGGGAACGGTAGTGGCGGCGCGAGTGGCGGCCGGAGGGGTGGTCGTCTTGGGGGCGGGGTTGGAGGGGCCGTTCCGTGGTGGGGGAACGGTAGCGGCGGCGCTAGTGGCGGCCGGAGGGTTGGCTGCCCTGGAGGCGGGCTTGGAGGGGTCGTTCCGGGGTGGGGGAACGGTAGCGGCGGCGCTGGTGGCGGCCGGAGGGTTGGCTGCCCTGGAGGCGGGCTTGGAGGGGCCGTTCCGGGGTGGGGGAACGGGAGTGGCGGCGCTAGTGGCGGCCGGAAGGTTGGCAGCCCTGGAGGCGGGCTTGGGGGGGTTGACTCGGGGTGGGGGAGCAGTTGATGGAGAGGTGGGGTGTTTAGCGGCGCCGTCAGATGCGGCCGGGAGGTTGGCAGCCGTGGCGGCGGCGTAGGAGGGGTAGCGAGGCGAGGTGGAGGTGGTGTGAATGCGGGCGGGGAGGGGTTGGTGGTGGTCCCCCCCGTGTTGGCGAGGAGGGGGGCCCGCCGGATTTACCGGCGGGCGTCCGCGTTTCCCTGCTTGGAGGAGTAGGAGCAGGGGGGCTGGCATTTGCGGGCCTCCCCACCGAAGTTAACATGGTAGAAACATCGGTGGGGGGGGTCCGCCGGGAGGTAGGTCCTGGTGGGGCGCGTGGAGTTGGAGTGGGGCGCCGTTTTTGGGGACCTCCCCCTCTGGTGCTGGGCGGGGGAGACGGTGCGGCGGTCGGCCGAGCGCTGGCGTCGGTGGTCGGAGGAGGGGGTCGGCCGGCGATCGACGGAGAGGGAGCGGCGCCGGTGGAGGGAGGGGGGCCGGCGGCGCTCTTCAGACGGCGATCGGTCCCTGCGTGGGGTGGGGAAGCGGGGTGCGGCGACCTCCGTGACGCTGGCGGCCGCGGCGAGGTCGTAGACCGTGTCTGCCAGACGGAGAAGCGGCTCGTCCGGTCCGTCGAGGTGGCTGGCGAGCGCCATCTGGATGGGGTGGGGGAGGGCTCGCAGCCAGAACGTCCGAGCGATGTCGGCCGTCACGACGTCGTGTAGCTGATGACGTAGGCGACGGTACAGGTGGGAGGGTTTCAAATCGCCGAGATGTTGGGGCTGGGACAGCGCTGCGACACGTGCGATCTTGGAGGGCTGGTATAAGTTGATGAGGCGGCTGCGGAGGTCGTCGTAGGCGGCCGTGGCGTCGGGGGAGATGTCAGATGTCTGCAGGAGGATCTCATATGGTAACAGGGAGATGATGCGGGAGTAGCGGGTACGCTGGCTGCGGATGTTGGCGGCAGAAAACGCAGCGTCGACCTGGAAGAACCAGAGTGCGGGGTCGTGCGTGTAGAAGGGGGGTAGCGACAGCGGGAACGACGCAGAGGCCGTCGTGACGTCGGCGGCGGCGTGTGCGGCAGCTGCAGCGGCGGCGGCAGCGGCGGCGGCGGATGCGGTGGAGCCGGGTGGTGAGAGGCTGGTGAAGGGGTTGTCAGTTGCGTCAGATGTCGCAGCGGTCGGCGGCTGCAGCAGGGACGGCCGGAGGAGCGGCGGCGACGGCGAGTTCGGGTCCATAGTTGAGGTGTCTGGAAACAAAATTCAAATTGGTTGAGGTTTTGAATTTTTAAAATTCGCAATTTGCGGCAGCGGAGGTGGTTGCAGCGGAGCGTTGAGAGTTGTGTGAGCGGATGCGGGTGGGCCAAAATTGCGAATTTGAACTGACTATTTTAAATGTGAATTTAAAATGCGGGACACCGAACTAGACTGGGGGCGACACATGAGGTGGTAAGAAGGGAGGAAGGGTAGAAGGTTGGATGAACGTCGGGTTCACCACTGTGATGAATTTAAATTTATCATCACGGTGGCGTGAAGGAGTGAATAGATGAGAGCGAGGGAATTTCACCTAGGCGGCGGTAATCCACCGATGTAGGTGAGAGGAAGGAAATTCACCTAGGCGGCGGTAATCCACCGATGTAGGTGAGTGGAAGGAATCTCGTCTAGGCGGCGGTAATCCACCGATGTAGGCGAGAGGGAGGAAATTCACCCAGGCGGCGGTAATCCACCGATGTGGGTGAAGGAAGGAAAGAGCTTGTCTAGGCGGCGGATATCCACCGATGTAGACAAGAGGAGAAGGTAGGAGGTGAATTCCCAGAGCGGCGGATACCACCAGGCATCTGGGAGGAGGAAGGTAGAGAGAGAAGAGAGAGCTGGTTAGAGGAAGTGTCGAATGAAGCTAAAGCTCCAGGATCCGGGATTATATAGGACTTGGAGTCCTCTCCCTCCAGCTCCCTGCTGGGAGCTGGTAGTGGGGCACCAGGTTGTGTCCCCCGGATTCTGTCGCCTGTCTCCCCACTCAGATGTTTATTGACGGAAGGTAATTTTTACATCGGAATATTGGTGAGAGCTTTAAGGTTGTAGTGGAGTGTTCCCGGGAGGGACTCACGACACGGTTTATCACATGAAAATGACACAACTGTGATAAAATGATCGGTTATGTTACTATTTAAGACGCCTGGTATGGATATATGATTTTTCAATTTCGTTAGTATATGGTCAATGCATGTCGCAGAGACACCATCCTTCCTGGTAGGGACGGATATGCAGTGCACAAAACCAATAGAAGATAATGCCTCACAGTACTCCATAGCTTCCTTATTTCCTTTATCCAAAATATCGATATTCATGTCACCTGCTACTATACAATTCCTATTCGAAACTTTTCCAAGCTCCAAACAAAGGTCAGAGGTAAATTTATCCACACCATCGCCTGTTCTATAAACCGCGAAAATTGAGTAATCTGATTTCCCCAATTGAAAATCAATTTTCATAGTAGACGTATTAAACAAACTAACTTGGGATACGGCGTAGGCGTATTTTGATTTCCCATAGAAAAGTATGCCATCATTTTGGTTCCTATGGTTTGACGTGTTGAACATAGTATATCCAGGCAAGTTAGTAACACTCTCACAGGTTCTTCCCCAAGTTTCAGTGAGAACTATAAAATCTGGTTGGCATTTTTCCGATTCCATCCATACACAAAACTCATCAAAATTTTTGTTGTAACTCCTTAAATTCATATGTAAGATTGTCACTGCGTTCGAAAGTGTTCACAAATCATCCTTATAGGACGAAAATTTATCATAGGTCTGACATTCGTAAACTACATCGTTAGTACTTAAATCTATAGGGTTTCCAATCATTATAGGTTATTAATTATATATTATACACACATATTCAATTTTGAAGTCCTACTTTACTCCGTTTCCAGCTCCCAACTTTTCGAGGTCTTGATCGTTCCTTATCCTGATAGCTCTATCTCCTTCCGACTTCCTGACGAGAATTACGTAGTTCTTCACCCAGACAAATTTGATATTCTTCTCCTTGGCAACTGCCTTCGTACGTCGTAGTAGGTCCGCCCGGTAGTTAGTTAGATTTTCGTTTACGTAAATGAATGAGTCAGGCCAGGATTTGTGTAATATATTCGCTCGAAGACTGGCTTTCGACCTCTTGGCTGCTATCACAATTTCTTCCGCATTCACGGAATCAAGCTTGGCCAATATTTTCCTGGGCCGATCACTTTTGACTGGGCCGACCCGAAAAGCTTGTTTTGTCGTGATGTCCACTTCCAGTTTCTTACAGATTTCATCAACAATAAGAGCGCAGTCCTCACTTTTGGTTTCTGGTACTCCATGTATTTCAATATTCATACGCCTCGAGTCCTGTTCCAAATTGTCCACCTTGGTTTAAAGACTTTCGACAACCGTCCTCAGTTCCGAATTTTCTTTCACGAGCCTAGAAACATCCTCCTTCATCTGCTTCATTTCCGTGCTGAAGGTATCAAAATTCTCGCTCATGAAATCGATCGATTTTTTAATATCTGCTACGTCTGATTTCACCGATTCAAACTTTTCGATCCTTTCGGTGAGCTTGCTCATCGATGCGAGAGATTTACAGGTGAAACACCTCCATTTGGACCTGGAATCACTGCTCAACTTCCTAAAGTTAGCTTCGGACATGTTGCAGCAAGAATAGTGAAATGACTCACCACAATCTCCCCGACACTTCAGTTCGTCCGCAGTTCTGAGCGGCTCCGCGCACTTCACACAGCCGGGCATCGTGCACCTTGGTATCGCGAGATAACGGACAGTAACTCAATAATATCCTCACTGTCTGAGAGCCAGACAACAACTGCTATCCCATGGGAATCTGTCAACCAGTATTTCTACCGAATATCCCGTTTTAGCTCTGTGTGATTCAGGATCACGCCTCTCGTTTATCGGAGACATTGGACTAAAAACACTAAGTATGGATGAAAACAACAAGGGACAAAAGAGTTGTCATCGAGAAGAGATAAATCCCTTCACGGTGCAGTTAGCAAATGGCAGTAATGTCTCTGTCTATTATCGTTTTCGTTTAGAATTTCTCATTGGGAATAAGAAGAAAATGCTTCCTCTGTACTATTTGAGTACCTTGTCGTTCCCAATAATACTAGGCTTGGACTTTTTGCGGGAAAATGGAGTGATCACAGACGCTCACAATCACGTCTGGTGGTATTCCGATAATCCAGAAGCAAAATTCGATTATCTCTATCGGAGAACTCATTCAAATCACGACCCTCTAACTAGAGCTTGTTTTGGGATAAAAGTCATGGAAGATGCAGAACGAAAAACCTTAAATGAAGTCGTTGAAGCTGGTCTGAAATCGCTGGAATCTTCGCCCGGTTTAACCACCAGAATCACTCATCGAATTGATGTGGGTTCAGCTAGTCCCATCAAACAACGAGCTTATAATTATTCTCCCAAGGTGTTGGAGGCCATGCATTCTCAACTGGATGAAATGTTGAAATCCAACATCGTCGAACCTAGTCATTCGCCATGGGCATCGCCTGTGGTAATGGTTCGTAAGGGAAATACTTACCGTTTTTGCATTGATTTCCGTCGAGTGAACGCCTGCACTAAGAAGGATTCATATCCAATGCCAAATATAAATACTCTTTTGGACTCTTTACGTAATGCAGTTTATTTATCGAAACTTGACCTCCGTCAAGCCTTTCTTCAAGTACCTCTTGAAAATGAAGAAAGTAGGGACATCACCTCTTTTATCGTGCCAGGTCGAGGCCTTTTCCGATTCCGTACCATGAGCTTCGGCTTAACCAATAGTCCGGCTACCTTCCAACGATTGGCCGACTCATTTTCCTGGATCTATATCCTCAAGTAGTAGTATTTCTCGATGATATTTTAATATGTACTTCTGATTTTGCGACCCATTGTGATTTATTAAGAGAAGTATTTCGCAGACTTAAAGATTCTGGTCTCCAAATTAACCCGGAAAAATGCGAATTTGGGTGCAAAGAAGTCAGATATCTCGGTTATCGAGTGAATGCCGAAGGGATTAGCGTCGATCCCGAGAAGACTCTTGCAGTTATGTCATTCCCAGCCCCAACTGACGTTACCGAACTTCGTCGTTTCCTTGGGATGGCTAGTTGGTACCGTCGTTTCATTTCCGATTTTTCTACAATTGTGTCACCTCTCACCGCTCTCTTAAGCAAGACGAAGAAATGGGTTTGGTCCACTGAGCAAATAAAGGCCTTCAATTTGTTGAAAACTGCTTTAACTTCAACCCCTGTTCTAGCACGCCCGAATTTTGACATTCCTTTCACACTTCAAACTGATGCCAGTCAATATGGTATCGGTGCTGCTCTTACTCAGATCCAGGATGGATGTGAAAGAGTGATCACATACTGTTCGCGATCCTTGTCTGCGGCTGAACTAAATTATTCGGTAACAGAAAAGGAGAAGTAATATGGGGCATTGAGAAGAACCGACAGTACCTAGAAGGATCCGAATTCGTCGTGGTTACTGAACATTCATGTCTCAAGTGGTTATTTGGGTTGAAAAATCCCACAGGCCGTCTGGCCAGGTGGATCCTTCGACTACAACCGTATAACTTCCGTGTGGAGTATCGAAAAGGCAAACTAAATTGTGTAGCTGATGCCTTGTCCCGTATCTCGACAAATGAAGCTCTTGGGAACGTTTCTTCTCCTGATAATACAATACAAGATCAGTGGTACGAAAGGAAACTTTACAAGGTACAAAATATGCCCGAACTTCACCCCGATTGGAAGGTTGAGGGAAATAACTTATTTTATTACCGAAAGTCTTTTTTGAAAGGAGAGCTAGATGACCCCAGCGAGGACTGGAAGCTTGTTGTACCTTGGAGCTTAAGGGCTGACGTATTACGAGAGTGTCACGACAATCCACAGGCTGGTCACCTAGGGATTGAAAAAACACACTGGCGTATTGGAAGGCAATACTATTGGCCTGGTATGTTCCAGGACATACTTCGTTATGTTCAACGCTGTGACGTGTGCCAGCGGGTGAAACCTGATAACTCAGCTGCGCGCGGTTTGATGTATCCTCGCTATTTAGCCATGCCATGGTATACCGTATCGGCCGATATAATGGGTCCATTTCCTCCCAGTTCATCCGGAAATAAATATCTTCTGGTCTTCGAGGATGTCTTCACGAAATGGGTAGAGCTTGTTCCCATTCGATCGGCAACGTCATCTGTCATTTTGAAGAAATTTAAATCCGTTATTTTGAATCGATATGGTGCTCCAGCTCAGTTGATTACCGACAACGCCACCAATTTCGTTAGTTCTGCTGTTGAGTCGTTGGCAAGATCATGCGGCATTGAGCATAAAACAACTCCGTTGTACCATTGTCAAGCAAACCCTACGGAAAGAGCAAATCGGAACATCCGACAACTTATAATTACGTATTTAGATAAAGAAAGGCACAGGAAATGGGACAACTATATCGGCGAGCTTCAATTCGCGTTAAACAGTGCAGTCCACGGATCGATGAAATTTTCGCCTGCTTTTTTGAACTTTGGTAGAGAAATAAAGCCAGTTCATTCTCTATCACAGAAAACGGTAAATTCTCATCTTGATAATTCCGTCCCGCCCAATCTTGACAATAATGCCGGAGAATGGGCCGAAAGAATGAGAAAACTCGCTGAGCTCACTCATCTTGCCGAGCAGAATCTTCTAGAAGCTGGAATTAACCAGAGCAAGAAATACAATTTACGCCGTCGTTCCGAGAGATTCAGTGTCGGTGATCAAGTTCTTCGGAAGACATTCACCTTATCATCAGCCGCAGATCGTATCTCAGCAAAACTAAATCCGAAATATGAAGGACCCTTCATCGTCACGTCAGTCAGCCCCGGAGGTACATGCATTCTCAAGGATAATCGCGGAAGATCGGCCGGAGCCTGGCATCCCTCTAAGCTCAAGGAGTATTCAACCACCTCAACCGCTGGTGGGGGATGTGTAACGAGAAAAATTTGATGTTTCCCGCTAATGAGTTGAGAGCGCGGTATCGGCGCTTTCATGCAGGAGATGGAAAGCCTTTGTTCTTCCGCACTTATTAGATTGACCACCAGGCGCCATCAACCGGTTATTGAAACAACAAAATTTTATTTCTGTTAATTCCGTTTGAATTCATAAAATTGAATGAATTCTGTAATATTTCTTTTCACCAAGATTTCCAGTTTTATTTTATGATCTATAATTAATTTTGCCAGATGATGGGCATAATTGAGTCTTCAGAAATGATCAAGTGACCATTGCGTTTTTCACGAACGCCTCATTTTTCCATTTCATCGCTCTCCCGTATCGTCTCGACAGTACAAAGAAATTTTATTGAATTTGAGTATTTCTACTCTGCGGTAAAATCGTCAGTGAATATTGAGTACCACTGAAGAATATCTTCTCTCTTCTCTCCATTTTTCACTCGTCGTCTTCCGTCATTCTCTGGATATTTATTGGAGAAATCATCCCGTACCGGTATGTTGAACAACGAAGTCTTTTCTACATAATTATGGTCTTTTACTTCAGCAAGAAATTATGGAATTTTCCCTTTTTTTTCTAAACAGTTTGAGGCTGGAGCCTGAAAGACCGATCAAGTTGCTGACGAAGTACCTGTCGTCGCGCCGTCGTGAAGCCAGACTCCTCCTAACCCGAAAAGATTCCCTACCATTATGAAATTCTCCTTTCATTTTCATTTTTCAGTTTTTCTTTCGTCAGAATCAATAGCTTAAATAATTTAAGTAAATCCACGGCCGTCGGATCTGTAAGTACCTTTTAATTTTTAATTATCTTCATTTTATTTCTCACATTGTATTTGTAACGAATATTTTCAAATAAATTTATTGGTTTCAAATGCAATAAATTGTGGATGTACATAGATACATCACTAATCCATTTAAATTCGACGTTTCACTGTTCTTAGACCTCTTTAGCAAGATACTGGTCAGAGCAGTGACGGATCATCCCACAAAATGAATCTCCAAGAAACACGTTATTCTCACATGGTTCAAGGAATTTTAGTAGGAAGGAAGGTATATTATGTATATTATGTATGGCAAAGTTTGTACGTATTATAAATCATCATTCAAAAGAAAAACTAAAAATTGTTGGACCCTCACTATTTCTGTTGAACAGTTTCATCAACACTTCACTTCGATAATTGATGTTTACTCATAACTCAAGTTTGGGTACAAAGGGGGGAGGTGTAGGCATGAATAGTATCCCAGTCTGACCATCTTGTAACGTTTCTCTCATTGATTGTCACGACACAGGGGAGCTGGAGTTGGCTATGCTGCTACTCGTACATCCATCTTGAAACTCATTGAGGTGCAGACCTGCCTCATTTCTCTTCCCTTTCAACCAGAATGCTGACTAAGTAACTGAGCAATTTAATGAGATGGGAACCCAAAACTAGATCAAACTAGACTTGGGAGTTTACACTAACAATACAATAAATGTATATATCACTGGTGATTTTTTATATAAATCACTTATGAAGATCCTCATAGTACTTACAACATTTCAGGGATATGCAAATCGCTGTATAACGCTTCATTATTTTTACAAGCGTGACAAAAAAGGAAGGCTAACTGTACTGCAGTAGTTGCTTACCGAATGCTTCTAAAATAGTGTTAGCTTCTAGGATTTGTTGCTCGACCCATGTGCTGACATTACTCGTAACAGAGCACAGATACTGTAATATGAATTTCGTCGTTTCAGTTTTTCCAGCTCCGCTCTCCCCAGATATTACACACGACTGATTGTTCTCGACGGACTGGAGGTTTTTATAGGCGGCTTCAGCAAGGGCGAATACGTGAGGGTCGAGGTTTCCCATCTTCTTTCCATGGTAATCAAATACGTGCTCCTGTAACGATAATATAACAGATTTAGTGTAGGTACTCATTCCAAGGATAAGTCAGATTTTTTTTTCATTTCACTAAAAACTAGGTATAGGGAGTACATACCTCCTAGATGTTACAGATTATGTAGGGTAGAAATTAGATAGGTCTCGTGAACAATTTAAATCATTTCAACAGATTCATCTCTGATTTCCAGGAGACTTGAACAGATTCAAACCAAAACGGAAGCTCAAGATCGAAATGCAAAATTGAACAAACATTTTTTTGCAATCTCAAAAAAAGTTTCTGAGAAATTTACTTTTAGTGAGGGACTTGAGTTTTCTTCTTATAGCCCTGGAGTTTTGAATTTTAAACGGATTCATACAGCTTTAAAGGTTTTAAATAACACTAGGGAGATACGCAGGTACTACAGTAGTACACCTTCCTCTGAAAGTTCCTCGTCTTCTCTATTCTGATTGTTTTTTGGTAAGTAAATTTCATAATTAATAAGTTGATAATTATGCAAACATCTATCCAAATCAGAAAGTCTGAAGAAAACATTCCAAATTCGGATGATCCAAATAAGTTGGAGGTAATTCGATAGAAAGGCACCATTTCTGCTTCCAAAACCACAAAAATACCAAACTATTTAGGAACCAAAGATGAATGAAGAGTCGAAAACATTTTACTAAAAATAAGACAATTCCAAAGAGTAATACCTATGTATGGAACCGGAGTTATTTAGAATTTACAATAAATAATGTGAAAGGCAGTACTTACAGAGGTATAAATATCCAGATCTTTATATGGGTTTACAGCAACTAGAATAGTACCCGTGTATGTCTGTGTAAGTTAAGGAAGATATAGGTAGGTAACGTAACTAACGGTAAGAGTAGGAAGATTTTCAAAATTCAAGCCTTCATATCCAAATATTGATATTTACTCGTAGTTCCTGACACTACAACAGATGAGTTTGACTCATCTGTTGTCGTTCATTTGGCAGTTCAAAGGCAAGGAGAGATTTTTTGAGATGTGCTGTTGTGGCAACCCCCCCCCCCCCCATCATCACTCTAATATATTACAGCACAAGCAGAATTGCCCAAGCATGCATACGACAGTTTTGTTTGGGTAGTAGGTACCTACGTATTTATAACCACAAAATATATGGGTAACTACATGCAAATAGCAGTGTCGTCCCAACCGAGCGTGGAGGTGTGCAGGGTAGTAGGTACTGTTTTTTCCCCTTTTATGCACCGAGTGTCGTGGTTTGGACATTGAGTGCACGTACATTGTAACACGTATGCAGATGACACCGCCGTTCTATGTCAAATGAACGTCCCTATGAGCGAACACAACCATAAACAGTTTATGCAGGTGACTTGAATGTCTCTAAAGCTAAGTTCGTGGCATTCGCTCACTGTAAAATCCAAGATCAGACAGCTGACACGATGAAAACCCATATCTGCTTCTGATGTTTTTCTTAATAAGTCCATGATTCTACAACAGCACGATTGATCACAATCAAAATGCACGCTATCAGGGCCGGTTTAAGGGGTAAGCAAAGTACGCGGTCGCGTAGGGCGCCAAGCAAAAGGGGGCGCCCACTTGGACAGGGCGACTATTAGTTGAGCGAAGGGGCGTGGCTAATGGTACCGTAAACAATGCGAGTTGAGCGAAAAAAATGTACCGTAAAAAATACGAGTTG
The DNA here is from genome assembly GCA_954871275.1 of Leptopterna dolabrata. Lineage (NCBI taxonomy): Eukaryota > Metazoa > Arthropoda > Insecta > Hemiptera > Miridae > Leptopterna > Leptopterna dolabrata. The sequence goes on from OX940974.1 coordinate 148,292,494, forward strand.
AGCGATTATCTAAGTATAAAAATTATCTTTTTATTCAAATTATCTAGACCTTCTAGCGGTTAAGACTCAAACGTTGATTAGAAATTTTTTTTTTGAAAATCTGTTTCTGCTGAATTTGAAAAAGAAACCGAAGTTCGTCCAAGGAAAACAAAGAAGCAATTCTCCTATGAGAGTGAGGATGAACCGATTCAAGCTGGACTGGCATCATTCAAAGTGAAATTTTTCTTTGTGGTGCTTGATACGGTGATCAACTCACTTAAAGGGAGGTTTGAAATAATGGAAAACCACAGCAAGAGTTTTAGTTTTCTGTATGACATTAGGAATCTTCAGACATGGGACAAGAAGACTTTGAAAGACGCCTGCATACAACTTCACAATGTTCTGAGTGATGGAGAAGAATGTGACGTAAACAGAGTTGAACTGTTCGAAGAGCTAGACATTTTTGCGCCAATGTTGCCACCCGGAAGTTCTCCATACGGAAGTTCTCCTTGTCGTATATAACAAAAAATGATTATATGGACACATTCCCTAATGTTTTTGTTTCTTTAAGAATCCTTCTGACGCTCCCTGTTTCAGTAGCAAGTGGTGAAAGAAGTTTTTCCAAGTTGAAACTAATAAAAACTTACCTCAGATCCACCATTTGTCAGGAACGTTTGAGTGGACTGGCAACAATGGCCATTGAGCATGATTTGTTAAACCAAATGGACACTGACTACATTCTCAACGAATTTGCCAAAATGAAAGCAAGGAAAATCTCTTTCCAGTGTTAAGTGTAAACGTTTTAAGTTTGTCTTTATTTTACGAGTAAATAAATTGTTTAATTTCTTTAAAACTGACTGTTGTATTTATTTATTTATTTGTTCACACTTAATTAACTTTGTATTTTTATATATATTATGTAATTAGTTTTTAAATGTTAAGTACATGCAATAAATTAGGGCGAGTATGTTTAATACATGCTGATAATTAAGCCTCTATGTTTATTCATATTTTGCACGTTTCGGACATTCTTAAGCATTTATATTTACTCGTATTTTTAAACGTATCCAGAGATAATCCTTACTACCAAATAAGTTTTTTAGGGGGGGGGGGGGGGGGGCGCCGGAATGTTGTTCGCTTACACTAGAAAAATGTGTAAAACCGGCCCTGCACGCTATTCCACAATTACTCTAGAACTAGAAGCATCCCTCGTAGTATTCTATGTCAGCTTATGAGAAGTGTTGTGGTACCCACCTATACCACTCAGACCTGTACACTAGATTACACTCAATAAACCAAGTAGAAGGAAGGGGTCTATGTGAGATGGGAAACGTTCACAGCTGGCTCTCCCCACCAGTCCCTAACGACTGTCGGAGGGCCGGAGGAGGGTGGAACAAGCCCTATAAAACCCCTGCTCCTGGCCAGGCTTCTTCATTTTACGCATTCACCTAAGTCGATGACTTCTCTCTCTCCCTACCTTCCATCTCCCTCGAAAAGACCTTGTAAAGTGGTGGAACCTGCCTGGTGAGGCCTTTATGGTATAACCGGCGAGGTGGAACCTTCCGAGCACCTCCTCCAAAAGATCTCTTAGAGTGGTGCAACCTGCCTGGTGAAGCCTTCGGGTATAACCGGTGTGGTGAAAACCTTCCAAGCACGTCATTTCACGTTCCATCACAACCTCGCCCATTCCCAGGCATCCAAACCATTCACCGCAAGACGTTTGTATTTACCTGGCTAATCAAGCAGGGCCACCTAGACTGTCAAATGGTGTTGAACCACAGCATAATTCATAGAATAGGCAGGCACCTATACGTATATTGAGGTAACGATTTGATTCATATTGCGTTTGGGCGCTTACTGTGCAGCAGCAACTTCTCCACCCAACACAGAACGTTGTTTCATCGGGTGGAGTAGTTGAAGTTGTTTAACACAAAATCAGCTAGTTTTAGATTTGTCTACATGTCATAACTCCCGACACTGTATTTTTGTTATTGAGAAATAAGTATGCACGTACTGTACATTTCTTTGTCAATTCATTTCATGTTCTCGCCAGCCTCAACCCCCTCCTCGCTGCCATCAAACGCTTTCAACTGACCTTATTTTTACGGAATTCCAATGCTAAATTCTTTGTTTTGCAAAAATCAGACCAACCCAGATTTTTCATTTTGATCTCAGTTTGAAGTTTGGTTAGCCAGGTGTTGAAAACCGATACTTGACGAAAACGAACTGAACTAATACACGAACAAACATGGTTTTTTTAATTAACGAAACTCTTGAGAGTGCCAGCGAGATTGAAACACGAGGAAAAAGCAACAAACGGTACCTACAACACAAATAAATGTACCGACCTAACAACAACAATTCATGATATTATAACGTAGATTTACCAGTAGTCCCAACACTAGGTAGGCACCTGCTTAGTCATTTCACTGAAATAAGTGAGTTTTACCCACCTCTCCACCGCCTCCCAATCAGGTCCAATTTTCCTATTTTATTCGAAATCCGCCTGGACGCTTTTTAGGACGTCCCTCAGTTGTAAGAGACGTCCTTATGCACTTGATCTGGTCAGAAGAGGACAGCAGTCAGCCGAGAATGAAACGAACCACATTCAAATCCGCTTCAGACCATCCTGAATCAAAATCCATGGGGGGAAAAAAACCACGGGTGTTTGTGTGTGACAAAATCTTATGCGTGCTGCCCAGGCGGAAATTCTCAACTGATTTGCGTTGTTCTTTTTTTTTCGATGCAGAAAACTGTCTAGTTGTATCGAAATTTACTTCTAGAAGGGGGACGGCGGTTAACGCTGAAGAACAACGTGGGTTTTTCGGCTAAATCTTATACAAGCTGCCTAGGGCTTCTCAACTCATTCAAGTGGTTCTTTTTACGTTTGACGCAGAAAACTGTCTAGTTGTGCCTTACGTCACCGGAATTTCGAAACTGCCTGTATTCTCAACTTCTGAAGCTGCCATACGACATAGGTACGTATAAGAAACACTAGGCAGGTGGCAACATAATCTTAGAGCAATCAATCAATTTATTCACAATATTCTTGGGACATCGTTATAATGATAACATCACATACTTTAATGTAGGCAGTCAAACATGAACGTAAGCTGTTTATATCGGTTCACTAGTCACGAAATTAGGTAATTAAATTGCGCAATGAATTCATCATCATCACAGATCAGTTACTCATGTACATTTCCAGACGATCCGCAATGAGCGGTCTGTACACCATCATAAGGAACGTCCACTGCAATGTGCATTACCCTACGGGATGTTTTTGTACCCGAAAGTCATGAAAAGGACAAATTACTTTTAGCAACAACTTTTCAGGGTTCACGGTTGCCTCCCATTTCATCACTTCAGTCTTGTTTTTATATTCGCCGGGGTACCTGTTTTATCGTGCTTGGGGTGCCCAGCACCCCACGTCTCAGAAGTGACAAGAACAATTATTTATTAAAAAAAAAAAAAATCAAGGCGCTCTACACGCCCAAGGACCAAAGATCAGAAGACGACACAGTCCAGTGACAATGAGGCGTACCCAAGACTTCTGTTTATATTCCTTTCCCATTTTCATTTGTTATTCTGTGAATAATACACAGACCTATGTAATCGATCAACGAAATTTTATTTTATTTTCTTTTTTCTTTTTTCTTTCTTTTATTATTAGGTATATTTTTTCTTTTTCGTTTCAAGGTGCGTACATTAAAAACGGTCACATGGGTTTATTATTCTGTTGGACATACCTACAGAAATCTTTGCTGTTCATTTACTGTTTCCCAAAACACGAATTAAGCTCCTATTTTTGACAAATTATCTTCGATCATTGATAGTGCCACTTAGTTGTCTTGATACACCTGTTGAAACTACTACTAGTGTTATTGCAAACGTTTACTGTCATTTCGGACCATGTCCGAGGTTTTTGACCCATAAAGCATGAATTTTGGAGTTGAACTTTCGTTACAATCTCAATTCATCACTCTTTGGTCAAAACTAACTTCATATTCGGTCTTCTCGCTCTACAAAACATGGAAAACGATACTTCACACGCTCATGTTCACTACAACCACCAAAATCCCTCGAAAACCCCTATTTTTACACCCATTTTTCTCCCATAACACCCCTGGGTGTATTCCGATCGGGCGGCCGAGCTTTGGAGCACAACTAGGACCCAAATGTGTTCCCAGGTAGGGACCCCCAAACTGTGTGCGGAAGAACGACGATTTTAGGCCAAATTTTAACGTAAATTTAAGGCTGAAACTTCGTTAGAACCTCAATTTTCCACTCTTCGTTCAAAATCGACTTGATATTTGGTCTCCTCGTCCGAAAAACCATGAAAAACGATGCCTCACAAGCTCATGTTACTAAAACACCAAAAAACCCTATTTTTTCTCCAATTTTCCCCTGGGTATATTCTGATCTGGCTGCAAAGTTTCGGGACACAACTAGGGCCCAAATGGAGCATGTGTGCGGAAGAACGATTTTTTTAGACCAAAAACGAAGGTAGATGTGGATGATACGGCGGACGGACATTGCATTTGTGGAATCTACGCACCTTGAAACGGAAAAGAAACAATTTTGAGGGGGTGTTATACAAATTTTTGCTAGGCGAATACATAGGTGTATTATTCACAGAATAATAAACCAAAATGCAATGTCCGTTGTGTCTGAAAAATTCGTTCATTCGCACACATGCTCCATTTGGGCCCTAGTTGTGTCCGGAAACTTTGCAGCCCGATCGGAATATACCCAGGGGTGTTATGAGTGAAAATGGGTATAAAAATAGGTATATTTTTGTGTTTGAGTAAAATGAGCTTTTGAGGTATCGTTTTCCATGTTTTCTGGGACGAGAAGTCCGAATATGAAGTCGATTTCGACCAGAGTGGAAAATTGAGGTTCTAACGAAGTTTCAGCCTTAAATTTACGTTAAATTTTGGTCTAAAATCGTCGTTCTTCCGCACACAGTTTGGGTCCCCACCTGGGAACATATTTGGGTCCTAGTTGTGCTCTGAAGCTCGGCCGCCCGATCGGAATTCCCCCAGGGGTGTTAGGGGGGGAATTGTTGTAAAAATAGGGGTTTTCGAGGTTTTTTTTGAGGTTTTAGTGAACATGAGGTTGTGATGTATCGTTTTCCATGTTTTTTTACGGCGAAAAGACCGAATATGAAGTCAATTTTGACAAAGAGTGGAGAATTGTGGTTGTACCGAAGGTTCAGCTCCCAAAATTCATTTTTTATGAATAAAAAATCTGGTAAATTGTTTGAAATCACCACCAGATTTTTAGTAATAACACTAGAAGTAGTATCAAAGGGTGAATCAAGACAATTAAATGGCACAACCAATGAACAAAGATAATATTTGTCAAAAATATGATCCTTTCGCGTTTTTGGGAGCCAAAATTGGTGGAAACCATCAAAAATAGCTATTTCAACTATTGCACATGAAAGAAACAATAAATGAACAGCCAGCATTTCTGTAGGTATGTCCAGTAGAATAATAAACCCATGTGGCAAGGGCTTCGCAGCGTTTTAAATGAATGTAGGTTCCATTCTAATTATTCTCTCCTGCGATGATGAACAATTCTTTCTCTTTGAGCTTTCAAAGTTCCGACAACAAGTGACGTCACGCTTGGCAAGGGGGTCCCCGTACAGGCAGGAGGGGTGCAATGACGTCCGTCGCTGTCGAAACTTTGAAAGCTCATAGAGAAAGAACGATTCACCGTAGGAGATTGCGACTGGTATTAAAATTCTTAGATCGGAACCTACTTTCAGGGACAAAAGTTGCTCGAAGAATTGAACATTGCACGTTTTTTTGATATCACATATTATGGAATTTGTTACTGTATTTTTTCTAGCCTAATAATATTAGACACATGGACATAATTATCGCGTACTTATAAAAATCTCATACCATTAACGAAAAAGTTTGTTACCTACCAAAAATGGTCAATTTTTGTGCCAAAACTTCATTTAACTTCATTTTTCCAATCACTTGAAGGTACCTGTTTAAAAATACCCATGAAGAAATAATGTGAAAAAGTTTACCATTGCGAAATTTAAAATGGGGTGCTGAGTGTAATCCAGCGGTTGTTACTGCTGACAACAAGACTTCCTGGATTCTTCTATACGAACATAGGGGCACGGAACACCGATCAAAGGTGTCACAGACCAAAATTGAAAAACAAATGGGAAACCACGAGAGTTAAAGGATACATAGATGATATTGTGTTTGTAGCGGATCTTGAGATTCTCGTTGATTCTGACTTCGTCGATGTCAGAGATGTGCGTCATGTCAGCGACTCCGATATCGCCCTTGCCTGAAACACAAACAATCAGATTGGAACAACTTCTCAGTATGTGCCGATGCAACATGCATTCTACAGTAAATTGTCTATCGAATTTTTCGTTTTCCTGGAGCTTCAAATGGATTTTAAAATGGCGAAAGCTCAGTCCCTGGAAGTTACAATTTCGCAGCAATGAGGAGCGCATGTAATTTTTTTCATATTTCCACATGGAGATCTGAGCGAATGCGGGACTCGGGGCCCAAAGCGCAACAACTACCTATGACGTCGCGTGCACTTTTTCTTTCCTTCCGCTTCACCAAAAGCAATTTGGCGAGTGTGCCAAAAATTGGCACATTTTTATTGGCGATTCTCAAGGTGCTGAATCCGATTTGGATGTCATTAATGCTACATTCCGACCCATGGGCCTAATCAAACTGCTGGATGTAATAAGCTGATCTTTAATTATTACTAGGAACTGGAATTATATGCACAAACTTTGGCCAAAATATGCTTTCAAAATGGGGAAAATATGCAAAATATGCACCCCAAGCAAAACTTACGTTTAAAACAAATTTGAAATATTTCTAAAATGAACTAAATTTTGCTGTGAGACGTACAGGTAGTCTATAAATTATGTTCCAGTTATTATCGCGTCCTTAAAAAATTATAGAAAAGGATCAGGAAGAAAATGGAATGAAAATGTACACACCTTTTTTTCTCGACTACACAATATTTACATTTATACAAAAAAGTCACTCGCTGTCACAATGATAGCACTGGATCACAATTGATTTTTCCAAATTGTCAACCGTAAATCTCATACGGTTGTCGCTGAGGAGCAACTTTAAGGCAGAAAACGACCTCTCGACATCACAGGACACGATGGGTAAAAATTTCAATGCTGAGAGTTCACCTGGGGTAAGGCCAGAGTGCAACCCCTCTCAAAATTTCTGATACCTCCATTAAAAAAGGCCATCCGGGATTTCGCTGTAGGACAGAATTCAGCTTCTTCCTTGAAGGTAAGGGCGCGCCTAAGCCCTACCAGGTACACGGATTAAATGGCGAATTGCCTAAGAACAGGGGCGTTGCGTCCATAAGGCCACTTGGGCCACTGCCCCCGCACCACAAAAAACTCCAAAAAAAATACCAACCATTTGTTCAGTTGGCATTCGAATTTCCCTCCGCACACTGTACCTAGCATTTATCACGAAGTTCAACAGCGACTCGACGGAGTTCTCTGGCTATGGATATTCAATATGTGTTTCCGTCATGCTGGCTCCCCTGTGTTGTAATATGTAAATTTAAATACAAGTCGACAACTAATATAAAATACCCAATATATTTATGTGATTAATAAATCCTGCTAAATCAGGATTTTGTAATCTAGATGGCTGTAACCATATTCAGTTGGCTTTGGTCGAGAAGGCACTATATCAGGCGGGCATGTGAGAATAAATCATTGATTCAGTTACAAGTCTGTCGTTCGTTATTATATATTATACAAATCCACAACATGGTGTCAGGTGTAAACCGTTAATTAGTGTCTAGAACGGTCAGTTTTGGACGATTGAAATTCGCGAGGGTTGTCATTCAATTCGGGTTTTCGGCGGCGAATGCCAACTTCCACACCCCATAACGCGAATCGCGATTCCGCCATTGATGTGTCTGATGATGGCGATGGCTCATTAAACCGGACTGCGAATCAGCCTCTGGGATCACCATCTGCGCAAGTAAGTGACATTGCCCTGCGAAAGATGTCCGTCAATATTCGTCCTAATATTTCCCCTCTCGAAATCGACGGATGCAGTTCCACGAATTTATCGATAAAGTGGAAAAACTGGATAAAGCAGTTTCGTCTGTACCTCGTGGCCGCAGGTCTCGAGGATGAGCCCGATAAACGGAAAGTCGCCTTACTCTTGTCTCTAATTGGCTCTCAGGGCATGAATGTTTTCGAATCGTTTGGTCTTGATGAAGAAATAGTGACCCTAAGCGACCTGGTGGCCAAATTTGACTCGCATTTTAATCCCAAAAAGAATGTAACGGTTGAACGTCACAACCTATTTACGCGCCACCAAAAATCGGGCGAGTCCATTGACGAATTCGTTACATCCCTCAAAAACCTTTCTTTAACATGCGAACTCGGCACATTACGTGAATCCCTCGTCAAGGACATTCTGATCCTAGGTTTGTCCAAAGAAAATCAAAAGATGAAAGAACGACTTTTGCAAGAAGACGACCTCAAACTTGACAAAGCCGTGCAAATATGTCGCAGCCTGGAACTGTCGAGAATACAGGCATCAGAAATGGAGAGATCAAGTGAGAGTCGCAACATCAACAAGCTATCCAGCAGTTCAAGTCATAAGTCTCCCGAGTCAAGAAATGATAGTGATGATTCGAGGTCGAAGTCCCGAGGAAAGCAGCACAAACAAGTACAACACTCAACCCGTCAGCGAAGTTCGTCGAGAGGCCCGTCGAGAAGCACCAGTACCACGCGAAGTGATAATGGCAGCAACTCCCGGTGTGGTCGATGTGGACAAGTGCATCGGTTTAAGTGCCCAGCAGCCGGTCAAAAGTGTCATAATTGCGGTTTGTACAACCACTACAAAAAAATGTGCAGGTCCAAAGCGATCAACTCGGTCGATGCTGAACCCGATAGATATGCCGTAAGTCATAAAGATAATGAATATTTTGTATGCCAAGTTAGTTCAACAGAAGGTAGCAACGTCTGGACAATTGATGTCAAATTTGGGGAAAAAACTCTCCCATGCCAGTTAGACACTGGGGCACAGTTAAACTGTATGAGCATAAGAATTTTCAAAAGTATCAATATTGATGAACGAATTCTAAAACCGTCTTATACCAACATTACAACGTACTGTGGTACTAAGATACCTAATGCTGGTTATTGTTTACTAACATGTAAAATTGGAAATAAGCCTTGTCGTATTCCCTTCAATATAATAGATAGTGACTGTTCAACTATTCTAGGTCTCAAAACATGCCAGAAATTGAATCTGATCAAACGTGTTCAGGTGGTAAATTTATCGCCGAAACAAATTGTCAACGAGTATAAGGACTGTTTTGAAGGATTAGGCTGTCTTGCAAAACCATGCTCACTAACGGTCAAACCAGATGTAAAGCCTATAGTAGACCCCCCTAGGAAATTGCCATTTAAACTTTATCTAGAGTCAAAGCCGAATTAGATCGGATGGAAGCCGATGGTGTCATTGCTAAAGTAGATAAGCCTAGTGATTGGGTAAGTTCCATGGTCGTAGCTGAAAAAAAATCTGGTGCGTTGCGTATATGTATAGATCCCCGTAATTTAAACAAAGCCCTTAAAAGATCGCACTATCAACTTCCCACATTGGAGTTTATAAGGTCGAAACTGAATGGTGCAACTATATTCTCGACACTAGACGCCAATTCAGGGTTTTGGATAGTACCAGTTGATGAATCCAGTACGGACTTGTTAGTTTTCAACACACCATGGGGCCGAAGGAAGTTTTTGCGTCTACCCTTCGGAATATCAGTAGCCTCGGAAATATTCCATGAAAAAATGATGGAGGTATTTGGTGACCTCCCAGGAATTTGTGTATTCTTAGACGACTTGTTGGTTTTCGCTGAAAATCAACAAATCCATAACGAACGTTTGAGAATGGTCTTCGAGAGGGCTCGTCAATTTAATGTCAAATTTAATAGGTCAAAGTGTAAATTCAGCATGGATCAGGTAAATTATTTGGGACATTTTTTCTCAAAAGAAGGTGTCCGTCCAGACGAAAATCGTATTAAAGCCATTTGTGAAATGAAAGCACCAACTAACAAATCCGAAACGCAACGATTTTTAGGTATGATAAACTATTTGGGCAGTTTCATTCCAAATGTCGGAGAGGAGACAACCCTCCTTAGAAATTTGATTAAAAAGAGCAGTCAATGGGAATGGCAAAGTGAACATCAAATCGTGTTCGATAAGCTCAAAAAGCTAATAACAACAAGTCCAGTGTTGATACATTTCAATGTAAACAAACCTGTAGTCCTCTCGGTGGACGCAAGTCAATCAGCTGTTGGAGCATGCCTACTCCAGGATAATAAACCCGTTGCCTACGCGTCTAAAACTTTGAATGATTGTCAGAGGAACTATGCACAGATTGAAAAAGAGTTGTATGCTGTCGTTTTCGCGTGCAATCGTTTCCGGCAGTACACCTATGGGCAAAACATCACCATAGAAACCGATCATTCACCACTAGTGTCCCTCATTAAAAAGCCATTAGGTAGCGTACCTCCCAGATTGCAGCGAATGTTTTTGCAGTTGCAGGCTTATGATCTAAACATGGTTTATAAGCCCGGACGTTATCTATATGTTGCCGATACATTATCGCGCGCTGCTTTACCGGAAACTGATGACTTGCTAGATGAACAAGTTACAGCTCATATAAATCTATTAACTGAATCTGTCCCTGTCTCTACTGATACTTTAAATAACATAAGAACTGCTACGGATATTGATGAAACTTCATTAATTCTCAAAGATTATTGTCAGAATGGATGGCCGTCAAATAAAAATTTAGTTAAACATTTAGCCAAGCCGTATTGGTCTTATCAAGCAGAACTATATGTAAGCAATGGAATTCTCTTTAAGAATACTAGCATTGTAGTACCTCATAGTCTACGGAAAAATCTTTTGGTCAAGATTCACACCAGCCACATGGGAGTAGAAAGATGTAAAGCTCTTGTTAGAGGTGTTTTATTTTGGCCAAATATGTCATCGGAAATCAAGAATTTCATTGATAATTGTGCATCTTGTATCAAATTTAGTCCACAACAGTGTGATGAGCCGTTAATACCTCATCAAATACCAGCTTTACCATGGCAGAAAGTAGGCGCAGATTTCTTTGACTTTGATAACAAAAAATACCTTGTGGTTATGGACTATTTCTCTAAGTTCATTGAACTTGTGAACATTCCGTCCGCCAATGCATCAAATGTCATCGGCAATTTGAAAAGCGTGTTTGTTCGTCACGGTATCCCTGATATCTTGGTCTCGGATACAGGTCCCCCATGGGATTCCAGAGAGTTTGAGAATTTCACCAAAAGTTGGTCATTTTCTCACTTCAAATCAAGTCCATATCACGCACGGAGTAACGGTCAGTCGGAAAGTGGAGTAAAAATTTGCAAAAACATACTTCGCAAATGTAAAGATTCAGGAAGTGATCCTTACTTAGCTCTCCTTCACTACGCCAACACGCCAAAAGGTGACATTGAATCACCCGCTAAACTTTTGATGTCTCGTCGCTTAAGATGTACTATACCAATTTCACATAAACTGTTGATACCTAAAACCGTTAATTTTCGGCAACATAATCACAACCTCTCTGCTAGACAAGACAAGTACAAAAAGATTTTCGACAAAAAAACCCGTTTACTGTCAGATTTGTACATTGGCCAAAACATATTTCTCAAAAAGACACCAAGGCATCACTGGGAACCAGGAAAAGTTATTGAGTTCTCTGGCCCGCGAACATACATAGTGGAAACGCCAGAGGGTGCGAAATACAGGAGAAATAGAAAATACCTACTAGAAAAGTATGGATCAATTTTAGTAAAAAATAATGAACCTTTACAATATGATCCGATCCCAATATCTAATGAAAATGTTCATCTTCATAACAAGCAAGATTATCTTAAATCGTCGATTATTCTTTCTCCCAACTATAGAGCCAAAAGCACAACTGATAATAAAGTTTCACCAGAAATAGCACCTGGTACTGAAAATTCATATACCACCAGAAGTGGTAGAGTAGTTAAAGCTCCGATCCGTTTGAAATTCTAACCACTGAATACTGAAGTCAATTAAATCCATGTAGCATTCGATGTAACAACATGCTGATTGTTTATAATAATTCATACTAATGTTTCAAGATTGTCTGTTTGTCTATCGGCTATATATAATACTAATGTCTATGTTATATCCCTTAAAATGTTATGCATTGTGTTCCTTAGAGTGTTATATTCCTTTAAAAAAAAGGAGCATGTTGTAATATGTAAATTTAAATACAAGTCGACAACTAATATAAAATACCCAATATATTTATGTGATTAATAAATCCTGCTAAATCAGGATTTTGTAATCTAGATGGCTGTAACCATATTCAGTTGGCTTTGGTCGAGAAGGCACTATATCAGGCGTGCATGTGAGAATAAATCATTCATTCAGTTACAAGTCTGTCGTTCGTTATTATATATTATACAAATCCACAACACCCTGTAGCTCCATGGAGCATTACTTCGTTGTATTTTAGTCTAGTTCTAGTTCGTTGTTTTTAGTTGTTGTTTAGTTTATTTGCTTCTGTATTTTTGTACCACATGAATTCGGTGGCTAACTTACAGTCGAAATTTTCGACGTTTTCCTACGAGGATAGATAGAGTGATGACTATAAGTTTAGGAAGAGATAGGCCTTTGCTGAGTATTAGTCAGTATGAAGCTATCGAACTTTTAGCTTCTGGTAATCCCGGGTACTGGTCAGAACTATTGTGAACACAGTGCTTACATTCTGACTTGCTAAGAGCTGCGGTTGATTAAAATCTATCCAGTTCTCATAAGAAGACTCCACTGTTGGAAAACATTTACAGGTATTTTGTAGAAAAAGCTGTTAATCTGTGTTCCGGTTTGGTGACCCACCATTTTCAGAGCCCACGCACCGCTACTGCCTAAGAATATCCGTGACCCCTTTTCAGAAACACATATCTCGGAGGATTTGGCGATTGGAAATGTCGAAGAATAGGGAAGTTCCCCGATTTCGATTAAACATGCAGAAATATGCGCCAAACGGCCAAAATATGGAAAAATATCCGAAATCGAACAAAATATGCTATTTAAATTTAAATTTAACACACGCTAAACGCTTCAGTAGAACGAACGGAAAAGTAGAACGATAGACACGATAAGAAACACATATGCAAAATATGCAAATTCCAGTCCCTAATTATGACCAAACCGCAGTTATCATCCGCCTTCACTAGCTGATGGTCGAGTACTGAAGGCGAGCGCTTTAGATTTAAGGACATCACCATCAGGCGACAGACAACTGAAGTCAGTTTGACTCTATTTATATCAAAAGGGGAGAAGTCGAAATAAATAGAGACCAACCAGTTGTTTTCATTTCTGGCACTTCGGTCCTTCTTCAGTTTTAACTGTAGCAACTGCCGCCTTTTAAAATGCTAACGCGTTTATGCTATAAACATGTCGTAATTTTTGACCACTAGACGGCTCAATTTCATTTAAATTTGGACTGGGCGACCCCCCCCCCCCCCCCACCCACCACCAGCTGCCACTTACGAAGACACTGGTTTTAACACATTTGAAGCGCAGTGCAAATAACTGGGAGCCCATAACCTTCGGATTTATTGAACGACTGACATTTACAAGATCATTGCTGTCGGGAAGTACCAGGTACTCGTTTCATATTGGATGTGCCAATCATATTCAACAGTACAAGTGTGAGGCGGATGAGCGCCCCCTCAAGTCGTCACAGGCTCGCATCCAGGATTCCAACACCGCGTCCTGCATACAAATACACGCGGGGCGGCTCCCGTTCAATTCGAGATGAGCTCTTAACTGGTCACGTCCCCGAACTCATCCTCGTGGATTAACGACCAACTCCTCCAAGCGGATTATTCCCACTTTACAAGACGTCGCCCCATCTGACGTAACTAGGAATTTGAATGCCTACCACATCGATTCCACATGCACTGTGTACAGGTACATCTTCGGGGAGCGTCAGATGCAGCTTTTAGTTGAACATGCTTACTTACAATTGTTTTCTCTATAGAAAACATATTTCCGAAGAGGTACCTACCTACTGAAATAGTCAACCGACTTTTGAAGTTGACTTCTCCGTCTCAAGTCAACATTCTAAAAAACTTTCACTCATTGTATATATAAAGATAAGCAGGTACGTACATTTTTGTTTGTAACTTGTAGCCATTATTGGTTTATTATTCTGTGAATAATACACCTATGTATTCGCTCAGCAAAAAATTTGTAGAAACCCCCCACAAAATTTTTTCTTTTCCGTTTCAAGGTGCGTAGATTCCAAAAACGCTGCAAAGCCCTTGCCACCTGTGGTGGTTTCCACCAATTTTGGCCCCCAAAACTTGAATTAGGTACCTACGCTCTTTTTTTTTTTTCAAATTGTCTTTTATCATTCGTAGTGCCATTTAATCGTCTTGATCCACGTGTTGACACTTTTCCTTGTGTTATTCTACAAATTGATGGTGATTTCAGACGATTTCCCAGGTTAATAAATCAATCAGGTAATAAAAAATCAATTTTGAGAGCTGAACATCTGGTACAACCTCAATTTTCCACTCCTTGGTCAAAATCGACTTCATATTCCGCCTTCTCGTCCGCAAAAAAATTGGAAAACGATACCTCAAAAGCTCATTTTACTAACATGTTAGGTACTAAAACGCAAAAAGTACCTATTTTTAAACACATTTTCACTCGTAACACCCCTGGGTATATTCCGATCGGGCTGAAAAGTTTCGGGGCACAACTAGGGCCCAAATGGAGCATGTGTGCGAAAGAACGAATTTTTTAGACCGAAAATGAGGCCGGTACACTTGATACGGCGGACGGACATTGCATTTTTGGAATCTACGCACCTTGAAACGGAAAAGAAAAATTTTTTAGGGGGTGTTATAAAAATTTTTTGCTGAGCGAATACATAGGTGTATTATTCACAGAATAACAAATGTCCGTCCGCCGTATCACGTGTACCGGCTTCATTTTTGGTCTAAACAATTCGTTCTTTCGCACACAAGCTCCATTTGGGCCCTAGTTGTGTCCCTAAACTTTTCAGCCCGATCGGAATATACCCAGGGGTGTTATGAGTGAAAATGTGTATAAAAATAGGTACTTTTTGTGTAACATGTTAGTAACATGAGCTTTTGAGGTATCGTTTTCCATGTTTTTGTGGACGAGAAAACCGAATATGAAGTCGATTTTAACCAAAGAGTGGAAAATTGAGGTTCTACAAATGTTCAGCTCCCAAAATTGATTCTTCATCAGTCAAAAACCTTGGAAATCGTCTGAAATCACCATTAATTTGTAAAATAACACTAGAAAAAATGTGAACAGGTAGATCAAGACGATTAAATGGCACGCACTACCAATGATCAAAGATAATTTGAAAAAAATAGGCATTTTAATTACTTCACATGAAAGAATAAATAAATGAACAGCCAACATTTCTGCAGGTATGTCCAATAGAATAATAAACCCATGTGACAAGGACTTTGCAGCGTTTTTTTATATTTATTATAATATTCAATAACGAACCTTTGGAATCGAGCATGAAAAAAACATTTTAACCCCCCCCCCCCCCCAATTTGATTGTTTCCGTTTCAAGGTATGTAGAATACCATGAACCAAAATTGACGAAATTCGGTTTATAGGTCCCATTTGGGGTCTAGTTGGGTCCTCGAAGCACGGCGTTAATGTCGGTCATCCCTAAGGGGTGAAAAATAGGGGTTGAAATCTCCAGGACGCAGTTATCTAGAATTTTTCAACGTTATAGTTCTCGAACTGTGGAGTTTTTTGAGACCGCCCGGAGCATTGTGCGTCCAGTCGTTCGTTCACAGTGAGGCCCAGAAGTTTGCAACAACAGGCTTCGTCAACAGGAGGGTGAATAAAATTGTATACATTCAGCCCAGATACCACTGCTAGGGACGCGGCAACAACTGGGAAATTGCCCGAGATAATCATTGCTAGGGAGCACCTGATTATAATCACTGATGGCTGTATAAATCGAGTTGATTGTTCTATGATATTATTCCATTTCAAAAATGATGGCTGTTTTGGATTTTGTTGATAGGTACTTTTGCAACTTGAACAAACGTTAAGTATTATTGCCTAAATTATTACACAACGGTAAATTATTGCACAATGGTAAATTATTACACAACGGTTTACTATACTATCTACGTAGAAGTGGCATCTATACAGGTAGGTTTTTACACAACGGTTTATTATTTACCTTATGCTTCATGAATAACTACAAATAATTAATGATTGAATTAGTGAATCCCGCGCAATTATATGAAACTTCAATTCCAGCACTCCATGTGCCCAGGCCATGTACTCTATGTATATGTGTCCAGGGCATGTACTAGAGTACTCCAGGGCTCCAACACTCGATTTAGGGCTTTCCTGGGAGGAGCTCGAGGGTATTGACCTCAGAATGCCCGCAGAAGGGGCATCTGTATAGGTCAATTATTACACAACGGTTCACTATTTTACCTTATGCTTCATGAATAGCAACAAATAATTAATTACTCTCGCATTTTTATGAATCTGTAATTCCCAGGCCGGTTCCAGTACTTGATTTAGGGCTTATCTGGGGGGAGCACGAGGGCAGGTATTGACCGCAGGTCTACGCAGAAGGGCTACGCAGAAAGGGAATCTATATAGGTAGGTAATATATAGGTTATATGATATTAAGATTATTTCGGCAAATTCTGGTAACCATAAAATGGCGATATTCATAGAAAATAATATCCTATGAACTGGAAAGGTTTATTGTTCAATCATGATCGCAAGTGTAATAATAATTATTATCGTCATAACTAAGACACCACGGAAAGGCATTCAGTGTGCAACAAAATAAATAAACTGAAATGTTCATAATTAATTCACCCCGTTTCAGAATACGTTGTAGTTATAAACACCATTCTGCAGGTCTCAGGGAAGGAAATGCAGCAGAAACTGTTGAAATCGTCTTGGGGTAATGGCAACCGACAGCTACTGATTGAAACATCGACACATTTCGATATCTCTCAGTGGGGGGGAAAAAAAATTAAGGCATTGAGAAATCGGTTCTTCACTCTCAAGTGATAAGTTACCAAGTTAATAAGCCCAAGAGATGAAGGGGCAGGGCGAGTGGTGGTGCATCAAAAATGGCGGAAACCTGTCAGTTGGAGCGTAAATCTTTGATTTTCTGCCTTCCTTTAGTGACTGGGGCTCTCACACGAGCGCTAATGGCGTTTGCTCTGAATTAACCCGTATTTGTATGGCCCTAATGTGGAGTATCGAGACGAGGGCGAGCTCTCACATTTTTTTCGACATGGTAATTCAGATGAGAATTTTCTGGGTGAATAGAGGATATTTCTGGCCTTTTTCAGGAGTAGCGGTGGGGGGAGATTCGCGATATCTGATTGGATTCGACGAATCTTCCTCAATGTCGGTAAAATCCGATTCAATCCCCTTCCCCCCCCCCCCCCACCCATACATTCCCTTCACCAGATAATCAACAACCAACCTCACCACCCCAAACGTCGATGGAGCGGCGGAAAGCGATGACGCGGAAGATATCGTCGATTATATTTTCCCTCGTAAGTTTCCCCTCCCTGATCGGTCGTTTTCATTCAATTCCGCCGCATCCTCCAATCAGATGCGATCCCACATACCTATGCCTTGGGCGTTACTCATTGGCGACAACTGCGTCGATTGGAGTCCTCAACTCGAAAGTGGTGGAGGAACCATCTGGAAAACCGTTTTAAGGGACGCCCCTATAAAGCCGGACTTTAGATGGTGCCCCACTGATTTTGATTATGAGAGGAAGGACTCACATCGCCAAGTACCGTTTCGCACGGGGGTTCGGCGCTATCTTCCCAGATACCAAAATTGTAGGTGGAATCTTCTCGCCTGAATCTTCCCTCAATGAATTCCCAGTCGAATCTTCCCAGGCCCAGGAGTGTGGTATGGCGCTATCTTCCCAGTTCTATTTTCTATTGAGGGGGAAGGTTGTTTGGATTGAATATACTAGTTTTTGTCACTGTCTTTAGTACCCAATGGTTTCTAGCCAATAGCCAAGTCAAAAAAAAATTATCACAACGAAAAAATGAGGTAACAATATAGGTAAAAATATAACAGGTACCAAAAATATCACGTACATAGGTAAAAAATATCACTTCTTTTGGTCGTCAAAACAGCTCCCAAATTTTGCACTGACCCTCATCATAAACTCCAACGTGGTTAACTGGACTACACCAAGTTCGACTGACTGGAGTTTGGCGTATACGTCAATCTGGTACGACCACAAAGACAAAGACAAAGATGTTTGGATGGGGCGACGTGAATAGTCTCTGAAATGAGAGCGGAAGCTCACACAGGCGTTGGTTGTACGCATGGTACAACTCGTCTGGGAGGCCCACTACACGCCGTTTGGAAACTATTCAAGTTGATTTAGGAAAGACCTGGGAAAATTTTCACAGATAATCAGAGGCGGAAAGGGAAGTTTGGAACGTTGAAACGTGGTCCTGAGAAGATTTTTTCTATATTTGAGGGAGCAGTAGCAAAATCTCGAATGCCTAGCAACATCCATTCGCTGGCCACCCTGTCACCTCTTGAACCCTTGCTCGCACCAGTCACATCCCAACCACCCCGACTGTCATTTCCAAAGTGTATTCTATTCCGTCAATCTGATAGGTTTCGTCTCTACATGGGAATGGTTTTGGTTTATTATTCTTCGAATAATACACCTATTATGCATTCGCACAGCAAAAAATGTGTGTAAAACCCCTTCAGAATTTCTTCTTTTACGTTTAAAAGTGCGTAGGTGCCAAAAACGCTGCAAAGTCCCACGTGCTTATTATTCTATTGGACATACATACCTACACAAATGTTGGCTGTTCAAAGAAAAACGGAGTTATTGAAAAAATAGTCTATTTCCACTAATGCACGAAAAAACATGAAACAGTAACAAACAATAACTGTTATTGTTTGTTACTGACGATGGTTTGATCACCGAAACCGGTTTAACAGTGTTTTTCCCGTTTTTTCGTGTATTAGTGGAAATAGACTATTTTTTCAATAACTGCGTTTTTATTTGAAATGGATTTCCGCGATTTCTTCCCGAGTGATTTAGTTTGTTGGCTGTTCATTTATGTTCCTTTCATAAGCAATAATTGCAATGGCTATTTTTTATGGTTTCCACCGATTCTGGCACCCAAAAACACGAATTGGGCTACTATTCTTTTTATATTTATCTTTGATCATTTACAGTGCCATTTAACTGCCTTGGTTCACCAGCTGATACTACTTCTAGTGTTACTACACAAATTTATGGCGATTTCAGACAATTTCCCAGGTTTTTGACACATAAAAAATGAATTTTGGAAGCTGAGCCTCGTTACAACCTCAATTGTTCACTCAATGGTCGAAATCAACTTCATATTCGGTCTTTTAGCCCTAAAAAAACATGGAAAACGATACCTCAAAATACTAAACACAAAAAAAAAACTATTTTTACACCCATTTTCACTCATAACACTCCTGGGTATATATATTCCGATCGGGTTGCAATTTCCGGACACAACTAGGGCCCAAATGGAGCCTGTGTGAGAAAGAACGAATTTTTTATACTGAAAATGAAGTAAATATGGATGATACGGTGGACGGACATTGCATTTTGGGAATCTACGCACCTCTTTTGCTGAGCGAATACACTGTTGTATTATTCACAAAATAATAAACAAAAATGCGATGTCCGCCCGCCGTATCATCCATATCTACTTCATTTTCAGTCCAAAAAATTCGCTCTTTCACACACAAGCTCCATTTGGGCTCTCGCTGTCCCGAAACTTTGCAGCCCCATCGGAATATACCATATCTTTGATGGTCAAAGCGAAATTGGATATCCGAAATTGGAAACGTCCGATTGTTCATTTTCCCACAGGTGTAACGTTCTGACTCCATGGCAGGTTCAACGGACATTTGGTTGATGCCGTTGACCTGATGGAAGACATACAGACAGGCACGGAACCAAAAATGTTCCATGATGTCTGAAACGCAAAATGGTAGCGGAAATTTTCATTTTGGAGGATATACATTTTTTTTAAACTCAATCACGAATCCAAGGCTTCCCTTCGGTAGTGAGGAAGCAAAAATTCTAAAGGATAATAAATTCCGTTTTTGTAGCCATGGAGTTTTGATAGAAATAGCGAGGAGCGTAAGTGAATGTACCTACCATCACAAAAATTTCCACGTTGCCTAGAAATTTTATATTTTCTGTATGAGTTACAACGCTTCATCAGGCTATGTGGGGCGACGGCAGGGTAAGTCCCAAGCGAAACTGAAAATGTGGACCGGGCGGTGACAAACTGTAAGTTTACAGTTTGTCACCGTGAGTTTGTACAAACTGTGAGTTTACTCACTCCCCTCGGTGGAACATGCCCTTTGGCCGTGAGTGTAAGGTGAGTCCGCCAGGCAATCTTATCGGTTATCGAGCCCGGCATAGGTATCAGTGGCTCCATGGCTTCGGGGCAGTGTGAACCAGTTTTACTCAAATGTGCTTCGCAAAGAGGACGTGACAATGTTTTTTGAGGGTTAGGGTTATAGGTTCGTGTTTCACAAGCACTTGGTGAATGGTGTGGAGCGGTGGAAATGTGGAACACGGAGGTAGGTGAAATTCGTGATATTCGTGGTGGAAATATTCAAGCAAGGTATGTATACATACTACGTGTCTAACGGCTTTCATTGTGTTACACTCAGTAAAATTAACTCAATAGCTACACCCCGACAATTTAGGAAAGCCGAAGTTCTGAGGAAGGAACAATGTGTAACCAACGCCATCAATCGGTACGATCTCGGTGAGCTGACGATATTCCAATATATAAAACAAATTTCATACAAATACCGACCACGGACCATAAATACCACCGACAATAATTAAATAGCTAACTAGTGGGTGATGAACTCCAACTCAGGAGAGATTTTTTGACGATGCATGCTACCGCAAAATGAATTTATATGAATAAATAGTATCTCATGTTATGTTCTTTTATGTATTTTTGGTCTTTCCTATTAATAGAACAGGCGGACCCAGTTTACCAATTTCACTCCGGGGCATCTTCCACTTGGGGGACTCACTTGTCAATTCGTAGGGGCGGCCACTGACAAGTGGGTGGACTCACCTTTCACTTTTTTTGGACGACAGGACTCACTTTACGTGACCCCGGTATGTGTCAAGGCAGTGGGAAGTAGCTGAGACCATTATGATAAGAAAAACAGGCAAGCCTAGTAATAACAAGAAATCATATAGACTGATTTCACTCCTGCCGGTCATATCTAAGCTAAATGAAAAGTACTTCTCAAAAGGCTGAAACCTATTATTGAGGAAACAAACCTTATTCCCTCACATCAATTTGGTTTTCGAGAAAAACATTCCACAACAGATTTGTTTCACAGGATCATTAATCTGACTGAATGCTCATTAGAAGAAAAGAAAATATGTTCTGCCGTTTTCTTAAATGTCTCGCAAGCGTTGGCATCAAGGATTGCAAACGAAACTGCAAAGGGATCTCCCGAATCAATGCTAAAAATTCTGAAGTCTTACCTCTCAGATAGACCATTCAGAGTAACATGCGAGGAAGAGTATTCTTACCTGAGGGCAATTAACGCAGGTGTTCCACAAGGCAGCGTCCTTGGACCAGTGCTACACTAAATGCACACACGAGATCTACCTCAACCAGTAGACACACTCACAGCAACTTTTGACGATGACAATGCTATTCTCGGAGCTGCAAACTATGCAGAAGAAGCCACCGGTAAGCTACGAAGTGCTGTCAACAATTTCTTAAGCTGGACGAAGTGATGGAGGATAAAGTTGAAGGAAACAAAATCTACGCATATAAACCTCACAAATCTGAAAAGACAGACGTAACCCTGATAGAGATTAACATGACTCTTGACTGCAAGCTGAGATGGAAAGCCCATGTAAAGAAGAAGAAGGATGAAAACCTAAGATACAAGAAAATGTACTGGTTGTTAGGGAAACACTGAACTATCAACCTACAATATACTCGTACTATACCAGCAAGTAATAAAACCAGTCTGGACTTAACCTTCCTCCGACACCCACTGGGTCGTGAGCGACTCAGAGACCACATTTTTGCGTGTACGTGCGCCTCTGCAAGTTCTAAGATGGGAAGGGGCCAAGTTACCCTACCAGTCAGTCGCCCTTGAACCACGGAGGAGAACAGGTAAGTAGCTTAACACGTACTGTAACCTCAATGCATGTTTTTCTGAGATATGTCATAGTGTGGGTCATGCATGACCCGGGGGTGTCTTATTTGTTAAGAAATTTGCCACCATTTTCTCGAGTGTAGACGGCGTTTCTGAACGTGTTTGTGTTCTGTTTTGTAGCAATCCTGGCTTACCGTTTCATAACAGACGATGAAATCAGAAGGGAGCTGGATCGTCAGCTACAAGAAGAAGAAGTAGGTGAGGAACTGGACGTTTCATCCAATAAATCGGAAGATGAAATTTTACCGAATGATGATGATGTGGCTGGTGATGCTGACTTCTCTGAAGATACTGAATGAGATGAAGGCAACGGAGAGTGCTGCCATGAAATGAATTTCATTATGGGGAGGGATAGAGAAACAATATGGTCTGATAAACCTGTGGCTAGTATGTATTCAAGAACTCCTAAAAAAAAAATTATAACTCACTTGCCAGGACCGAAAGGGAGAGCCAGAGGGCTCGTAGATGAATGAGAAGTCTTTTCTCTCTTTATAACCGACCAAATGATAGAGATTATTGTGAAATACACCAACGAAGAGATTGAAAATAATGCATTGAAGTTCCAGACCAGTCATACACAGTCTGACTGATTTACTGGAGATCAAAGCTCTCCTGGGCTAGTTGCTCATGGCGGGTGTCATGAAATATTCTGGAATGTCCACAGAAGAGATGTTTTCCACCACTTTTGGTGCGCCCGTATTCCGATGCACAATGTCAAAGAATGGGTTCATATATCTTCTACGTTGCCTCCGCTTCGATTCAAGAACTACTCGACAGTCTAGACGAGCAAATTATAAGTTAGCTCCCTTCCGGGACATGTGAACTATGTTCAGTGAAAACTAAGGTGCACTACACTCCCTCTGAGTATGTCACTATTGACGAGACACTGCTGGGATTCAGGAGAAGATGTCCTTTCCGAATGTACATACCTCAGAAACCTGGCCGGTTTGGCCTAAAAATTAAATCCTTGTGTGATGCCAGAACTTCCAACTTTTGCGGTGGGATTCCGTACATCGGTAGAAAGAACAGGGCTAGAACTGATTTGTTATTGCCTTCTCAGTATGTTCTCACGAAGGGTACAAAGGGTACAAATCGAAACATAACTTGTGATAACTGGTTTATGTCCTGGGAATTAGCTGAAGAACTGACAAAAAACAAGCTCACAGTCGTTGGCACCACCAGAAAAAACTAAAAAGAACTCCGTCCATCGACGGTCGATCCAAAAGGTCGAGACATCGGGTCATCAAGATTTTTGTTTGGTGATACAAAAACTATTGTGTCTCACGCGCCCAAGAAAAATAAATGTGTAATTCTTTTAAATCCTCCATGCATTCCAGTGGTGAAATTGATGAGAGAAGCCAGAAGCCAGAAATAACTGAATTTTACAATTTTACAAAGGAGGCGTGGATGTTTTTGACAAACTCTGTCATGCAAGCACTGTCTCCAGAATGACCAATCGCTGGCCTATGCGTTATTTCTACGGAATAGTGGATGCAGGTTGTCTGAATGCATACATTATACATAAATTGAATCTATCTGAGATACCAAGCCCCAACAAATACCTATCGTTCACAGTTTTTGAAAAAACTGGCTGTCTGACTTGTCACCCCCCACATGAATGGAAAGATGCCCAAGCTCATTCCAAATGGATTGCGTTTGGCAATAAATCAACTTCTGCAAGGAGAAGAAGCAGAAGAACTCCCGACCAGAAGGTCTTCAAGTTCCAAACATGCTAGATGTGATTTCTGCCCACGGAAGATCGAAAGAAAAAGCACTTGTTTGTAAACTTTGCAAAAAAAAAAAAAAAAATTGTGGGGAGCATAAGATAGGCGTTTGTCCAAATTGTTTGGCAGAGGCAGGGGAATCAAGAATGGATTGATAGGTATGGATTGTATTTTCATGGCAGTTTGTTCTCGTTTTGCAATTCTGGCCTTATTAGTTCACAATGTTTTCAAGTCTTCTATATTGTAGTCTTTCTATATTCATATGTAATTTTTTAAAGGGCGTTATTCTTTCGCATTTTATTCAAGTCTAAATAAGAGAAGTCTGATGAGCGTTACTGTACGAGAAGACTGATACGCATTATTATATTTTTGTAGCTCATAATATATACTGGTGTTATTCATTCATATTGTAAGTATTGAAGTTGATTTTTCTGGTCATTCTATATTCCTATATTGGTAAATTTTCTATTGTGTTATTCATTCAAAGTTTATTCAAGTTTAATAATGATAAGACTGTAATCATTTAATGGTCTGTGATTTATTGGTCTGCAATTGATTATATTCAACGAAAAAATAAATATATACACGGAAGAATCATTCATATTCATTTCAAACCCGTAATAAACGGTTTTTAAACGATAAGGTCATTTTTATTATTATGGGTCGCACCCGACCCAGGGGTGTCTTATGTGCCAAGAACCCAAGTGTCGGAGGAGGGTGTTTTCAGAATAAGTCCTCCGTGCATCGTCTATGCACCCTGGTACATACGAACATACGAAACTATAAAAACACATGCGACGGAGCACGAAAGACGGCTCCACTACATCAAAACGATGAAGTATTGAACCTGCTGGACAACAGCGGCGGCATACGGAGACTGAAGAGGACCAAGCCCATGGACCTTGTCAGGACTCATTAAGGAAGTGTGGTGGTATGTGGTGGACGTAGTTAGTGATCTATAGACCACAAAACGCTTCGAATTATTAAGGACAAGTTGCTAGACGTAGTTATACAGTTGTAACATAAATAAATTACTTTAAAAAAAAAATCCTTTTTTCATATAGTGAAATATCGATGTTTCTCTATTTATATGTTCGAACGTACAGTATGTATACCTACATTAAGATGTAGACAGACAGGCAGAAAGAGAACCGACTTAACGCCATGATGACTAAAACGCAGATTACCTGCGATTGGAAATATTCATTTTCAGGACTTTCTCCAATTCATGTATAAACTAGAGATTTTCATATTTTCGTAGAGGGAAAGCAAAATTGAGGTTCCTATTAGGGTATAATAGGTACATCCCTACTGTTGAATGGAAGCAGCAGAATCTGAGCTGAGATCTATGGAACCGTTTTGTAATGATTCGCTCCATCATTTTTTGTTCGTCTTTCCACGATTCCACTTGAATGACAGTAAAAATATCAACGAAGCCGCCTTAACAGCCGAACTTGGTGCCAGTAAGCACGTGATCGGGTGGACGAAATGTGCGACAAAGGAGTTGGTCCGACTTCGCATGCCGCGCACGTACACTTTCCGGCCAAGTCATCTCCGACGAGCTCGACACCCGCACCATCTTCCCTCGCTAGGTGCAGCCCTGCACTGTTATCAACAACTACGAGTATTTTACGAGTTGAAATCTGCGCAGGTTCATACCTACGTATTAGGCTTATCATCCCAACGGCTGATAACGCGGAAACCACTGTCTGTCCTACGTATGGATCACAGCAGTGGCGGCAGTTCGAATTCGGTACCCACCCACATACAGTCCCTTCTATTCAACTACAAACTTTCACATTCTCTGCTCCCCCAAGAAGACCATTTCTATGACGAATAGCCCAGAAGAAGCTTTCTCGGTGGTGAACCAAATGAGGTGAGAAGCACACAATTATACCTACGATGATCGACTGGGCGACACTGGACTTTTGATGACGTTCAGCTGCTTGGTTTTTATTGAGACTGGAATCAGGAGGAGATGATATGTTCTGAACCGGTAGGTAGGAAAAGTAGACTGTCATAACAAACGTAGTTGTTTTGTGCTCTTCGTCTATTAATCAATTTATTGTAAATTATAAACGAATAAAAAGTATTATGATGGATAATACAAACGACGTAACAGTATTATAGACCAGCAGACGCTCCAACTCAGTCTTGCGTGATATGGTAGACGTATGTCACAAAAAAAAACGGAGTTATTGAAAAAATAGTCTACTTCCACTAATACACGAAAAACATTGTTATACCGGTTTCGGTGATCAAACCATCGTCAGTAACACACAATAACTGAAGGCACATTGGAGAGGTGACCTTTAAATAGTCAAAAAGCGAAATGTGGTCGATTGGGATTGGTTGTGAAGAAGAATGGTGAAGGGAACAAAGGAAGGGGGGTCGATTCTGATTGGCCCAGGAAGAGAATGCCAATAGTGAAAGGAAGTACGGAGAAGGGGGGGGGGGGGGGGCAAGCTGTTACAGAAATGAACGCAATAATGGAGAAAAACTTGAAGGAATTACATCATTCAAATATTTACCCAACCTATCACTCTTAATAATTTCGACGTTTTCAAGTACATCCAACATACTCCCTTTTGGGCAGAAATGAAGATATTCAACAAACTGTCTGTTTGTAAGATCAAAATTGAAGCTATGACTGGATTCATTCAAGTGACGTGCAAAGGCCGAATCACCATTCTTATCCCTGAAATCTTTTTCATGTTCCCTTATTCTTTCTCAAAACTTCCTACCAGTTTGACCACAACAGTCAAGTCCGCAAGAACACTTTAATTTATAAACACCACTTTTATCTTGAACATTAATTTTATCTCTAACTGAACTTAATGAAGATCAGAGATTATTTTTAGTTTTATATCGTACTTTGAACCCTTTAGAAGTTAATATTTTACCAATTTTATCCGAAATTTTTCGATAATACGGTACTGATCCAAATCTTCTTCTCAGTCGTAGCTTCCCTAAATAGGTTTGAAACTCCTTCCCTACTCTTTTTTCTAAGAACCCTATTCCATATTGTATCAATGAGATCTCCCCGATAGCCATTACTCGCCGCTATACTCCTAATAGTTAACTTTTCTTTAGCTAAATTCTGTTCACTCATTGGTATCTCTGTTAATCATACTATGGAAAGCAGCATGTTTGTGGACTGGATGATTTCAAGTACCATGAATGGTAATATCGCTATAAGTATCTTTCCCATACATGGAAAAACTTACATTTTCCGTTATTCAACGAAATGGAAAGATCAAGAAAATTTAGGTGATTACATCCGAATTCTAAGGTGAAGTTAATGAATGGATCTACGTTATTAATTTTTGTATGATATGAACCACCTTGTCATTCAGTCCCTTTTCAAAGAATGATGATATCGTCTACATATCTATACGAATAAAGAAATTTTCAAGAAAATCCATATAAACATCTGCAAGCAATGGAGACAATGGAGATCCCATTGCAACCCCTGGTTGAGTATAGTATTTCCCATCGAACAAGAAATAATTCTGATCCATACAGACTGACATTAGATTACACAATTTATTCATCTTTTTCAAATAAATTTAAATTAGAATCGTGAATTCTATCGTTTCTATTAACAACACCTTACACCTATCAACATTAATGTTGGTAAAGAGGCTGACCACGTCAAAAGCAAGTTTAGCATTTGGAGGCACTTGAATATATTTTGCTAACCAAATCGTAATAATTTAGAACAGTATGTTGTGGACGATTTTTTAATTTTGCTTCTAAACAAACTATTCTATGGGGGGGGGGGGGGGGGGGCGGCACCCTCCCCCTCAAAATTTGAGGTTTCCGTTTCAAGGTACGCAGAATCCGAATATGGAATAAAAAAAATTTCTCTCCGTCCGCCGTACTTCGTTTTTTATTTTTTTTAGACCACCCGGAGTACGTCCAGCCGTTCGTTCACAGTAAGGCCTTGAAATTTGAACCGAAAAGCTTAATCAACGTGATCGTGAACAAAACAGTATACATACAGCCCAGATATCATTGCTACGGAACACCTGATTATAATCACGAAAGGCTGTAAGACATCGAGTTGGTTGTTATTTCATAAAAAGTATTATGATGGATGATGCAAACGACGTAACAGTATTACAGACTAGGGAACACCGCGATTTTATTTCATTTGAAGAATGATGGTTATTTTGGATTTTGTTGATAGGTACTTTTGTAACTTCAAAAAAGTTATGCTTCACGAATAACAACAAATAATTAACTATAGAATTCTTGGATCCGCCGTATATTTATGAAACTGTTATTTCTCTGCCGGTTCCAGTACTCGATTAGGTATTTCCCGGGGGAAGCACGAGGGCAGGTATTGATCACAGAAAACAGTGATGTACGTTGAACGTGCATCTACACAGATAAATAAATAAACCACTGTGCTGCAGCGTTTTGTATTTTCAATTCAAGAATTTGGTAGGTAATTAGGTATTGGAAGTAGAGGCTGAACGTCCAGACGATATGCTTACATTTTATTGGGCTGCTATCAGCTAAATACATACTTCACATTTGAACGCAATGCAGAAGGCCGGGCCGAGAAGAATCTATAGATTTTCACCACAAAGCGAATTTAAACATGTAGGATGTAGATATAATTATAATTATTTTTATGGGCTTACGTATTTCTCATGTTTTTTCGGCCCCTTGAGCCCCCCCAGGACACGATAGCCTCAAAACTTCAAACAAATGGGACGTTCTTTCTCCAGTTACCACTTGGTACAAAGATCGATTCGATAGATACGTATCTCTGAAAGACTATCTGAAATGCGTTCATGATCCCTCCTAATATCCACAAGTAGGTACATACCCTAGTAGATACGGTGTTGACAGTTGATTCACGATTACGTAAGATTACGGCATGAAAGTACCTGCCATGCATTATGAAATAATGAGCGAATTTTTCAAGTGCCTACTTGGCCTAACCTTCAACTTTTACAGTATTGAAAATGTTCCACTGTACTGGCACACCGCAAACAACCACTGTAAATAAGGATAGGTCTTCTGAAGCTGATTTGTATAAAAACATTTTCGAAAGCACCCTTCCCCAACAAATGCCCACAAATTTTGGGCCTATTGCCCAATTTATTTTCGTTTCTTTTGTCGTCTCAACCATCATCCAATCAATAGAATTCGAAGTTGATAGTATGTAATAGGTCTCATCAACCTACCTTTACTTCTGGGAACAAGAATCAATGAACTCTCTCAATCGATTCAGGGTGCAAGGAATTGTGTAGGTACCTAGTAAGTAAGTTGAATGGTCAGTAACGCAACTGGATAGGTTTCTACAGTCGTACACCTTAGGTGTCTACTGATTCTCCAACAGGGACAAGAAATTCAGGCGCGATGGCATGAGTTTCGACAAAATCGTCAACGATGGGGACTCCTCGCATCTTCGAGAACGTTTGTTTCGTCTGTAAATTGATTAAACAAATCAAAGAAGTACTTGACATCCTATAGGTACCGTCGAGTTTGGAGGCTTACCTAGTTAAGGATTCACCACGCAGCGATCCGAGAGGAAGAGGATCCGGTATGATTTCATTGGAGGATATTTTTTTGTTCATCCGTCGACGGAACGGTTCCAGTCGTTCCCATCTGAGGACTAATCATGTTTTCTATGCTGAATGACCCGACCATTGGACAGGGCAGTATTAATTTGGGATGATATCCAATAACTTCCACCGCTTACATGGGTGTACATTTACCTACCTATTTTGCAATGCAAACCTATCAAACACAGTAAACGCATGGGTTTGGCTAATTTCCGTACGCTAAACTGTAACTAATAACTCACCATCATCAAACTGGTTACAAAATATTCTGTATTCTCGTAGTTTAATTCAATTCGAAACACCTACATAGGTATTTTTTACTAAAATGTATCAGTATCCCTTCTCACTCATAACATCTTTTCCAATCAATATTTCATCCGAAAAACTTCACCCACATGTTTTACAACTAATTTCCAACAAAAAGTGTCCTATAAAGTTTTTTTTGTAAACCACTAAAAACCTGAGTTTTTTCACTGTTAAGATTTTTTCGTGTTTTCGATCTTTGGTCACTGAAAAGGCCATAACTCCCTTAATATGAAGACTAAAACCAAATCTAAGTAAACCGTTGGAAAGAGCGTTAAATTTCCTGTCTTTTAAAATGAGCCCGAAAAGTTAATTTCGTCAAATCTTGAAAACTGCCTGTTTTTCAAACGCTCATTAGTCCCCCATAATTCTGGTGATAAGTTATAGCCTGTAAGCCTAAAAAATGCGCAAAAGCCTCAGCTTTCCAACGGTATAGTCAGTTTTTAGAGGGAACTTTTTTGAGAAAATTGAGTTTGTATGCGAAAAAAACGTGTTTTTCAGGGTGTAGGGAATCTCCATTTCAGGGTTTAGGGAATGTCAAGTCAACGGCATTACTTTGGAAATTTATTTTTGAGCGACGGCCTTCACAAAATAAAATAATTAGATCAACTGTTCAAAATGTCCCCCCAATCTCGCGGCTGCGAATGGAGTCCACCGGATGTTGAAGCTCACGGTGGTTCTGGCGAATCAGATCCCCGCAATCGAGAATTCGATCGACTAAATGGTCCCTCGACTCAATTCTGACCTCATATACCTTGGATTTCAAATTTCCCCAGAAGTAGAAATCCAAGGGTGTGAGGTCAGGACTGCGTGGTGGCCACCGGACTGGTCCATTTTGGCCGATCCATCTACAAAAGTGAACCACAAACGCATCAGTTCAACCAAATAGATAAATGAGAGAATACATAATGCGTTTGAGGTTGGCATAATTCTGTTGAATCAAGTATTTAAGTACTCTCTTGCCGCTGCTGATGCGTTTCCGTTAGCGAAAATCATATCGACGCACTCTTTGACGGTATAGGTGAATCGAGCAATAGTGGGAAGAAAAACTTTGAAAAATTTCAACACAGGAAACTGGATCGAACGAAACGGAAGAACGGATTGAACGTGATGGTGAACTCGGTCGAATAGAGAGTCAACTTTGTACGTAGATGTTTTCCTCATGACGATTTTCTTATCAACGCTAAGAAGAGGACATCACAACAAACAACAGAAACAAACCTGACTCTGTTTAACACACGTTTTTTCGCATACAATCCCATCGACAGACTAGCGACGTTGCTAGGAAGATCTGGGTATGTCACCATTAGATTCAGCGTAAAAAATTACGCAAATCCGCCTCCAAATTCTGTTAGTCATGCAGTACTTTTTTCCCAAGAAAAAACCCCTCAAATGTGCCTGAAAACACACGTTTATTCGCATACAAACTCAATTTTCCCAAAGAAGTTCCCTCTAAAAATTAAAAACTGACTATACCGTTGGAAATCTGAGGCTTTTGCACATTTTTTAGGCTTAAAGGCTATAACTTATCACCAGAATTATGGGGGGCTAATGAGCATTTGAAAAACAGGCAGTTTTCAAGATTTGACGAAATTAACTTTTCGGGCTCATTTTTCACCCTCAATTTCCTTCAAAAAATTATTGTTAGAGGCTGAAAAGACGGGAAATTTAACGCTATTTCCAACGGTGTACTCACATTTGGTTTTACTCTTCATATTAAGGGAGTTATGGATTTTCAGTGACCAAAGGTCGAAAACACGAAAAAAATCTCGACTGTGAAAAAACTCAGGTTTTTAGTGGTTTACAAAAAAACTTTATGGGACACTTTTTGTTGGAAATTAGTTGTAAAACACGTGGGTGAACTTTTTCGGATGATAAGTGAGACACCCTGTATATGAGCAGTGAGGAGTGAGGAGTGACGGTGGACCCTCGTGAGTCTCCCTTCTAGAGTAGCGACATTATCACCAGTCAAGATGGGATAGCGATTAGGTTTCAGCCTGACCGCCCCCATCTTCACTGGAAGCACAAACAACTCGAGAACTGCCCACCGTCACAACTACATTACAGACATAAAGAGAAAGACAATGGAGATACATACAGACACAAACTGAAAATGAAGCCGATCGTCTTCAAATGGTTTAAAATAGAAAAGAAACATGAAATCTCGAACAGTGTGAAATTAAATGTGCCATAGAAATTCCAGCCACAGATTCCGGGCACTGAATAGACTCAACCCGCAACACAAGGACGCAAGGCCACCCGCTTCAAGGCCTACGCCATTTCTAGAAACATATCTCGCCCCAACTGATACTATTAAATGACGCAATTTTCATTTCTTGTGGTTGTTATTTAGGTGCCTACATTTCGGAATTGGTGCATAATGAAATAAGTAAAATACTTTGATGGTATTGGTAAATATGGGAGAGTCTTCCTGTATGACTCGAATGCAAGGCGAACCTTAATAAGGCCTAGACTTATCCTTTTCTTGTGACTGTTATGCTTTACCTACATTTCGGAATTGAGGATTGACGAAATAGGTGGATATTTTGATGTAATATTTGAACCTAAGAGAGTCTCAGTTAATGACTCGAAAGCATGGCGAAGCACCACCGACCATAGCCCGTAATATTTCCCGAATTTCAATATCCGGTACCTACGATTTAACGTCATCAACCTCCGCCAAATTCATAGAGGATCTTCCCAGTATTCTAAAGAAGGAATGTACGAAGTGTGGGCAGAATCGGAGAACGTTTTTTCGAGACACAGCACGTAGCCATAGATGTGAAATATCAACCTGAAAATCGCTAATCATGCGATTACCAAACTTCAATTTCCAATATCTCCAATTTAACAAAATTAACCTCCGCCAAATTCATAGAGGATCCTCTCAGCATCCTAAAGAAGGCTTACATGAAGTTCGGAGAGAACCGGAGAACTCCTTCCCCAGAAGTAGCCATAGATGTGGTAGGTATACCATCCTTATCAATGCCGGACAGACTAATGCTAAGTTTGAGCAGTTCTGCAAGGCCTGGGCCAGAAGAAGGGGCAGCGGAGTAGATATGGCTGAGGTGGAGCGATGAATTGACATGGGTATCCCCTTATTTAAAATAGTAGACAGGGCGTTAGAAGGGGAAGAGATGGAAATATTTATAAAAGTAGCTCTCTCCCCCAGTATGTGTGTCTTTGTGTTTAGTTTGTATGGCTGATTCTGCGCTGGCTTAGATCACAGTGACATTAGGTTAAGGCGTAAAGAACGGGCTGAGATAATAGGTGATCCTTAGATTAGGTTTAGATTAGTGTTGTGATATTAGATTAAATTGTGTGTTTGAAAATAGTCGTGTGGGTGTTGGGGGCCCTATCGGTCCCTTGGGGGGCAGCAAACCGACAGGTATTTTACGTAATCCTGATTTATTTAGTTTTGCATTTTGTTTATTTCCTTTTTGTTAATTTCAAGGGCTGTAGGCACATGAAAGCCCTCTAAAGCGGGTACCGGTGGGTCCATCCCAGGAAGGGTGGGCTCGAGGGTGCTGGTGGGGGGGGGGGGGGGGGGGGTTTCCCCATCCCTACCGGCTAGTATGAATGTGTCTGTATTCGTGATGGGACTGTATTTATCGAATGAGAGTAACTTATAGAGCGCGTGGTCTTAGTATATAGGGAAACAAATGTGATGTTGGGCTGTGATATATTAGCAAGTAGTATGGCGGGTGGTGAGTAGTCGCTCTACTTCACCATACCGAGCAACAGCCAAGGCACCAAAACGAGGAGGAATTCGGCAGCGACGGGAAAACCTCAAGATACGAGAAGAGGAGGCAGAGTACCTGAAAAGCGCCGACCCCCGTCCGAGGACGATCCCTGTAAAACTGGAACCTTCGCGTGGTCCATCCCGGGCACACTCCCGAAGAGTGTGGCTAACGCCAGAAGGGATACAGGGCCTGCTGTATCATCAAGAGAGAGTGGCATTGAAGGGACAGCGGCACAGAAGACCAGCAAGATTGGGATGGGCCTGAATGGCCTTAGATGCAATCTCAATCCACTCTGATACAGCAGGTATTTATCATCCTGAAAAATCAGCGATAATTAGCAATTTTTAGATTGATATTTCATATCTACGGCTTCGCGCTATATCTTGGAAAAAATCCTCTATGCGAGTAAGGGACGACGGGATTAGGATAATATCATTCCACCTGTACGGGTAAAATAAGTAGGTAATGCATAACCTGTCGAATCAGCGGTTTTGGTTTATTATTCTGTGAATAATACACCTATGTATTCGTTCAGCAACAACATTTTATAACACCCCCACAAAAGTTTTTTCTTTTACTTTCAACGTGCGTAGATTCCAAAAACGCTGCAAAGTCCATGTCACATGGGTTTATTATTCTATTCGACTTACCTACAGAAATATTAGCTGTTCATTTATTGATTCTTTCATGCGTAATAATCGAAACAGCTATTTCGGCCCCTGAAACACTTTTTTTTTAAACTATCTCTGATCATTGGTAGTGCCATTTAATCGTCTTGATCCACGTGCTGACACTTTTTACAGTGTTATTGTAAAAATTGATGGTGATTTCAGACGATTTCCCAGGTTTTTCACTCATAAAAAATCAATTATTTTGGGAGCTGAACATTTGGTAGAACCTCAATTTTCCGCTCTTTGGTCAAAATCGACTTCATATTCGGTCTTCTCGTCCCAAATACATGGAAAACGATACCTCAAAAGCTCATGTTACTAACATAACTAAAACGCAAAAAGTACCTATTTTTACGCACATTTTCACTCATAACACCCCTGGGTATATTCCGATCGGGCTGAAAAGTTTCGGGACACAACTAGGGCCCAAATGGAGCATGTGTGCGAAAGAACGGATTTTTTAGGCCGAAAATGAAGCCCGTACACGTGATACGGCGGACGGACATTGCATTTTGGTTTATTATTCTGTGAATAATACACCTATGTATTCGCTCAGCAAAAAATTTTTATAACACCCCCTCAAAATTTTTTCTTTTCCGTTTCAAGGTGCGTAGATTCCAAAAATGCAATGTCCGTCCGCCGTACGCCGTACGCCGTCCGCCGTACGCCGTCCGCCGTACGCCGTATCACGTGTACAGGCTTCATTTTCGGTCTAAAAAAGTCGTTCTTTCGCACACATGCTCCATTTGGGTCCTAGTTGTGTCCCGAAACTTTTCAGCCCGATCGGAATATACCCAGGGGTGTTATGAGTGAAAATGTGTGGAAAAATAGGTACTTTTTGCGTTTTAGCAACATGTTAGTAACATGAGCTTCTGAGATATCATTTCCCATGTTTTTGGGGACGAGAAGACCGAATATAAAGTCGATTTTGACCAAAGAGTGGAAAATAGAGTTCTACCAAATGTTCAGCTCCCAAAATTGATTTTTTATGAGTGAAAAACCTGGGAAATCGTCTGAAATCACCATCAATTTGTAGAATAACACTGGATGAATTGTCAACACGTGGATCAAGAAGATTAAATGGTACTACCAATGATCAAAGATAGTTATTTAAAAAAAAAAAAAAAGCGTACCTACCTAATTTGTGTTTTAGGGGCCAAAATTAACGGAAACCATCAGAAATAGCTATTTAGATTATTACGCATAAAAGAAACAATAAATGAACAGCCAACGTTTCTGTAGGTAAGTCCAATAGAATAATAAACCCATGTGACAAGGACTTTGCAGCGTTTTTGGAATCTACGCACCTTGAAACGGAAAAGAAAACATTTTGAGGTGGTGCTATAAAAATTTTTTGCTGAGCGAATACATAGGTGTATTATTCACAGAATAATAAACCAATTGGGTTTTGTCATGTTTTAGTGAACATGAGGTTGTGAGGTATCGTTTTCCATATTTTTTAGGATGAGGAGACCGAATACGATGTCGATTTTGACCAAAAACAGAATAATAGAGGCTCTAACAAAGTTTCAGCAATTTACTTTAAAAATTGGTCAAAAATCGTCGTTCTTCCGCACGGTGGCTACATTTGGGTCCTAGTTGTGCTCCGAAGCTCGGCAGCCCGATCGGAATACACCCAGGGGTGTTACGGGTGAAAAATTCGTGTAAAAACGCTGCAAAGTCCTTGTCACATGGGTTTATTATTCTATTGGACAAACCTACAGAAACGTTGGCTGTTCATTTATTGTTTCTTTTATGCGGAATAATCTAAATAGCTATTTCTGATGGTTTCCGTTAATTTTGGCCCCTAAAACACAAATTAGGTAGGTACGCTTTTTTTTTTTTTTTTTTTTTAAATAACTATCTTTGATCATTGGTAGTGCCATTTAATCTTCTTGATCCACGTGTTGAAACTTTTGCTAGTGTTATTCTACAGATTGATGGTGATTTCAGACGATTTCGCAGGTTTTTCACTCATAAAAAATCAATTTTGGGGGCTGAATATCTGGTACAACCTCAATTTTCCACTCTTTG
Source organism: Leptopterna dolabrata (assembly GCA_954871275.1). Classification (NCBI taxonomy): domain Eukaryota; kingdom Metazoa; phylum Arthropoda; class Insecta; order Hemiptera; family Miridae; genus Leptopterna; species Leptopterna dolabrata. The sequence goes on from OX940974.1 coordinate 148,328,896, forward strand.
GTCAAAATCGACTTCATATTCGGTCTTCTCGTCCCCAAAAACATGGGAAATGACATCTCAGAAGCTCATGTTACTAACATGTTGCTAAAACGCAAAAAGTACATATTTTTACACACATTTTCCCTCATAACACCCCTGGGTATATTCCGATCGGGCTGAAAAGTTTCGGGACCCAACTAGGGCCCAAATGGAGCATGTGTGCGAAAGAACGACTTTTTTAGACCGAAAATGAAGCCTGTACACGTGATACGGCGGACGGCGTTCGGCGGACGGCGTTCGGCGGACGGCGTAAGGCGGACGGACATTGCATTTTGGTTTATTATTCTCTGAATAATACACCTATGTAATCGCTCAGCAAAAAATTTTTATAACCCCCCCTCATACTTTTTTCTTTTCCATTTCAAGGTGCGTAGATTCAAAAAATGCAATGTCCGTCCGCCGTCCGCCGTACGCCGTCCGCCGTATCACGTGTACAGGCTTCATTTTCGGTCTAAAAAAGTCGTTCTTTCGCACACATGCTCCATTTGGGCCCTAGTTGTGTCCCGAAACTTTTCAGCCCGATCGGAATATTCCCAGGGGTGTTGTGAGTGAAAATGTGTGTAAAAATAGGTACTTTTTGCGTTTTAGCAACATGTTGGTAACATGAGCTTTTGAGGTATCGTTTTCCATGTTTTTGGGGACGAGAAGATCGAATATGAGGTCGATTTTGGCCAAGGAGTGGAAAATTGAGGTTGTACCAGATGTTCAGCTCCCAAAATTGATTTTGTATGAGTCAAAAACCTGCGAAATCGTCTGAAATCACCATCAGTTTGTAGAATAACACTAGAAAAAGTGTCAACACGTGGATCAAGGCGATTAAATGGCACTACCAATGATCAAAGTTAATTTGAAAAAAAAAAGATCGTACCTACCTAATTTGTGTTTTGGGGGCCAAAATTGGTGGAAACCATCAGAAATAGTTATTTCAATTATTTCACATGAAACAAACAATAAATGTACAGCCAACATTTCTGTAGAATAATAAACCCCATGTGACAAGGACTTTGCAGCGTTTTGGAATCTACGCACCTTGAAACGGAAAAGAAAAACGCTGCAAAGTCCTTGTCACATGGGTTTATTATTCTATTGGACATACCTACAGAAAGGTTGGCTGTTCATTAATTGTTTCTTTCATGCGTAATAATCGAAATAGCTACTTCTGATGATTTCCATTAATTTTGGCCCCCAAAACACAAATTAGGTACGCTCTTTTTTTTTTTAAACTATCTTTGATCATTGGTAGTGCCATTTAATCGTCTTGATCCACGTGTTGACACTTTTCCTAGTGTTATTCTACAAATTGATGGTGATTTCAGACGATTTCCCAGGTTTTTCACTCATAAAAAATCAATTCTGGGAGCTGAACATTTGGTAGAACTCAATTTTCCACTCTTTGGTCAAAATCGACTTCATATTCGGTCTTCTCGTCCCCAAAAACATAGAAAACGATATCTCAGAAGCTCATGTTACCAATATGTTGCTAAAACGTAAAAAGTACCTATTTTTACACACATTTTCACTCATAACACCCCTGGGTATATTCCGATCGGGCTGAAAAGTTTCGGGACACAACTAGGGCCCAAATGGAGCATGTGTGCGAAAGAACGATTTTTTTAGACCGAGAATGAAGCCTGTACACGTGATACGGCGGACGGCGTACGGCGGACGGCGGACGGCGGACGGCGGACGGCGTACGGCGGACGGCGTACGGCGGACGGACATTGCATTTTTGGAATCTATGCACCTTGAAACGGAAAAGAAAAAAGTTTGAGGGGGTGTTATAAAAATTTTTTGCTGAGCGAATACATAGGTGTATTATTCACAGAATAATAAACCAAAACGCTGCAAAGTCCTTGTCACATGGGTTTATTATTCTATTGGAGTTCTAGAGATTTTTGTTGGCTGTTAAATGTATTGTTTCTTTCATGTGGAATGATTGAAATAGCTATTTCTGATGATTTCCACCAATTTTGGCCCCCAAAACATGAAATAGGTACCTACGCTTTTTTTTTCTTTTTTTTTTAAGATCATCTTTGATCATTGGTAGTGGCATTTAATGGTCTTGATTCACCTGTTTACACTTTTTCCAATGTTATTGTACACATTGATGGTGATTTCAGACAGTTTTCCAGGTTTTTGACTCATAAAAAACCAATTTTGGGAGCTGAACCTTTGGTAAAACCTCAATTTCCGCGTCTTTGGTCAAAATCGTCTTCATATTCGGTCTTCTCGTCCTCAAAAACATGGAAAAAGATACCTCAAAAGCTCATGTTACTAACATGTTGTTAAAACGCAAAAAGTACCTATTTTTATACACATTTTCACTCATAACACCCCTGGGTATATTCCGATCGGGCTGAAAAGTTTCGGGACACAACTAGGGCCCAAATGGAGCATGTGTGCGAAATAACGACTTTTTTAGACCGAAAATGAAGCCTGTACACGTGATACGGCGTACGGCGGACGGCGGACGGACATTGCATTTTTTGAATCTACGCACCTTGAAACGGAAAAGAAAAAATTTTGAGGGGATGTTATAAAAATTTTTTGCTGAGCGAATACATAGGTGTATTATTCAGAGAATAATAAACCAAAATAGGGGTTTTTGAAGGTTTTGGTGAACATGAGTTGTGAGGTATCGTTTTCCATGTTTTTTAGGGCGAGAAGGCTGAATATGAAGTTGATTTTGACCAGAACGACATACTATGTTTAATGCTTTCTATTATTATGATGGAAGATTTGGTTGATCTCTAGGTACTGTCACAGGTATATTCCGATCACAACATTTTGCTCATGCTCAGAAGCTATGATGATCGCCCAAGTGGGGTAACTGTACCACTGCTCCCTGGAGTGAAATAGTCCAATGTAAATAAGGCGGATTTTAATATGCAATCACGGGGGATTCTTTCGGGTTACCCGGCGGCTAATGATATAGATGGTAAGGAAAATGTCATCATCGAGAGTATTTGCAAAGGCGGTCGGTCATCAGTTACTAGACCTGTCAGTGAGAATGGTCCGCAATTGCGGTTGAAAAAGTGGTTCGTTCGATAGGCAGTGTTACACATGTTGAGAGCTAAATCGTTCGCACTCCTTAACAGTTATAATCACTGTGATCCGGTCAAGAAAATGTATATACCGGTAAATAGAGAGTACAAGGAACTAAGCGATGGTAATGAGAGGGACTATTATCGTGCTACTGGAACCCGTTTGGAATTAGTTAACTGTCCGAAGGAATCCTGGGCAATAGTGTCGTCATTCAAAAACAGACCTATAATAGTTGACCCGCTAGCTGATAGACGTGTATGGTTTGAGCACTTCAGGGCGCTGCTGAGCCCAGTTGGGCAACTGGGAACGGTTGCGTATGCGGAACAGTTGGTGGAGGTCGATTAACCATTCACGCTGGAAGAACTACGAACTGTTATTAGCAAAGCTAAGGATAACAAGGATCTTGGCCCAGATCAAGTTCCATGGGAATTTGTCAAGGGGATGATCGATGGATTTTTGACTGTTTTGTTGGGGTTTTTAAATGAGGTTATTCAGCGTATTCGGACACAGTTAGCATAAAGTTCGGTATTTATGTAACATTTGGAAACAATGCATTTTCTTAGGTTAGGAACTTCGTTTGAACAGGAACAATCAGGTCATTTATTCGCGAGAAACTGACTACCTTGGATTCGCGCTTGCCCATGCGCTGTAGACATACTCATGATCCCATCGTTCTGCAGTGCATAGGCGGCCCAACCCGCATGATCCCTGAACATTTCAACAAAATCAGATTCGAATTGAGGAAGTTACGCGTGTGGCAAAAGGATGTGTGAGGACGTTGACGGACAGACACTGAACAAATTTGTTCGTTACTAAAATCCAAAATAACCACCATCCTTCAAATGAAATAATACCACGGAACATCCAACTCGATTTCATTCAGCCATGCGTGATTATAATCAGTTGCTCCCTAGCAATGATATATGGGCTGGAGTTGTGTATACCGTGCGACAAAGGGCCTTACTGTGAACAAACGGCTGGACGTACAATGCTCCTGGTGGTCTCCAAAAATGCTCAAATTCGGAATCAATTCAACCCCTATTTCCACCCCTTAGAGCTGCCTGACAGTAACGCGGACCAACTAGACCCAATTGGGACCTACTTAAACAGAATTTCATTAATTTTTATTCTTGGTACGTACCTTGAAACGGAAACCATTAAATTGAGGGGGGGGGTTAAAACTCTTCTTTTTTCCCATTGTTGATTTCAAAGGTTCATTATTGAGAATAATAAACCAAAATTAGTGTCTTCGTAAGGCTTCGCCTTTTTGAGCTGAACAGAATTTGGGTGAGGGCATAAGTTGTTACAAACGAGGTTGTAGGTCAACTTCCCGAGTTAACAAGTTCAATCCAAGTGTCCTAATCAATTTCTAAATCCAAATCCAAAGCAGGCGGTGACGGAACATCTAGTTTGGGAATTCAGTCCGCTAGACTCGAGATACAGAAACGTGTGGCAGGTAACCAAAGGACCGAAAATGTCTCACATAAATCAAACAGACACTTGCTGCATCTCGTTATCTAAACAACGAAGTATTTACTTAGCGATAACACTGCATTTCGAGGCATCCCTTGAGGGATTTACCTGACAGGCTTTCAAGAATATGAGCAAACAAGTAGGTGGGTTTACCAGAGCGGCTCGTGCTTCATCGTTTGGTTGACGGCATGATGTAAAAATAAATAAAATTTCCATTCACGCAGCACGACCATATGAGCGAATTGTTTAATAAAGTAACATAGCTACTCAATTTAGCCTTTAGCTCACTATAATGTTATTTCCCACCGTTTTGACATGGATATGTCTTACCGCTGGGGGTCAGTCAAATTTTGCGTGACGCATTTTTAAGAGCAAAAAACGTAACGCTATTTTACTAGGGTTTTCACTTACAACTAACCCGCTGCTATGGGTGTAGTACGTAACTTCGTTAGTGTTTTCATCGCACGAAAATCGTTCTCCATTCGCTGGAAAGCTCTTGATTTATCCAGTCTTGCAGTTATATATTAATTTATCTAAAATCCATCGAGTTTTAAGCCAAGATATAAATAGGTATAAACAGTAGATCATGGATTTCTGTTGGTTCCAACGCACAACAGCCTCTTCATTGTTTATACGTTGTTGCTCAGGAGAAACATGTGTCCCTTTTACCCCTAGCGATGAAGCCAATGAGTATCGGTTCGTTACCAGGACGTGAAGGTCTCCTGGAACTGAAATTGGCATTTCGGTGCTAAACCAAATAATGTAAATACTGACTCTGAATCTGTACAATAAATAAATAAAGTGACCTACTTCATTTTTGAACGCGTTTTTTTTATGTGGGGGAAAAATAAGACATATCCATGTACCGATGTATCTGCATGTAGTCTAGATACTCAACATCAATTTACCTATGTTTTAATTATAATTTGTACATATTTGATCATGTAACATCCAAATTCAACCTTCATTTCCTCCCAGCGTTTTAGCGAATTTTCGAAGAAAAGGAAGCTATTGTTCTCGGTCCAAAATTTTTAAAACTCGAATTTCCGAAAGATTTTTATACCAAAATCCGTTTCAGACCATCCTGAATTCCCTGCCGAAAGACACCAAAAATTATATGTATATATATATATATATATTTATGTATATATTTATATATTTATATATTTATATATATATATTTATATATGTATGTGTCATTCCAGACGATAACTCTCGAAAGAATTGAGATAAAAAGTTCAAATTTGCACGAAAAATCTGTCTTGGCAATCGACAGGCTAAGTTCGAAGATGGGCAGAATCGGGTCACCCTAAGGGGGAGTTTTGGGGAGTTTTAGGGGGGGAAAATTACCCATAAATTCCCAAAATGAAAAAGTCTGACAAGTGACACCTCATTTTAAAGGTTTTTGTACGCTGAACACGATGGTGAAATCAGAATTGCGATATCTCATTCCATTCTCAAACTGGAGCACTTTGAAGATGAAGGAACGTGGTTATTTCTTGAGATGTTCTTCCTGGTTCGTCTGCTCTAATCTGATAACGGAATGGGATATCGCAATTCTGACTTCACCATCGTGTTCAGCGTTGGAAAATCTACAAACCGAGGTGTTACTCGGCAAAAAATGGAACAAAAAATTTGTTACGTACCCAATACCTACTCTTCTGGTATTCAAAACATTTTTGATTTCCCCCTCCCCCTCCTTCCACCCCAAATTTTACTTTGCGTAAAACTACTCCTGTTTTAATTTTGTATGGTATCAAGTTGGGAAAACATTGGCCGAAAATTAATTTTCAGAAAATTTTAGGCGGAGGAGGAAGATGCCGAAAACTTCGAAAATTCGCTCTTATAGCCATGCTGCATGACTGTGGTTTTTTTGTTATTCAAATAAGCGGTGTCAATTGAACAAAATTATTACAACACCTTTTCAAGTTTTGTTTATAAAATTTGGCTGTACTACACACTGGTGGTTATTGAACAAAATTCCTCCTTCCCAATTTTTGTTGATTTCCACCTTTCCTAATTAATTAAGATGTTGAGAAATGTTTAAAAAATCTATCTTTGATCCCTTCTTTGTTGAGCAAACATATTTTGGAAAATTAACATGGTTTTGGTTTATTATTCTGTGAATAATACACCTATGTATTCGCTCAGCAAAAAATTTTTATAACACCCCCTCAAACTTTTTTCTTTTACGTTTCAAGGTGCGTAGATTCCAAAAATGCAATGTCCGTCCGCCGTCCGCCGTATCACGTGTACAGGCTTCATTTTCGGTGGACACATGCTCCATTTGGGCCCTAGTTGTGTCCCGAAACTTTTCAGCCCGATCGGAATACACCCAGGGGTGTTATGAGTGAAAATGTGTGTAAAAATAGGTACTTTTTGCGTTTTAGCAACATATTGGTAACATGAGCTTTTGAGGTATCGGTTTCCATGTTTTTCTGGACGAGAAGACCGAATATGAAGTCGATTTTGACCAAAGAGTGGAAAATTGTGGTTGTACCAGATTTCAGCCCCCAAAATTGATTTTTTATGAGTCATAAACCTGCGAAATCGTCTGAAATCACCATCAATTTGTAGAATAACACTAGCAAAAGTTTCAACACGTGGATCAATACGACTAAATGGCACTACCAATGATCAACGATAATTTGAAAAAAAAAAGGAGCGTACCTACCTAATTTAAGTTTTGGGGGCCAAAATTGGTGGAAACCATCAGAAATAGCTATTTCAATTATTTCACATGAAAGAAACAATAAATGAACAGCCAACGTTTCTGTAGGTATGTCCAGTAGAATAATAAACCCATGTGACAAGGACTTTGCAGCGTTTTTCTTTCCCGATTTACCATCCTATAGCATAAGAATTTTTTGTTATCAATGCTGCAGCGATTTTGTCACATAAAATTAAATTCGACCCTTTATTTGGTATTCCGAAAATGTCCATCTTCAAACACACCATTTTGTTTCTAACTAAAAATTTTACGAATAATGTCGTCTGGAGCACACACGAATACACCTAGGAACATAAATTTATTAAAACCGGGATGGATTCAGACTGCTCTAAAACAAAAATATAATATATACTAGCATTTATAGCCGGCTTGGCCCGGGCGATATTATTGGTCAATGCGACTGGTCCTTTCAAATTTACGTTACTCTGTGATTCGTAGAAACCAATCAACCGGGTAGCGAAGAAAATCCCCGTTCATCGGCAATTTCACCACAGCCTATGTACGTCTCAGGGACTCGCTGATCACGTTGAGACCACGTTCATTAGAATCGGTCAAGCGGCTCTGACGTTTTCAGGTAACATACGCAAACACTTGGAGCGTGTTTGCGTATGTTATACATAAGATAATTATGATAGTCCGATTTCAGGTTTTTTCAACAGCTCAGCAGAAGATTTGCACACACAGAGCTGATATGCATACAAAAGTCATCAAAATCATAGTGTACATTCTGTCTGCGCATTTTGTACGTTTTTATATGCAGATGCGCTCAAGCACCGATTAGGTCGCTCATTTTTCTGACTGACGATGAACTTGTGGTTGTAGGCGATTATAGCACTTGAGTGGGTATTGAACTGGTGTTGCCGTCTGACGATGAAAGTAATTTTGTCCGTAATTCGTCTGACGTTTTACTTCCATGTTCCTATTCTACAGGAATGGAAGTATGGTGATACCTTCAAAAACAGGTAACCATGGAATCTTGTTCAGAAGTGCTCAAAACGAGTTTCTAGACGGTTTTCCGCTTGATTTCGCTCCGTAGATGTATGCTGGAATTTTCAAATGTTCTTAACTTCCTCAAAATACGTCTTTTTCCGATTTTTTATGGGGGTTTTTATGGTTTGTTCAGCTTGCTGAACTCTTCAGTTTGATTTGAGAACGAGCTTTCTAGGTGGAAGAAGTAAGGGCGTTATGAGGGTTTTCTAATTTTTCGTTTTCAAATATAACTGCCGTAAAAATTGACCAAAATTGGTACGGTTGGTACCAAAATGTCCGTTAGGATGTATAGATCATGTCTATTGATTTTGAGCTCGATCGCATTTCATTTGGCCAACTGGCAACAAAAATATGTCGATGGGTCCAACATTTTCCAGGTTTATTAGCTACATGACGTTGGTGAGGTGTCAGAAAATGGTTGAAAGTGAGATGCATGTGCAAGACTATTATATTTCCATCCTCAGTATAGTATATTCTCATGATCGGCCTGTCAGGCTGAAATCCAGTCTTGTCTTCCTTACTAGTCTTGTCTTCCGCCAAACATGGAAGAATTGTGTGGCGACCTCCACAACGGAACTTTCTAAACAGAAAGAGAAAACAACTATTGATCTGTTGATGTTGTTAAAGGATAACAATTTTTCTTTATTCCTCTCTCATGATGCTCAATATGTAGTTAGGTGATGGTGAATGGCTGAGTCATAACTCGGGGAGCGTCAGTGAAAGATAACTGCCTTGAACTTATCCTAGGACATTTTGAGCTGATTGCTAACAATAAAAACTCTATCATTTTGCGTTTAGATTTCGTGTGGTGAAATTCAACTTTTAAAGCATTAAACTTGTTTGCATTTCCATTCGCCATCTAAGTCGTCTTTTAGCGAATTTTATATAGAAACGCAATCGGTCCACCATTTTTAGTACCTATATTAATTTTAGAAAGGTTGTTTCTTTCTTATCCGTATAAGAGCATTTTGAATCCAACTCCGGATTTCAAAAGTTGTCTTTCGAATGTTATACATACACGTACACTTACTAATCTAAATGAGGCAACCGGGAAGGAAGGTGAATGAATAAATATGTAACCACTTTTACAAAAAATAAATTTACTAAAATTAAAAAATCTTGATTAACAAAAAAACCTGTTTTAAAAAAATTTTATTATTACCACATATTTGAATGACACCAAGTGTACAACTAATCAGTAATTCATTTCTGACCTAATTTACTACAGTCAATCACAAAACGAAGACACAGAACTTATTTTGTACACTTTTCGGTAACACTGAAATTTCAGTTCATCATTATATCACTTTCATTCAGTGTGCTAGATCGTGCGGTTTCCTCCTCTTCAGTCTTCTTCAGCAGGTCATCCACACCGAGTAACTGGACAGCTTCGAGGTTTACATGACCTCTTAGTCGCTTTAGATGTTTGTTATTGTTAGTGTTGTTGTGTTAGATGCTGAAATAGTTTCATCAACAGTATCCACATCAAGATCGTGATGGAGTCTGTCATTACCTATGTACTAATCTGCATTGACTATGCTCCTGTGAAGCCCCACCGCTTCGCTCCATAGGTTCACACCGGCTTTAGGACCTGACTGTACAGGGTTAACTTGTCGTCTGCCCATTAAACAGTACATTTTTCTGAGTGTGAGAACCAGTTATGATTTTTTTCCTTTCTAACTTGTGTTTTCAATCGCATTTCGTATCTAATGGCCCAGGTACTTTGCCTCATTGGCATAAGGGATGATGCTGCCGTTGAGGTAAATGGGCATGTAGTCGATTTTGAGGTATGTGAAATCAACACGCACTGACTTAGCCTCATTCACTTTTATTCTCCATTTGGCTGTGCATTCTTGAATTTTGGAGAAACGGCGAATGAGCTTGCTGATGGAGTGTCAATGTTTTCTCCCACTGCCAGCATCGCGGTGTCCTTCTATTTCTGGTAGATCACTGGTGTGCAGCACGTACAGGACAAAAACAAAGAAGAAAAAACATGTTTATTTTAATAAATGTACTAAGATTATGATTAAACCTGTAATGTAAGACATCAGTAAAATGATGTTGAGTATCTAGAATACATGCAGATACATCGGTACATGGATATATGTCTTATTTTTCCCCCACATAAAAAAAACGCGTTCAATAATGAAATAGGTCACTTTATTTATTTATTGTACAGATTCAGAGTCAGTATTTACATTATTTGGTTTAGCACCGAAATGCCAATCAATTTCAGTTCCAGGAGACCTTCACTGTCCTGGTAACGAACCGATACTCAGTGGCTTCATCGCTACGGGTAAAAGGGACACATGTTTCTTCACGTGAGCAACAACGTATAAACAATAAAGAGGATGTTGTGCGTTTGAAACCAACAGAAATCCATGATCTACTGTTTATACCTATTTATATCTTGGCTTAGAACTCGATGAATTTTAAATAAATTAATATATAACTACAAGATAAATACTGGATAAATCAAGAGCTTTCCAGCGAATGGAGAACGATTTTCGTGCGATGAAAACTAACGAAGTTACGTACTACACCCATAGCAGCGGGTTAGTTGTAAGTGAAAACCCTAGTAAAATAGCGTTACGTTTTTTGCTCTTAAAAATGCGTCACGCAAAATTTGGCTGACCCCCAGCGGTAAGACATGTCCATTTCAAAAACGCAATATACGGAAATTACGAGTACTCACAACTACACGAGTACAACAATGTTTACATCCTAACCACCCCCAACACATTTCCGAAGATAAAAAAATCTTCCATGTCCTCTACAAACCGTTTTTGGGCATTCATTGACTGGGCTACCAGGACCAAGTACTCCGCTGTGAGTGACGTAGCAAAAACTCCCGAATTTCAACTCCCAATTTCGCATGTTTTCGGCGATCGGATGGTTACCCTTCACCTTGCACTTCTCACCAAGATCTGTCGATTGACAAAGAAAAATAAAATAATAATAAAAAATAATCCTACGAGTTCCTCATTCAGTGAAACAGAAATGCGAAAGAAAAAGCTGCCGTCAAGTCAAGAAACCGTTCACACGATCACGTCTTTTATGCAGTCGTAACGGTTGTTCTTGTGCATGTGACGGGTCACAAATTTTTTATTGAGCGGCAATAAATAAAACTCGAATGATGGTAAAGACGCAGTTTCTCCTTCAATTTTCGAAAATTCTCCTCCGAATGAAGCTTTTATAGAGGTTATTTCTCACTGAATTATTTATGAGTTCCAGATGGAGGATGATGTAAAAATTCCAACAAGGGTACCTCCCTAAGTGATTTATTTTAGAAGCGAGGGTAGCTGCAAGTATAGGTAGTTTTGTTAGCGACGACTTTTCATATTATTTAGAACGCAGCGAAGATACTGTTCATCGAGAACATGTTGTAATAAGACCTACCTACTGACGCGAAATCGACATAAACGGCACTGGTTAGCGTTTCAATAAACAGGCTCTTACCTACCTAAAATTGAAAATGAAAGAATTTTGAAAAATTGTACTGTCACACTCAATATCGTCACATTCAAAACTCAACCTTCCTAATACCAAACACTTCGCGATCCACATCTCATCGGCGTTTGAGCCTCCTGTTACTCCCTCCCCCCCCCCCCCCCCACCACTTCATTAAAAAATACAAAAAAAATGAACATAGCCCTTTTAGGGCCGACAACAGGTTAATATACCTACTCCAGATACACATATCCAGTAACAACAGGTAACCTCAGTTTTTTGTACGTTGTTTTGGAAAAGCCTTTTTTTAGGGGACGCTCAACTCTAACCAATTTGATCAACTGTTTTCGGAAATTAAATCTAAAGGGTTAGTTCCGCTAGTGTAAGAAGTAATATTACAATACCTTCCGGATGAGTCCGTCGTCACTAGCTGGTTGAGTACTGGAGGCGAGCGCTTTCGATGTAAGGACATCATCATCAGGCCGCCGAGAGAATACTCCTACTAATACTACTAATACTAGTAGAATACTCCTACTAATACTACTAATACTAGTAGAATACTCCTACTAATACTACTAATACTAGTAGAATACTCCTACTAATACTACTAATACTACTAGTATTAGTAGTATTAGTAGGAATATTCTCTCGGCGGCCTGATGATGATGTCCTTACATCGAAAGCGCTTGCCTTCAGTACTCGACCAGCTAGTGACGACGGACTCCTCCGGAAGGTATTGTAATATTGTTTTCGGGAAGGTCAGCAGGTAGATGTAATCTCCCAAAAACAACCCTGATGTAAAAATTGACCCGCCCACAAGACCTCCTCAGCCGCAAAAAAGATTGATATCCATTTTGCCCGCCAAAGAAGCATGCTCGGTGCGTCGAACCTCGCTCTTGGATGCGCATAGTACAGAAACCTGTTACTTCTCCCTGACCCCCGTTCCGCCCTTCTTTCCCTGTTTCTTTCAACCCTGTTTGGCGAGCATGAAATTTCTTTCAACGCCGTTTCGCTGAGAGCTTTTTGCTTGATCAGCGAACCCCCCCCCCCCCCCACCACCGGAGAGGCAACAGCGTCCCCACATTCCAAGTAACAAATCGAACGGAGTCGTAAAGCGACCATTCAATGTCTCATCACAGACACATTCAATCCAATTCAGTTCGACTGGATTATGTGGCCCACTCTTTGACTGGATGAATGTATGGATCAATGGATGGCTCCAAGCATAAGAGATTCGTTATCCGAGCCGTTTCAAGATTCTTCAGGATGCTCGGGGGTCACAATAGATCTCTCCTGTTATAATAATAAATAATTAAGTTAACCGATTCGGTTCCTGGTGTTAGTTCCCTGCTATTTGGCGATGATTTCAAGAGTTCTGGAGGTGCAAGTTCTGAGGCTGATCGCACGACACCTCAGCCCTGTTCACTGAGTGCGTGTTGTAGTGACAATAATAGTTTTGTGACTGTAACCAAGTGTTTTGCAATGACAGAAGATAATGTCATAGAATTTGAATAAATCGAACTTCCAGTCATGCACCATGAGTATAAGAGCGAATTTTCAAAGAAATATTTGTGCTTTTGTGTAAAAAAAGGTGATATAGCGAGAAACCATGCCACTATTCGTAATATTACACAATTTTTCGTGATTTTAGCCATTTTTACCTATTTTTGACCATTTATAAAGTCAAATTTGACCCACTCTTTTTTGAGAAAAAATGTTTACCATCGAAATCTCTTTCTGTCGTGAATCACCATCCAACACAACGTCGGGTGAATTAATATCGATATTAGCATTTAATACCAGTTTTTGACCCCAAAAAAATCGAAATTTGACTCCTACTCTGTAAGAGAACAACTGAAATGGCATTTTTCTGTCTTTACTCGCCCTTCCATACCACTTTCAGTGTTAATCAATTATTTCTCGCAATTTTAGCCGTTTTACCGATTTTTGACCACTAAAAACTCAAATTTGACCCTCTTAGAATTTTTGAAAATCGCTCATCTTCGAATTCATCCTTTTGTTTGGCAATAAGAACATTCTAGGCGAAATCTGCAAATTGTATCACGTATCTCCAGGGTCAGATATCGTCTGAAGTGACACATGAATAAATATGTATATATATATATATATATATATATATATATATATATATATATATTCAATGCATATATAAATATATGTATATTCAATTTATATTGCAATGGGGGTTTTTAAATTTTTTTTTAATAGGCAAATCCGTTTCAGAGCGTCCTGAATTCATCCCTAGATTTTAACAAAACAAAAAAAATATATATATACCTACATAATTTTTTGTTAAATATATAATTTTTTTGTTTTTGTTATAATTTTTGTTAAAATCTAGGGGATGAATTCAGGATGCTCTGAAATGGACTTCCCTTTTAAAAAAATTTCAAAACTTCATACTCTGAAAATTTTGGACCCATTGCAATAGCTTCATTTTTTTTGATAATTCGCTTAAATCCGGTTTCCTCTGGTTCGAGTAGTGCTTGTTGACGTCGATTAGACACTGGTGACTTGAAGTGCAATTTGAACGCCAATTTCCCTCTGGTGCCCGCAATAGTTCCACATCTGGCAAGGCAATGTTAAGCCTTGGTTTTCTTAAACGATCAACAAGGGAATATTTGAACATTAAAACTACTGTGATCCACACATCGGTTTTGATCGAATTCGACAAGTAGCCCGGGGCTGTTACTTAGACAGGTATCTTTTATCATTACATTCACAGTAAGTAGGTAGGGTAGGTACCTAGCAATAACTTTATGAAAACAAGGAAACCATATGGCACGCCTTGGCAGTCATTTTTCACCCGAGTACCTACCTTATTCGAATACGCCATCATGAATGATACGATACCACTGATTTATAAACGTGGCATGGCTTCTGGCTTCTGTCTTGTCATTCGATTTCTAAAGTGAATTTAGCAATAAGACAGTCAAGTTGGATCCTTGAGTTTGAAAAACTATAAATGAACTCTGTTGCAAATTCTGGGACAGGGGTTCCTTGACGCGTGACTGAATTCACAAAACAACATTTTGGAAATCCAAACATCCACATTAACTTGAAAAATTTAGATGATACGTTTGAGATACCGAAGTAGGAGGTGAACGCTGAAGGAGAAATTGGAGAGATTGAGCAACGAAACGTGTCTATTCATTCACGCAGCAACTAGGTAATATTATGTTCACGAAATGAGCCATTTTTTTCTAATGGCTTATTCAACCGGAGACTAGTTCTTCCTGTAAAGTCGATTTGCGGCCTTAATTGGAAGACTGATGGATCGCGTGCAGAAATCCATTCAAATGTTTGACCTCACTTGTAGAGCCAAATGAAACACGGCGAGAATGACAATTGCATGCAGCTTGAATCACAATTTTTCATGATGCACCGTTGGCTGACCTGTTTCATGGTGCGGTTGGTGTGGTTGGCCGGGTTTCACATGGGAACATCTGAAGACCAACCCGCGCACACAAACCAAATTTCACGTCATCAAAACGATTCATTCGCACATCTGTCGTTGACGAGCCGCCCTCAAAAGGGCGACGCCACGCGCTCTCATTCATCTCCAAACACTGAACGGCCGCGTTTATGATGAGTCAAGTGGTGTGAACTCAGGGGCGTATTGTGGACTGAGCGAGTTGAGTACTGAGAGACTGAGGACCAGCAACAGGTCCGGCGCTTCGATTTGTTTTCCAGCCTCGCGTCACATTGTCAGTGTCATAAGAAGTGTTGCGTTCTTGCGATCCATACATTTCATATACCAACCACATCCAGGAAGTTTTCTCTACTTTTCCAAGCTGACAGAGGTGTTCTTCTGGTGTTCTATATTATGTGATCTTGGGAATAGATAAAAAACGCTGGAAATTATTACACAACGGTTTATTATTTACCTGCATAGATGCCCCTTCTGCACAGATCACTGTTTTCTGTGGTCAATACCCTCGAGCTCCCCCCAGGAAAGCCCTAAATCGAGTACTGAAGCCGGCCCCGGAATTAAAGTTTCCTACAAATGCGCGGGATTCAATAATTCAATCATTAATTATTTTGTAGTTATTCATGAAGCATAAGGCAATTAATAAACCGTTGTGTAATAATTTACCTGTATAGGTGCCCCTTCTACGTAGATGAGTGTTTTCTGGGGTCAATACCCTCGTACTCCCCCCAGGAAAGCTCTAAATCGAGTACTGAAGCCGGCCCCGGAATTAAAGTTTCCTACAAATGCGCGGGATTCAATAATTCAATCATTAATTATTTTGTAGTTATTCATGAAGCATAAGGCAATTAATAAACCGTTGTGTAATAATTTACCTGTATAGGTGTCCCTTCTACGTAGATAGTATAATGAACCGTTGTGCAATAATTTACCTTTGAGTAATAATTTACCGTTGTGTTAATTTGCCCATCAATAATACTTTAACGGTTGTTCTAGTTGCAAAAGTACCTACCAACAAACTCCAGCCCCTTATACGTAGATGGTATAATGAACCTTTGTGTAATAATATACCGTTGAGTAATAATTTACCATTGTGTAATAATTTACCCATCAATAATACTCCAACGTTTGTTCAAGTTTCACTAATTATCAACAAACTCCAAAATAGCCATCATTTCTCAAATGAAATAATATCACAGAACAACCAACTCGACTTCATACTCCGTGAATATAATCAGGTGCTCCCTAGCAATGATTATTTATCTCGGGCCTCGGATGTATACAATTTCATTCACCCTCCTGTTGAAAAAGCCTGTCGGTGCAAACTTCTCAGCCTCACTGTGAACGAACGGCTGGACGTACAATGCTCCTGGTGGTCTTAAAAAACTCCCAAGTTCGAGAACTATTTAAAACCGTTAAAAAAATCCGAGATAACTGCGTTCTGGAGATTTCAACCGCTATTTTTCACCCCTTAGGGATGACCGACAGTAACGCCGTGCTTCGAGGACCAACTAGACCCCGAATGGGACCTATAAACCGAATTTCGTCAATTTTGGTTCATGGTAACTAAGAAAAGTGCGAAGTACGGGGCACAGCGAACGGCGGACGGACAGCAATTTTTTTATTGCATTTTCGGATTCTACATACGTTGAAACGGAAACCATCAAATTTTGAGGAGGGGTTAAAAAAAATTGTTTTTTTCATGCTCGGTTCATTACTGAAAAATAATAAACCAAAATTAGAAGTCACGCAAACATGTTTGTAATAACAAAAGAAAGAATGAGTTCAAAGATGAGCAATTTTCGAAAACAAATGGAGCGTCGAATTTAAGTTGTTTGAGTTGAGAGATATCGTTAACAATTGTAAGAATTGCATAAACAACCAAAATTCTATGGAATATTACTTCGAAAATTCGCTCATATTACGGTCATGCTGCATAATTGGAACGTTATGTGTAACTAACGATTGGTTATCACTCAGAATAGGGTGAAGGATACTGATTACGATAACTCTTCCAGGTGTGTATCACTGTATTGATGACAAACTGTACGAGTACACTCAAGAATACAAGAGGTGCAAAGCTCACAGTCAGCTTCAATTTCCCTTCTCATTTAATGGTCATGCTCGTGAACATGGAGCACTTGCGTAGAGCCTCTCTTCGCTCATCATGCAACGTAAGCGAAGTTTATTTAATTTGAACTGTATCACCTTGTAACAGTGCGGCTGTTCTCGAGTCGTTTTTTGGTCAGGTGGAGACGGGATCGGTGAGCGGAAGCCTAATCGATATCCCTTCTTAACCGGTGATAATCTCGCTGGTCTAGGAAGGGGACTCTCGAGGGTCCACCCCCACTGTCACACTCTCGTCACAACCTTCCCTTATTGAGGTACACCGACATTTGGCGACGATAAGGACGTTACACCACCTCGGAGCGTTCATCTTGTGCTTCTTGCAGTTTTTGATCTCCCAACTAAGGTACCATTGCTAATCGATAAGTATGCCTCAAGCAGAAGACATAGAAAATTTTTTGTACATTCTGAAGGCATTTTCAGGTAAAGCTGGACGACTAGAGACAGGAGCACCTCCTCAAACTGTCCGTCCAACAGTTCGAATTTCACGCGCAGCAAGGGAAAACCTAAGGAAGTCGGTATCTAGATTTTCGCTGGTTTTGGCACCCCACTCTTGAATCCAAGAAGCAATCAATAAAGTGAGTTCACAATTAATCAACAAAAAACAGTGACTTTATCGTTGAAAAATCATGTTGGCTTTTCATCACAGAAAGGACTTTTTTCTTGCCGATTTCTCGCCTAAAGGAGCTGTTTATTGTGAAACCTTGGAAAAATTGCGGAGATTGATTAAAAGCAAAACGAGCGACTTGGTGACGAAGGGTCAAGCTGCTAGACAATGCCACTCCCCATTCCGTCGGAAAACTCATTCCCTTTTTTGGAGCCATTAGGATGCGACCCCCCCCCCCCCCCCCCCACCGCCGTCAGACAATAAGCCAGGACCTTGAACATCGCGACTTCCACTAGCTGAATCAACAGACGGGAAATTTGGGTGGAAAATAATGACAGAAAGATCAGGAATGCTGAATGAGTCAACCATAACGTTGGTACAACAAAACTAAACTCTGTTTGGTTTGAACTGAGAATCGCTATATTGTTGAAATTACATGTCAGTCAATTCCATTCAAAAATAGCGCTTTCAGCCTACGTACTTTTATTTTTCGATCGACCCTTGTACATAGTAGCATTCACATAAATAACAAAGTCAACCAAACGTTCTCGTAATATTTGGTTTAGGGATCTGCCTTTTGGCGGTTGGGATTATACTGCACGTTGAGTGTGCAAAAATAGGACACCTCATTTTCTCTTCTGATTGTTGTAGGAGCGGTCCTAAGGAACAGGAAAGTGCTTCACACTACCCGGAAAAGTGGCGCCTAAAGTGGGGAGGGGGTGGGACTTCCGAATCCGGTGCCCATCCAAATTTGACTGCTGCTACTTTGCGAACGAATAATCGCACAACTTCGGTTTTAATGTTAGGTTTGTTCTTATTTTGAATCTCTACTTCGATTATCATAGTTTTCTTCCTAAGCCCAACCGATTGGCGAGAAAGTGTCAAGTTTGTATGAAAAACTTTAGTAGGCATGTTCAACAGGTGAAACAATTATAACTGATGAGTAGGTACCTTCCACGTACAAAGAGCAGGAGGATAAGGAAATCATGATTTGACAACAAATAAATGATGAGAATGTTTGATTTAATTCCTAATGGTTTTCTATTTTATATTAGTTAAAGAAACTGGAGTAAGGTAACAGTAGCAAGTGAACCGTTTGGCAAGAAAATGAAAAGTTTGAATTGAAATAGTTTGCATCTGCCTCGATTCAACATTTTTTACCACTTTTGTTTACTTTATATTATAATACATAGATTGCATATACGAACTAAATTATACATTTATTTGACAGTTTCCCCTATTTTGTATCGTTATTCGACGCCCAAACACTGAAAGTTGACGCTTTTTATTACTGAAACTGTTCTTCTTAGAACTCATCGTTTCATTTGCTATAACTAACATTTAACCGAAATTTGAAATTTTCATTTCGTTTTTCAATACTTAGGTTATAGTTATGTTGGAGTATCGACCGGTGACACTATAAGGTAGAACCGCTTTGTGCTGCTATGGTTTCGAGGCTCAGCCAGGTTGAATTGTTGATGATTAACCCCCTGTTTAGCAGGGAAGTCTTGGCTTGAAGAATGGCTTTCTTACATCCCTTAGTTATATCATATAAATCCTTATCGTATTTCTTTTGTGCTTACATACACTACGAGTTGTTTTGATTAGCAAGAGAAGTTATCTACGGCACCGGTGCACACTTGTTGCAAAATGGCGTGGGACGCCGCATCATTTTCAATCGGATAAGAAGAAATACAGAGGAACTGCTGTTGGGATGCACAAGGGAGGCCGATACCTGAAAGTACTCAACCGACTATCGGGCAGTTCACAAGTGCCACGGCGTCCTACTGGGCCATACATGATGACCAAGGAATCAAATCAATGCCTTCGATACTTGCACATAAATCCATGCAAATGCAAATCCAATTGTCAAACAACGTTGTTCATGCAAAAAACCACACTTAAGATGTATGTGGCAAGAACTGTAGGAATATAAAAAAATCAGTCATGCAGCATGACTTAATGAGCGAATTTTCAAAGAAATATTCGAATTAATGGCTATGGTTTTGAATAAAGGAAAACTTCGGTCTAAAATTTGGTTTTCTATGTATATTCTCTTCGTATTTATTTTAATTTGTACGTTTTGTCCATCCTGATTCTACCGTTTGTTTATTACGTAATTGTACTAAGTGCTTATTTATTTGATCGCTGTGGGTAAATTCAAGGAGTTGTACTAATCGTTTGCCTCCCCCTTTTTTGCTTCGAACTCTCGTCTTCAATTAATACTTCTCACATTTTTCAATCTGACCACTCTAAGGGGGTGGGGGTAAGAGTTTAAAGATTATCCTAGTTTTGGGTAATTTTTGCGCACTTTAAATGCTCTAATTTAAGAACGGATTTAGATATCTAAAATCCGATTTCATTATCGTGTTCAGCGTGCAAAAACCTTTAAAATGAGGGGTCACTTGTTAGAAAATAACATTTTGGGGATTTTTGGGTAATTTTTGCGCACTTTAAATGCTCTAATTTGAGAACGGATCAAGATATCTAAAATCCGATTCCACCATCGTGTTCAGCGTGCAAAAACCTTTAAAATGAGGGGTCACTTGTTGGAAAATAACATTTTGGGGATTTTTGGGTAATTTTTGCGCACTTTAAATGCTCTAATTTGAGAACGGATCAAGATATCTAAAATCCGATTCCACCATCGTGTTCAGCGTGCAAAAACCTTTAAAATGAGGGGTCACTTGTTAGAAAATAACATTTTGGGGATTTTTAGGTAATTTTTGCGCACTTTAAATGCTCTAATTTGAGAACGGATCAAGATATCTAAAATCCGATTCCACCATCGTGTTCAGCGTGCAAAAACCTTTAAAATGAGGGGTCACTTGTTGGAAAATAACATTTTGGGGATTTTTGGGTAATTTTTGCGCACTTTAAATGCGCCAAAACCCTCCTTAGAGTAGGCCAATTTCGCCCATCTTCGAACTTAGCCTTTCGATTGCCAAGATAGATTTTTTGTGCAAATTTGAGCTGTTTATCTCAATTCTATCGAGAGTTATCGTCTGGAGTGACACATATATAAATAAATATATATATATATACATATAAAAAAGTGTTAAATTTCAGGAATCGTTTTAGAATGGTCTGAAACGGATTTCTATGAAGAAAATTTCCAAAAATTTATATTATTTAAATTTCGAAGCCATTGCAATAGCTTCATTTTCTTTGAAAATTCGCTAAAACAATATTAAGCAACAAATATTAAGTAACGAAACAATATTAAGGTTATACCATTTTATGTTTGTGATAGTATATTAATTATAATTTCCTTTAGAAGTCATTGAATCATGTTAAAAAACCCTGCAAAGTCCTTGTCACATGGAGAAACGATGCTGTTCATTTCATGCGCAGTAATTGAAATTGTTATTACAGATAGTTTCCAATTTTGGCCCCCAAAAATACGACCTCGGCTCCCTTTTTTTTAAACAGATTATCTTTGAACATTGATAGTTCCATTTAATTGTCTTGATTCACCTGCTAATACTTCTTCGAGTGTTATTATACACATATATGGTGATTTCAGACAATTTCCTAGGTTTTTGACTCATAAAAAATTAATTTCGGGAGCTTAACCTTTGTTACAACCTCAATTCTTCACTCTTTGGTCAAAATCATATTCGGTCTTCTCGCGCTAAAAAACATGGAAAACGATACATCACAAGCTCGTGCTCACTAAAACCTCAAAAAAACCTCGAAACCCCCTATTTTTACACCCATTGTTCTCTCATAACGCCCCTGGATGTATTCCGATCGGGCTGCAAAGTTTCGGGACATAACTATGGCCCGAATGGAGCATGTGTGCGAAAGAACGAATTTTTTAGACCGAAAATGCGGCCGGTATGCGTGATACGGTGGACGGCGGACGGGCACTGCATTTTCTGAACCTACGCACCTTGAAACGTAAAAGAACAAATTTTGAAGGGGTGTTATAAAATTTTTTGCTGAGCGAATGCATAGGTGTATTATTCCCAGAATAATAAACCAAAATTTATACTATTTCACCTACCTACTACTGTTACCTTACTCCAGTTTATCTAATATAAAACAGAAAACCATTATGAATAAAGTCAAGTAGTCAATCTTATTTGCTGTCAAAACATGATTTCCTTATCCTCGTGCTCTTTGTACGTGGAATGTACTTTTTTTTCATACAATCTTGACACTTTCTCGTCAAACGGTTGGGTTTAGGAAGAAAACTATGATAATCGAAGTAGAGATTCAAAATAAGAACAAACCTGACATTAAAACCGAAGTTGTACGACTATTCGTTCGCAAAATAACAGCAATCAAACTACCACCCCCATCCCACTTTAGGCGCCACTTTTCCGGGTAGTGTGAAGCACTTTCCTGCTCCTTAGGACCGCTCCTACAACAATCAGAAGAGAAAATGAGGTGTCCTATTTTCACACACAACCCCCTCCATCATCCGGTTTATTCTATTAGGACGGCGACTGAGGTTCGCCAGTTCGAATCCCAACGCCCCTCGTCCCATCCGGGCGATAGGTAGCCACGAGCGAAAAGATCGGATCAAATTCCGATCCTCAGAAGTCCTAATAAGTTCCTAAATGGTTTAGGTTTACCGCCTAACAAGTACAAATTCGATTCAAAATATTATTCCATTCACAGGTTTCTCGTAGAACAGTTTTTTTTCTTTCCAAAATACTACTTTCTATTGGCTTTGGTCCAGTCTCTTGTCACTTTGCGCGACGTGAAGAAAGCGTAGAGCGGACCAGAAGTGACCCAACATGCTCAACTCCGCAGTTAGAGGGTTAAGCCTATCCGTGGACACATCTGTTGCGCTAGTCCTACAGGAATCCCGGTTATTCTTATCCGTTCTCCCGACAGTTGGGTTAGGGTTTAAAAAGTCTGTGATCGCGGCCCTTTTTCTCCTTCCAGAAATAGTCGGCGACCGACTAAGGAAGGAAGTGTTGGAGGAAGCCTCCGCGCCCAAGGCTTCCGACTTCACCGAACAGCACAAGTCTGTTTGAAGAAGTTCTTATGAGGAGTTGAAGAACTTCCGGTTCCCTGGGAATCATCTTGTCCGTCCAAGCTGCGTTTCAGACATATCTCAACAAAATCGATTCGCATCTGCCGGTCTATTAGCGATGAGTCGAAAAGGCAGTACCAACTGCTTAGTCCCTGGATACTGCATTGTCACTGATAAGCCCTTCGCGAGGTGCCCAGTATGAAAGTCTGGCAAACACTGACGCACCGGGGTTGGGACAGTCAGTTCAAGAAATGCCCAGAGAAGATAAAGCAAGCACTGACAAGCAAGCACGGAGCCACGTACCTACCATATGTTAATATACGATGGACTCGTATTAACATGTACCTACTTACTGGGAATGTGTCCAAAAGTTTTTGAGAATTTTCGTTTTTGGTTTATTATTCAGTGAATAATACACCTATGTATTCGCTCAGCAAAGAATTTTTATAACACCCCCTCAAAATTTTTTCTTTTGCGTTTCAAGATGCGTAGATTCAGAAAATGCAAGCCCCCGCCGACCGCCGCATCATACATACCGGCTTCATTTTTGGTCGAAAAAATTCGTTCTTTCGCACACATGCTCCATATTTGGGCCCTAGTTGTGTCCCGAAACATTGCAGCCCGATCGGAGTATACCCAAGGGTGAAAAATGGGTATAAAATAGGTTTTTTTTTGTGTTTTAGTAACATGAGCTTGTGAGATATCGTTTTCCATGTTTTTTAGGACGAGGAGACCGAATATGAAGTCGATTTTGACCAATGAGTGGAAAATGGAGGTTCTAACTAAGTTTCAGCCTTAATTTACGTTAAATTTTGGTCTAGAATCGTCGTTCTTCCGCAGACATTTTGGAACACATTTGGGTCCTAGTTGTGCTCCAAAGCTCGGCAGCCCGATCGGAATACATCCAGGGGCGTTATGGGGGGGAAAAGGGGTGTAAAAATAGGGGTTTTCGAGATATTTTTGAGGTTTTAGTGAACACGAGCTTCTGATGTATTGTTTTCGATGTTTTTTAGGACGAGAAAACCGAATATGAAGTTGATTTTGACCAAAGAGTGAAGAACTGAGGTTTTAACAAAGGTTAGGCTCCCGAAATTCATTTTTTACGAGTCAAAAACCTGGTAAATTGGCTGAAATCACCATAAATCTGTATAATGACACTAGAAGTAGTAAGTACCTATTAGTAGGTGGATCAAGACAATTAAATGGCACTATCAGTGTTCAAAGATAATCTGCTTAAAAAAATAAAATAAAAAATATAAAATAAAGGAGCCGAGGTCGTGTTTTTGGGCGCCAAAATTGGTGGAAACAAATTGGTGGAAACAAATTGGTGGAAACAAATTGGTGGAAACCATCTAAAATAATTATTTCAATTACTGCGCATGTGTTCCGTCGATCTTTGACGAGATCCCCGTTCGAGAGCCGACTCTAATCTGTAGACGATCTTGAGGGATAAACAATAACAATAAAAAGAGAACGGCGTCGGCGCCTGCGCACCTCTGTTCATCGTCACTCCTTCTCCTGATAAAATCGTCACTCCTTCTCCTGATAAACTGCACCACGTTCCTCACTTTCACGTCGTCGTTATTCGCACCATCGTCACCGATCCGGAAATCCTTAAGGTCCCCGTATCCTGCCAAGCATTTCGCTACTTCTCCATCTCCAACCAGAGAATTTTGCTGAAAGGTTGGGTTTCTGTGGGTCCCTGCATCCCTGACGAAATCCCGAGCGTCGGCAGCGTTTTTCTTTTGGTTTTTTCTCCGATCCTATCGTTTCTGTAAGTATGCATACCGCCCTCTCCGCCATAACACATTTTCTCCACATGGACCTCTTTTCTGACATCAATCCTACCATTTTTAGCTTCCACTGCATCGTGTGCGCATCGTACGCTTTTCATCGTGCAGCCACGAGTACTCCTCCCATTGGTCCAGGCCTCCAGGATCACCATAATCTCCAGAAACGAACTGAAGTGCAGTGAGCCCGCGATCGCCGTGCGAGATTCGTCAGCCTGTACAGTCAGAATATCTTTTCTTTTGTTTCCATCCATAAAATTCTTGGAACCAGGACTCCCATTTTTATAAGATCCAACGAAAGTTTTGTTGGTAACCCAATTCACTCAAACTACCTATTAGTAATATTTAGGGGAAATTTTATGTTATGTATATTTTTTCCATTCGGTTGGCGTATTCCATTGGTGTATTATTCACAGAATAATAAACCAAAACGGGAAGGTTTCGTATTTTTCTGTAAAGCACTCGTGACCGAAAACGATACTGTTCATCTTGGCCGTAAGTACGGACAATGAAAGTGTTCTGCAACCACCACCAGAACAGGAAGGCAGCTGCATGAAATTTAAAAAAACAAACATGGATAACCTCATCGGACACGTTATTGGACAGCCATGAGTCAGTTTATCAGTTACCAGACACACGAATCACGTAAAACACAAATAGGTTGGTAATTTCTGTGCTTTTCCTACATCTACCTGGTACGATGATGTGGCATAAAATCTAAGTGCCACCAGCACTTTCATCAACGGAGTGGCAACCCTCGTTCATTTCCATTTCTTGTTGACTGTTCACCAAATATAAAAAATGGAACTAACACATTCATGACTGTTTTTTTTTCTGAAATGGAACCTTTTGAATTGGATATCGTCCAGAAATTCCAATGGGTTCTCTTGGTCCCAGCGATATACCTCTTCGGTAGCCTCACAATTAGGGTTACCAGACACTTCTTTTATAGCAGCAATACATACTCTTTTTGGCCCGATAATTTCATGTACTATTCTTTTTTCATTTTATAGCCAAATATACTATTTTTTCATAGCGTATCAGGTTAGCTAGGAACATGGAAGTAGGATCCTACTTCCATGGCTAGGAATGGCGAGAAGGGAAGGCCAATGTTCTAGTTATTTTTTGTGATATTTCTGAGAGACTGATTTGTGGTGTACCTACCGTTCAACTCTGGTTAGAAGTATTTTTGAAACGCTTGTTCCACAGACAAGTACCTACCTTGTTACATGAAACTGCAATTTGAAAAAATCTTAACGTTACCTTTATGCAAAACGTAGGTACCTACCTACTCGTAAATTGTGTGTGACAAATGGAATTCGAAAAGATTTTTTTCTTGTTGCCTTGAACAACGACCAGTGTTCTTTATTTCTGTGATATTTTCGAAAGAACCTCCTACTCAACTCCATTTGAACTATTAATAAAACGCTTGTTCCACTGATGATTCAGTTGAAATGTAGTTAAATTCCACAATATCTACAACAAAACTGTGTTCGAAAAAAGTTAACTGACCTAATAAAATCTTATTTTTATAAGTAATCACAATAAATTCAGTTTGATGATTTTATGTACCAATTCATAAAACGACCTAACTTGACCTAATTATATGTGCAAATATCTTCTTTTTTTAACCTTTTTTGGAAGGGGGGAAATCCGGTTAATCTGTTCACAATCGCACGACCGCTAATTTAGTAGTCATATTATTCATCCCACTCATCAAGCATGAAATGGTCGCTCATATCGATTATGTAATGAAAAGGTTGGGAAAAGAACAAATTCTATATAAAATACGTAATGTGTATGTATTATGAACTGAAAACATGTAAGCCCACTGAAATATTGAGTGAGTAAATACTTAAGGGACCTTTCCAGGTCCCTCCCATTTTCAGCTGAGTAAAGTTGAGTTGAGAATGCACTCAACTTTGTTTTGTTTATGAATTGCACGGTGAGTGAATACTAAAGCGTTTACTAAAGCATTCACTCACTTCAGGGGGCCTACTCACTAAAATAGATAGTGGAAGTTCAATTCCTTAAGGTGCCCACACACGTGCAGGATTTCCTCAAGGTTTGGACTGAACAGTCCAGGCCTTGAGGATTTGCTTCACGTGAGTGTTGTAGCCTCGAGGCCTACGAACGGCCTGCTCAGACCAAAACGGACGAATCGAAAAACAAGTCCGACGGCCTCTGAGGCCGGGACTGTGCAGGCCGCTCCCTCACGTGTGTGCCGTTTCCTTCAGTCTGCTTGGAGTTTTTGAAGTGTTTGCGCGTCGGTCACGTGTTTTTCTTGTTTCGACTATGTCGGATCGCGAGAATTTGGAACAGTTTCTCACTATATACAAAAATGAGCCTTGTTTATGGAAAGTGCAGAGTAAAGAATACCATGACACATACACATGGGGAAAGCTCCTTATTTTTAATAACCGCTGTTCATAGCGGTTTTGAACACTCTTTTCTTCTTTTTCGAAATGTAATTTTTTGCAATTAAGCAGCTCGTTACTGCCAACAACATATCGTCCTCCATAGATGTCACGAACTGAACTGAAGGAAAAATTCCTCACGTGTGTGGGCAAGGACTGTTCAGGCCAAACCTCAAGGCCTAGGCCTTGTGTCCAGTCCTAAGGGCTCGGCCTGTACGTGTGTGGCTACCTTTAATAATGAACGCATTTCTTAGTAATACCTATTCAATGGGTACCTACCTAACTCAATCCATTCTTGGACGTTTTAGCGAATTTTCAAAGAAAATGAAGCTATTGCAATGGCTTCGAAATTTAAATAATATAAATTTTTGGAAATTTTCTTCATAGAAATCCGTTTCAGACCATTCTAAAACGATTCCTGAAATTTAACACTTTTTTATATGTATATATATATATATTTATTTATATATGTGTCACTCCAGACGATAACTCTCGATAGAATTGAGATAAACAGCTCAAATTTGCACAAAAAATCTATCTTGGCAATCGAAAGGCTAAGTTCGAAGATGGGCGAAATTGGCCTACTCTAAGGAGGGTTTTGGCGCATTTAAAGTGCGCAAAAATTACCCAAAAATCCCCAAAATGTTATTTTCCAACAAGTGACCCCTCATTTTAAAGGTTTTTGCACGCTGAACACGATGGTGGAATCGGATTTTAGATATCTTGATCCGTTCTCAAATTAGAGCATTTAAAGTGCGCAAAAATTACCTAAAAATCCCCAAAATGTTATTTTCTAACAAGTGACCCCTCATTTTAAAGGTTTTTGCACGCTGAACACGATGGTGGAATCGGATTTTAGATATCTTGATCCGTTCTCAAATTAGAGCATTTAAAGTGCGCAAAAATTACACAAAAATCCCCAAAATGTTATTTTCCAACAAGTGACCCCTCATTTTAAAGGTTTTTGCACGCTGAACACGATGGTGGAATCGGATTTTAGATATCTTGATCCGTTCTCAAATTAGAGCATTTAAAGTGCGCAAAAATTACCCAAAAATCCCCAAAATGTTATTTTCTAACAAGTGACCCCTCATTTTAAAGGTTTTTGCACGCTGAACACGATAGTGAAATCGGATTTTAGATATCTAAATCCGTTCTTAAATTAGAGCATTTAAAGTGCGCAAAAATTACCCAAAACTAGGATAATCTTTAAACTCTTACCCCCACCCCCTTAGAGTGGTCAGATTGAAAAATGTGAGAAGTATTAATTGAAGACGAGAGTTCGAAGCAAAAAAGGGGGAGGCAAACGATTAGTACAACTCCTTGAATTTACCCACAGCGATCAAATAAATAAGCACTTAGTACAATTACGTAATAAACAAACGGTAGAATCAGGATGGACAAAACGTACAAATTAAAATAAATACGAAGAGAATATACATAGAAAACCAAATTTTAGACCGAAGTTTTCCTTTATTCAAAACCATAGCCATTAATTCGAATATTTCTTTGAAAATTCGCTCATTAAGTCATGCTGCATGACTGATTTTTTTTACTCATGAATCGGATAAAAGTTTAAATGAAACTGAAAAAGTCTCAATTATAAACAGAATAAGTCGAATTAGGGGGCTTAATGCTTGTATTATATCTACACCTAATGAACGGCCACTGTCAGGTAGGTAGGTACCTACCTCAACCCGTACTTGGACGTTTTTACTCATGAATCAATAATATCTATATATTTTTAATGAAAACTGACTTACCTTTATGAAATGAAAATTAAAAAAAAACGCTGCAAAGTCCTTGTCACATGGGTTTATTATTCTATTGGAGTTCTAGAGATTCTTGTTGGCTGTTAAATTTATTGTTTCTTTGATGTGGAATGATTAAAATAGCTATTTCTGATGATTTCCACCAATTTTGGCCCCCAAAACATGAAATAGGTATACGCTTTTTTTTTCAGATCATCTTTGATCATTGGCAGTGCCATTTAATGGTCTTGATTCACCTGTTTACACTTTTTCTAATGTTTTTATACACATTGATGGTGATTTCAGACAGTTTTCCAGGTTTTTGACTCATACAAAACCAATTTTGGGAGCTGAACCTTTGGTAAAACCTCAATTTCCGCGTCTTTGGTCCAAATCGACTTCATATTCGGTCTTCTCGTCCCCAAAAACATGGAAAAAGATACATCAAAAGCTCATGTTACTAACATGTTGCTAAAACGCAAAAAGTACCTATTTTTACACACATTTTCACTCATAACACCCCTGGGTATATTCCGATAGGGCTGAAAAGTTTCGGGACACAACTAGGGCCCAAATGGAGCATGTGTGCGAAAGAACGACTTTTTTAGACCGAAAATGAAGCCTGTACACGTGATACGGCGTACGGCGGACGGACATTGCATTTTTGGAATCTACGCACCTTGAAACGGAAAAGAAAAAATTATGAGGGGGTGTTATAAAACTTTTTTGCTGAGCGAATACATAGGTGTATTATTCACAGAATAATAAACCAAAACGCACGATCAAAATTACCGATGTGGTTGCGGATGAACGAGGATATTACACGATTTATCACTGTCAAACAAACGAGAGATAGACTGTCTCTTTCGAGGAAAGACACCTAATTAGCTGTCTCTCTGAAAGAGATCGAAAATGCCAAGATGGCCGCCAACTCTCTCTCTCTTAGAAGTTACTGAATAACCCTGTCATGGATACTATAAAAATCTCTTCTGCCAAAAGAGAGATTCGGACCGAAAAGAGATGTCTTCTTTGGCTTAGTGAATACGCCCCCAGCTCTATGAATACGAAAAACGTTTGAGGGGACCCTCAGAAGCTCACTAAAGTAAACGCTTCAACAGATTCCCAGTTGCTGTAAAGCTCTGAATACGGACGTCACCTTGGCGTTGTCCTTACACTGAACGTATTGACATGTGTCGCGAATGACGGCAGGTACGAGATATAACCTACTGCTGATTCCTACCTGCTCTACATTCATTTTCTTTCCTCATTCACTTTTCTAACTAAAGTTTAATTTAAAGTGAAAAAGGTTTAATTCAATGTGAAAAAGGTTCAATTCAATGTTTAATTAGAAAACGCTATAACTGAAACATTAAAAAGATCAAAAAATCGCACAAATGGTAAATTTAATCACTCACGTGGTTAACTTAACTGAAAATGGAGTCACAGCCAGAATACATGTAGTTAAATTTAAACTGATTAAGATCCGAGGTCTTTTACCCACAAAAATAACTATTTACCTATGGATTTCTACTATATTAATGCCTCCATTAACAACAAAATAACTAATCGGTAGGTACTTGATATCCAAGTTTCGCTGATCAACATAGATTTTAAAAGAAAAAAATGGCCCATGAATTCTAACAGTTTGTGTGGAAAAGAGTAGGTGAACAATAACTTACTGAATGAAATAATGAAGACGAGGAAGGTAGGTAGTCTATGAAATTCTCAACTCTACCGTTGACTGGTCTGATAATTTCCAATAAATGTAATCAACTTCAAACGATTCAATTGGCCTTCCTAATATCCATTTGAGGAATGAACCGAGTTTTTCACCCACGGTTTTATTAAAGTTCTCTGTCTCGTCTTCCTCATTTTCACGATGTCAAACCATCACACGAATAACTTCCAGTCATTCCCATAATATGGAATTTCAAAATTTATTTGCTTTGACAAATTTACATCGGAAATCTCTCAATTGGAACAGGAAGAGTTGGCCTCCAACATGATTGTTTGTACAGTTATTTCTGAAATACCGATAAATAAATACACTTTGGTTTCCTGTCTTCGACGCTAATGAACTTTGCATGGAAATGCAATGAACTCATTCACAGTCTGAGATTTTCGTATCTCAGAAGTGAAACATGTATTAAATAGATTAATTCCCTATTTAATACAACGAAACATGGAACATTTCCAAAATATATTATTCCACGATTATTATTAAATAATATATTCCAAACTATGTTTAACCCACTCGCTCACATCACTTCATTTTTGTTTGTTCGTATAAACACTCGTTATAATAACCGATTAGTACATCACATTGCTCTACTCCTCACCAGTTTGGAGCCTAAGATTCCTACTATTGCGCATGAAAGAAACAATAAATGAATAGCCAACATTTCTGTAGGTGTGTCCAATAGAACAATAAACTCATGTGACAAGGACTTTGCAGCGTTTTTCTTTATCTATTCCAGCCCACAGCCGACATTGGGCAGATGAAAAGAATCTTTTGCAACCTCGTTGAGGTGTGCAGGCTAAGGTGACTTTGCCTCTTCGATAACTAGGAGAATCAGTAGAGTCATCATTTATTAGAAAATTAATAATAATAGAAACACTGCCCAAGTGGTACCTCGGGATTGTGGCACGAACTTTGTCTTTAATTTTGGTCGTTACTCTCGATTTTTTGTTGAGCCTAGTTGTAGTCGCCGATATTTTGATGCATGTTCGAACAGAAACCTCCTTAATATCAATTATTTGGGTCCAATAGTTTTGCTGCCTCTACTTTTCGTACCTCGCTATTTGTTTTCTAGTGGTTTTCGATTATACGTACCTATCGAAGCCCTTGTTAATAACATGTTGCACATGTTCCAACAACAAACAAATAAAAATAAAATACATAGTGCATATAATGATGTTTCAAAATCTTTTCTCCCCGTCTTTCATAAAAACTATGGTTCAACCCTACCACAAGTCCTAAAAGCCTACCGGTTCTATTGACGAAGAACCGGATGTCGAAAATTAACCCAAACATGATGGATACATAAATAAGCGAAAACAAATTGACGATCTGACCTCAATATCCGAAACGTCAATATCCCCCATCAATATCAAATATTATATTTAATGGTGACTGAAATTTGATAGGTATTCCGTTCTTTATGGTTGAACTGTAGGAATACAACACGTTTTGTGTCATTACATATACTTAACTCTTTTGCCGAGGTGACGGAACTAAATAGGACGTTCATGTATAATACAATTATAGAAAAAATATTATTAAAAAAAATTATAAAACGATTATGAACAAATATTATTTAAAAATTAGAAAAAATTAGAAAAAACTAAATTATACAATTATTTTAAAAAATTATAAAATTATATATAAAAATATAATTTAAAAAAATTATAAAAAAAAACTAAATAGGACGTTCGTGTACAATAAAATTACAGAAAAAAGTGTGTCTAATATTCGTATATTTTCATCAAGAATGAACGTAAGATTGTGCACTCACTGTACTATTCCTGCGTTTTTCATCAAGTATAATAATGGGGAAGAGGATAATCTGGAATTGCTGATTTTGGGTTTTATGATGGACGTTCGGCTATTACGGCGGTAAGAGCTGTTTGTAAACGACGTAAGACTTGCAGTAGAAAGACAATACACATTTGCTGCTTTCATCGACGTGGAAATCTCTTATTCAAGGGCAAACTCTGAAATTCTGGGTAAGAAATGGAGAAACTGGGTGTCCCTCCGCTGCTTCGTAAGTGGATCGACTTCTAATTCATATCAAAGACAATATGTGTTGAAAAGTAATGAAGGGATCGTAACGTAAACGACAATAAGAGGTCTAGCGGAGGGCTGCCTGATTTCCCCCGACGCTCTTCAACATCTACTGTCTTCACCTTCACCATACCGATGCATATGGTTGTATGCTGCAATAGTATGCCGACGATTTTCTTCTTAATGCATCCCACGATAATCTGGAGTGTGCAATCCAAATGCTGGAAGCAGGACTTCACTCAACAAGCAGTCATCGGGCAGTTGACCTCACTATAAACTATGGCAAAACAGCTGTTGTGCCGCTCACGCGAAGAAGATTCAATACTGACAATATTACCCTGAAATATTACTTGAAATGAACGGTTTGTGATATTTCAAATCCGTATTTTGTGACCTAAAACGAGAGTGTTCAAAACATAAACTACTTGAATCCAGTCCTTGATCAATGCCACTAAGAATGGGTACATGTTTATGTAACCAAAACCATAGGCAAGTGTGGAAAATCATTGAAAGTTAGTCAATAGTTACGCCTTCTCTGCTTTTCATGAGTGACTCTGGTGGAAGAGGTTTGGGGAAACGCTATTCCCGATTTTTGATATATTTAGGCGAAACCACGACGCAGAAAAAAGTTGATAATAGGATGAGATGTTAAACTCCACTTGAGACTGCCTGGGAGATCACAATGAATATCTTTATTGCTACAGAGCCAAACAAGTGACTTACGTACTAATTAAGAGTACATACATGAATCTACTTACTCGCCTCCAACACCAATACTGTATTAGCCACATCACACACCTGCAACAAAAAGAGGAGCGTCACATAGGAGAGAGACAGATGAGCGTAATACAGCGATCAACTTTTTTTAGTGAACTGCAACTCCCTCACATTCAAATTCCGCATTGACAGCAAACCTAACTGGTGTAAATTATCTATGAAGTTAAGGAATTACATACCAACAATGAAATTTGATTCATACTGGGACTTGATGGGCAGGCTTACGTATGATGTAAGCAATGAGTAGGTAAGCAATGGAAAAAAAAAAGAAATGGTATTTACTGCGCCAAAGGTGTTTTTATCTTTATTTCAGTTATGCACTTCGAAAATGAGGAATGGACGTGCTTTAAAAAAATATATTATATTCTTTCGAATCGCACGTCTAAAGTAGAACTTTCCAAGAAGGTACTACTCTACGAGTCGGAAAACCCGGAAGTATGTGAAAAGAGGGAAGGAAAGAAGGAGGTCAAAAGCAGCAAATTCCGACCCACGTCCGCATTACAGATGTTGTTGTTACATATTCGTCGTACAAAAGTAAATAAATTCAATTCATATTTTCATAAGGTACAGTGAGTAAAAACAATCGTTAGTATCCTCTCAAAATCACCGAAGGGAGGAAACAACTCAGGCGATCTACCTCACGTTCGGGTCGCCTCCTCCACATCCCTGAGGAGCAATCGTTTTGACAGCGCAAAGAACCATTTTGAAAACTGAGCTACTATGCGCTACTAAGTTTAAATTCAAAATTTTGAAACAATCAGGATCAATTTCCCCTAAATTGTGCAGTTATAGGATTTCTTCATGCTGCGAGTGCATTGGTTCCTCGCGTATTTCGAGTAAACTGGGGTGCGGGAATTCAAATCTGTTGGTTAGTAGAATGGTTCAGAAACAGATTCAATATTTTCGGTTCTTCATTTTCAATAGTCACTTTCGTAATCGGCTGAGACAAAACAAATTAAACGCCCCCTCAATTTTGTTGGTTGGTTTGGATCGAATAACAAGGAAAATCTCTGCTCTCATTACCCTTTGAAACTAATTTACGAGCTTCATTCGGGCTTGCATTCATCCTAAAAACGTTAAAACATGACCCAATCTGAACAGAAAGGGGTGAAAAGTAGGAGTTGAACTCATCAATTCATCGAATTGAATTCCATACCTTATGTGGTAAGCCATCTTGCGATGTGGAATAAACAAAAAATAAACCTTTAGCTTACCACCAATTTATTTAACACAAAGCTTTTCGCTCCACCTCCGAGCATCATCAGGTTCAGAAAATGAGCGAAAAGCTTTGTGTTAAATAAATTGGTGATGAGCTAAAGGTTTATTTTTTGTTTATTCCACATTACAGGAGTTGAACTGTTAACAAATTTGTATCTCCGAAAATTTCAATGGAAAGGTAATTTTTCCGGGTACAATTTAAATCGATCAGTCCCCTCATCGAATGGTTTTGTTGTCCTGAACGCTGTTCTAAATCGATCCATTCGTTATCTCGTAATCAATTAGGGCTTAAATTTAGAACAGAAAAAATATCATCAAAATGACCGTGAATCAGAATGTTCAACTTCGAGCCAATAATTATTGCCACAGAGGAGAACAGCTGATTCAAATCACTCATGGTTTGGTGAAATCGAGTTCCTTGTTCTGAGATCCCGACTTTCCGTGACCACAGAAAGAAGGTAACTTTAGTCGGTAGGTTACTTTCTGGAAGGGATGGGCAATGCAGGTGGGTACCTGGTGTTCAGAACCAACCGTATCGAGACTACTGCAACCCCCCACGATTGACCCAGCACTTTATAGGAAAATTCATGGACCCATCGGCGGGTCAGCGTAAGTAAATGCGCAGGTGAAGCTTACATCGGGTTTTGACTTTTTAATTGAAGACCAACTCGCACTCATCTACCCACAACATTTCAGCTCATTAAGAATACAGGACAGCGTTATCTGTACAGGACGTGATGAACCTTAAGCATGAAGGTTAAGCAGCGAATTACTGAAGGGGGGGGGGGGGGGTTATATTTAAACTGGTTTTAAAGAGAAGCAACTAGTGGACTTGTCGCATAGGAAAAATGATGAAGGCAATTATTCATTTCATAGTTTCACCCTGAGTGACTTCCAACACAAAATACTAGAATAAGCCTCCGTTTACCATCCAATGAATGATTTAATTTAATAACAGGGGGTGGAGTCAATCAGATAAAAAACAGCCAACAAGTAAAATGGACGGTTAAGCTGTGTCGCGTGGGGTAACCGGAGGTTATAAAATCGCCTTGTTCGGTGGAAATGGTTTTTTGGATACGAGAGGCGCATGTCGCGTGCGGTGGAGTTGCAGTCAGAGGGGATTTTTTTACACGAATAAATCCGCCCTTACGGAATCTAAACTGAGGAGCGTCACGCGCCTAATATAAGGATCGCAATATCATTTAGGTACACGAAGCGAGGGTTATCCCTATTCCAAAGGGGGGAAACGTCAGGGAGAAAAAAGCTTAGAGACGGAAAGAACTCTTCCGAAAATCAAAACAACGAGAATAATCCAAGGATTACCAGAAGTTATCTGAGATTTGTATTGTTCATGTGGACTTGTACCCACCAAAAAACCCATTACGCTTAGATAAAATGAGATCGGGTATTACCAACAAACGCTGCAAATCCCTACACAACGGTTTATTATTTTGTATATAACCCTTCTGTAACAGATCACAGCTCTCTGTGTAGATAACCCTTCTGTACAGATCACAGACCCTCCATAGCTTAGTACCTAACCCCGTACTCGTTACTAGGTACCTACCTAAAACAATTCTGGCAATGAACAACAGTAGCTAATATGGCAAATGAAGTTCTGAAGGGAAACTGTTCATGTGGAGTAAAAAAAAATACATCGTCCCGGGAGTTTCGATATCAAAAACTTTGGCGTTACAGTCCGTCACGTATACCACTGCGCCACAGCGTCAACCTGGCCGAGAGACCAGTGATCTGCGCTCCCAACTACTCACCTTGATGCCTGCAAACCCTGCTCTTTAAGGACAATTATATAGCAAATTTTATGGCAACATCGTAGAATACTCCGGATGGTGTCAACAATTCAGAAAAAATCAAACTATTTACAAATGAAAAAACCCACACCTCAAAATAATATTTTCCGAGATAGGGATACTCTGGATATTTGAACCCCTATTTTTCACCCCTTAGAGTTGAGTGACAGTAACGCTGAGCTTCGAGAACCAACTAGAGCCCAAACGGTAACCATATACCAAATTTCGTGAATTTTGGTTCATAGGAACTAAGGAAAAAGCCGCGGACGCGTGGGTCGGAGTTTGCTGCTTTTGATCTCAGAATCGAATTCAGCACCCTCGAAATCCCCTGTATCCCGATTTTCAGCTCCGAAATCCAAGTAG
This sequence comes from Leptopterna dolabrata, assembly GCA_954871275.1. Taxonomy (NCBI): domain Eukaryota; kingdom Metazoa; phylum Arthropoda; class Insecta; order Hemiptera; family Miridae; genus Leptopterna; species Leptopterna dolabrata. The sequence continues at coordinate 148,365,710 of OX940974.1, forward strand.
TCTGCCGGGAATAAGCTAAAACGCCGCAAGTTATTACACAACGGTGTATTATTTACTTGTATAGATGCTCCTTCTGCGTAGATCACTGTTTTCTGTGGTCCATACCCTCGAGCAACCCCAGGAAAGCCCTAAATCGAGTACTGGAGCCGGCCCGGGAATTAAAGTTTCATAAAAATGCGCGGGATTCAATAATTCAATAATTCATCTTTTTTTGTAGTTATTCATCAAGCATACGGTGAATAATACACCGTTGTGTAATAATTTACCTGTATAGATGCCTCTTCTGCGTGCACAGTATAAAAAAACCGTTGTGTGATTTATCGTTGTGTAATAATCTACCGTTGTGTAGTAATTTACACAATAATAAACCATTGTGTAATAATTTACAAATAATAACAGTTGTGTAATAATTTAATAGATAATAACTTACTAGATTTATTATTATTATTAATTATTAGGATTTAATTTAGAAGATGACCTAAATCGCGTATTAAGCCAGCCCGGGAATTACATTTCATGATATTGTTGTTATTCATGAAACATAACGTTTATTCAAGTTACAAAAGTACCTATCAACAAAATCCAAAAGAGCCATCATTTTTCAAATGAAATAATATCACAGAACAACCAACTCGACTTCATACTCTGTGAATATAATCAGGTGCTCCCTAGCAATGATTATCTCGGGCCAATTCCCGGCGTCCCTAGCAATGATATCTGAGCTGAATGTATACAATTTGATTCACCTTCCCGTTGACGAAGCCTGTCGATGCGAACTTCTGGGCCTTACTGTGAACGACGTACAATGCTCCGGGTGGTCCCAAAAAACTCCCAAGTTCAAGAACTATTTAAAAATTCGAGGTAACGGCGTCCTGGAGATTTCAACCCCTATTTTTCACCCCTTAGAGATGACTTGACAGTAACGTCAGCGTAGTGTGGGTGCAGCTTAACGCCGAGCTTCGCGGACCAACTAGACCCCAAGCGGGACCTACAATCCAAATTTCACTAACTTTGGTTCATGGTAACTAAGAAAAGTGCAGAAATTTTTAATCCTTGAAACTGGAATCATCAAATTTTGAGGGAGGGTTAAACTTTTTTTTTCCATGCTCGATTCCTAAGGTTCATTATTGAAAACAATAAGCCAAAAAACGAGTGACGTCACCTGGAACGTATCGCATTCTGACTCTGCGCTCCCATGCGCGGGAGCGAGAGAGCAATACATGCCAGATGACGTCCCACGCTTTTTACTTCCCCGTGTTCACCCACTTCTGGTGTTTTCCGACCCATCATACAGCACCTTTTTGGGAAGCTCTATGTTAGACCCACAATTTGAAATAATTTTTTTTTTTAATGGACGTCCATTCCTTCGAGTGAGACACCCAAACTGAATACCAGAGTTGTGGGTTGAATGGAACCGAAGAAATGAAAAAATATAAGTCAAAACAACTTCTTTGATTTCTTTATTTTTTTATCGAACGACGTTTCTGCTTCAGTAGGTGATCACGTTCTGCTTGGTAACAGTCTAAGGTGTAGACCAAAGGTGACGGTTGAAAAGGTATGCATCCAAGTACAAGTAGGAAATGAGCGTACTACGATTAATAATGGACAGGTAGGTTGGCAAAGCGAACTCAGGCAGAACACCTGACTTCTAAGAATGGAACTCAATCCAAACAGCCTTCATGAAATGAACATTTTCTAATGATAGCTTACAGGGTGCTTTCGACTGAAGGAAGAGTTGACTATAATTAAGAAGCGTTTATAAATATAAATATAAAATAAATATAAGAAAAAAATTTTCTGGAAGATTCCTCCGTTCAAGTCCTCAGTTGGTTGGTATTGCTCCGTTTCGGCCATCTGCAGGCGTGTTCAGGGCATCTGGACAGCTGCTGATAATTCTGTTGCCAGAGGACCTCACGATCCGCTTTCCAAACCTCTTCAAGAGTCACTCAGCGAGAAATCTAAAGGGCGTGGGGGAGGGGGGTCGTAAAAATTTAATTGTGGCAGCGTCTTGAAGGCTGTAACGCCTAGCGGTTCATCTCGGAAATAGAAAAGAAACTGTTTTTTCTTATCTTTTTCTCAAAGGAGAAACCTGGAGCAGGACTATCGTAATTGGAACATCTGCCAACTACGAGGAGTCGGCTGCTGCCTCAACTAACATCCTTTACCTCAGGAAAGAAGATAAAAATATAGTCCCATAAAAGAAGTAGGTACCCAAACAAAAAGATTCTTTCAACCAGGCATTACCTGAGATTTCAGCTTTACGTTAAAAAATACCATGTCTGTTAAGGAACTAAGCAGAAATAATAAACTAGTAGGTCGGAGTTTGCATCGGTTTTAGCGAATGTTCAAAGAAAATGAAGCTACTGCGATGGGTCCAAAGTTTTCGGAACATGAATTTTTGAAATTTTTTATAGGCAAATCCGTTTCAGAGCATCCTGAATTCAACCCGATTTCAACAACAATTTATATGTATATATAATACATATTGTAAAATAAATAAATAATATATATTAACGACGAAGTCATTCTTCCATTACCCCCACGAAAAAATCGTATAAGAAGGGAAAAAACCATCTTTTTGATAATACTTAATCGCCACGACCCCAGGACATGCCCAGGACCCGAATGCCCACCGACCACGTCTACGCAATAATGTTCTTTTTTGTAGTAAGAATTACTAAAGAGCTTAGAATTGGGGTTAGAATAAATTTTACGTGTGCAACTCCAGGCGATATATTGATCTTGGAGACATGATAAAAATGTCACATTTTGCCGAAATGTTTGTACTGCCAAACAAAAGATGGGTTCGAAGATGAGCTATTTTCTAAAATTCTAAGGGGCTAGGATTATCCTCTGTCTCAGCTTACAGACCACTATGCCTGCTGGATGCTGCGGGAAAACTATTTGAGAAGCTCCTCAAGCCCAGAATCATGGAAGCCATCGCCCTTGCAGGGGGACTTGCCAGCAGGCAGTACGGCTTTGTCAAGGGAAGATCAACCCTGATCGCTATAAGGGAGGTGGTATTAGCTGCATGGGAGCATGGAAACCACCGCACAAGACAAATGTGCATGGTAGTGACTCTAGATGTGAAGAACGCCTTCAATTCTGTGAGATGGGTGGATATCATCAACACCCTCCACAGGCGCTTTGGGCTTCCATCTTACCTATTGGCCGTCATATGTGACTACCTAAAGAACCGCAGCTTAGTGTATGAGTCCGAGGGGAAGGTGTGCAGAAAGAAGATCACCAGTGGGGCGGCTCAGGGGTCTATATTCGGGGCCCGATCTGTGGAATGTGAGCTACGATGGGATCCTCCTGCTGGACATGCCAGAGGATGTGTTCCTGGTGGGCTATGCCGATGATGTAGCAGTGGTGATAAAAGACCATACTCTGGAGGGCCTCCAGTGGAAGCTCAACCAATCAATGAGGCGAGTCATGCCTTGGATGGAGGAGCATGGGTTGCAGCTTGCAGCTCACAAAACCGAAATAGAGCTGCTGACTAAGAGGCACATCAACCGAGTCACCCAATTTCAGGTGGAGGACGAAACCATTGACTCATCTCATTCGGTGCGGCACCTGGGAGTGACCCTCGACTGCAGGTTGACCATCTGGGAGCACATCAAGCGATTAGGAGAAAGACCAGCGGCAGTGACAGCAAACCTGAGCAGGCTAATGGCAAACATCGGTGGACCATCGCCCAAGAAAAGGAAGATGCTCATGACCATAGCCGAGGCAATCATGCTATATGGAGTGGAGGTGTGGGCTGAGGCCCTACAAGTTAAAAAGTACCGAGACCACCTGCAGTCAGTGCAGAGGAGAGGAGCCCTACGAATAGCAAGTGCCTATCGTACCATCTCCTTCCCTGCCGTTGGGATCATTGCTGCCACCACCCCAATCGACCTCCTAGCAATGGAGAGGAAGCGGATCTACCTCCGGCGATCCACACAAGAGTCAAGATCCCTTATCAAGAAAGAGGAGAGAGAAATAACATTGCAGCAGTGGCAAAATGAGTGGGAAACTGATGACAGGGGGGCATGGACCCGCGTACTTATCCCACAGGTGCGCACATGGCTTGACAGGAGGCACGGAGAAGTGGATTTCTACTTCACAATGTTCCTGTCGGGCCATGGATACTTCCGGTCCTATCTGCACAGAAGAGCGCTAGCAGACACCACAACGTGCTGGTACTTTAATGCACCAAATGACGACGCCGAACACACGTTTTTCCACTGCTCCAGATAAAGCAGGGAAAAGGAGATCCTAGAAGAACAGGAGGGCGAAATCACACCAACTAATGTGATCGGGAAGATGATCTCCAAGCAGGGAACCTGGGAGAGGATTGTGTCCTACATAGTCCGAATCCTCAAGGCAAAAAAGCTGGACGACCCAATCCTCAGGTGAGCAATAAACTGGAGACCGCAAGAAGAGATCAGAAGAGAGCGCGACACCACCCAGTGATCGACCCCACTCCGAAGTAATGCTGAACAAGTGATTCCGGGGTGAATTACTCGTAGTTCAAGAGGATAAGGGTGGGTTTTTAGTGAGTGAAACCTCACACGGCTGCGGAGTGGGGACCCTCCAAAGCGCAAGTCTTTTTCAAGATTTTCCCACTGTTTCCCTCGTTGAAGGGGAAAGAAAGAAAGAAAGAAAGAAAGAAAAGAAAAAGAAAAAAAACACTAGGATTTGAGTTTTTAGGGGTCAAGAACCGGTAAAAACGCCTAAAAATTTGGATTTTGGGGGTAAAAACTGGTATTAAGGGCTAACATCAATTATAATTCATCACCTGACGTCTTGTGGGATGATGATTCACTACTTCCGACTAAAGAGAAACTACTTCGATGACGAAAATATTTTCTCAAGAATGAGTGGGACAAATTTGATTTTATAAGGACCAAAAATCGGCCAAAATTGCTGAAATAACGAAAAATGATACAATTTTACGAAACGTGGTATGGTTTTCCGCTTACCTTTACCTTTTAACATAATAGCACGAATATTTCTTTGAAAAGTCGCTCTTATAGGTGTGCTGCATGACAGGAACTTTTATATTTGAATCCATATTACAATCGAAAATGGTTCGATCGATTACGTTTCGCAGACGGACAATTTTCCTGACACATTGCCGTAAACTCCATCAAGGATCAGGAATCGCAGCATCGTGGGTTCGTGGGGATCGAACAGAATCGGCAGAACCGACGGGACGTAGTTGACTGCCTGCAAGATGATTTGGTTCCCAAGTGGCGATGTTCACGTTTTGCAATGATTTTGACTGAAAAGCCATTCTGGAGGAAATACATGTGTAACTGAAGGAACATCACCAAATCGAAAAGTAAGGCGGCGGGAAATTGGCCGCGGAGACAGCCGTAGCTTCACCAGGCCAGAAACAAAAAAACGAGCACTCCGGGATGAACAGTGTGATAATGTCAACAGGGGAGTTGAAATGGGTTATTAAACGCCTATTGCAGTGGCGGGGGAGGGATGGGAGTAACCACAGGTTGTGTGCGATGCCCAGGTCGCAATTTCCACCTGGTTTTCATGGTTCGTTTGCGATCCACTCAGTTTCGGATTTAGTTGTGCGAGAAACTATCTAGGCAAGGACATAGGAAAATGTAGGGAACGGAACAATATTCAAGCCCGGAGGGGGGACATAACCTAAATTGAAAAACCCTGCAAAGTCCTTGTCACATGGGTTTATTATTCTATTGGACATACCTACAGAAATGTTGCCTGTTATTCTATTATTTCTTACATGTGCAATTATTGAAATAGTTACTGCTGATGGTTTCCACCAACTATGGCCCCCCCAAAAACACGATATAAGCTCCTATTTTTTACAAATTATCTTTGATCATTGATAGTGCCATTTAATTGTCTTGATTCACCTGTTGAAACTACTTCTAGTGTTATTATACAAGTTTATGGTGATTTCACACAATTTCCCAGGTGATTTCATACAATTTTGGGAGCTGAACCTTCGTTACATCCTCAATCCCCACTTCTTCACTCTTTGGTCAAAATCAACTTCGTATTCGGTCTTCTAGCCCTAAACCATGGAAAACGATACCTCGCAAGCTCATGTTCACTAAAACCTCAAAAAACCTCGAAACCCCCTATTTTTACACCCATTATTCACCTGTAACACCCCTGGGTTTATTTTGATCGGGCTGCCGAGCTTCGGAGCACAACTAGGAGCCAAATGTGTTCCCAAATGGGGACCCAAACTGTGTGCAAGAACGACAATTTTAGATCATATTTTTACATAAATTTAAGGTCGAAACTTCGTTAGAAGTTCCCTCTTCGGTTAAAATCGACTTCATATTCGGTCTCCTCGTCCTAAAAACATGGAAAACGATACCTCACAAGCTCAAGTTACTAAAAGACCAAAAACCCCGTTTTTACCCCTATTTTTCACCCATAACACCCCTGGGTATATTCCGATCGGGCTGCAAAGTTTCGGGACACAACTAGGGCCCAAGTGGAGCCTGTGTGCGAAAGGACACAACAACAAACCGAAACCAACTTGATTCCTTCTCTTGAAAACGTGATTTTCAAATTATTTCCTGTCGACCCGCTGCCGCTCACTATCTCTCGCAGATGGCTGAAACTTCTCAACACCCGGTGAATGCCATTTCAGGTCGCTTAGTTTCATCAAGTTTTCTCCCAACTCAGTTCTCCTCCTCGAGAGAAGAAATCTTACGGTGGAAGGGCCATGCCGGCTCGAGTTTACCCCAATTTTCGCGTTCTAACGGTGAACTATTGCGATCCGTACACCGGATATGATATTTCTCCTTTATTAACCTCACAGAGGGCGAGAGGGAAGTTGAACACCTGGTTTGGAAGAAAGTTTTCCGGAGATTCTCCCCCCAAGTAATTTACTCCATAAAACATTATAGTATTCGCGATTAATTGTTTAAATCATTTTCAACTTTGGATATTGAAAAGGAGGGGGAGCGCAACCCACCTGAGGTCAGTTCAGTTCATGTGTGTACGGACGGCAGGCTTCAGAGAAGGCTGCGGCAGTAGAGAATTGGCAACGCCGCACTTCATGCCGGCTGCCACACCAACCACCAATAACCCCAGCTTTGTTTATTTCCGGGTTTCGATAGTTTACCTATAGATCATCTCGCGGAAATTATTTTCAACAATAATATTATCAACAAAACTTATCGTTTTTAATGATAACAAAATGCCGGAAAATTGTGTCGTGCCAGAGTGCAAAAGCAATTACGGAAGTACAAAAGAATATGTGACTTCGTTTCGTTTTCTCCAGGATGAAGAGAAGAAGTGGATTCGTGCGATTCCCCGCACTAATGGGGAACCAAAACCAAGGTCAGTTGTTTGTATATAACATTTGCCGAAAACGATTTAGGTGCAGTAGATAAGTAGGTACCTTCAACAGGAAGAATAGAAAGAATTTACCAGAATTGACCCTTGCAAAACCTAAAGATACGTACCTACAGTGCTTTTCATCATTCAACTACAGTGATGGTATGATAAATAATAGAATATTCTATGACACACATCATTGAATATTATGAACATTTTAATCTCTCAAGAGTTCGAGGATAAATTTTTGAAGGCTCCTAACCAAAAAGACATCCTAACATTATTTGTCTCAGAGAGATCGCATTCCACATTAGAAGACATCATTACGTGCGATCAACGTGATTACGAACCATTATTCCAAGAATGTTTGTGATCAAAAATCAAAAACGCTGCAAAGTCCTTGTCAATGGGTTTATTATTATATTGGACATACCTACAGAAATGTATTGGGCTGTTCATTTATTGTTTCTTTCATGTGCAATAATTGAAATAGCTGTTTCTCATGGTTACCACCAATTTTGGCCCCCGAAAACACGAATTACGCTCTTTTTGTTTCAAATTATCTTTGATCATTGACAGTGCCACTTAACTGTCTTGATTCACCCGTTGACACTTTTTCTAGTGCTATTATACAAATTGATGGTGATTTCAGATAATTTCCCAGGTTTTTGACTCATAAAAAATTAATTTTGGGAGCAGAACCTTCGTTACAACCTCAACTTTCCAATCTTTGGTCAAAATCTATTTCATATTCGGTTTAATTGGCCCTAAAAACATGGAAAAAGATGCCTCAAAAGCTCATTTCACTAGAACACCAAAAACACTTGTTTACACCCATTTTTCACCCATAACACCCCTGGGTATATTCCGATCGAGCTGCAAAATTTAAGGACACAACTAGGGCCCAAATGGAGCCTGTGTGCGAAAGAACGAATTGATACGGCGGACGGCATACGGACATTGCATTTTTGGAATCTAAGCACCCTGAAACGTAAAAGAAAAAATTTTGAGGGGTGTTACAAAAAATGTTTGCTGAGCGAATACATAGGTGTATTATTCACAGAATAAAAAACCAAAAACGCAGCAAAATCTTTGTCAAATGGGTTTATTAAGTATTCTATTAGACATCAAAAAAGTCGGACATTCATTTACTGTTTATTTGATGTGTAATAACATTGATATAGCTATTTTTGACAGTTTTCACCAATTTTGGCCTCAAAAACTCGAAGTACTCCTATTTTTGACAAATTATCCTTGATCATTGAAACTGCAATTAATTGCCCTGCTTCACCTTTGATACTACCTTCTGTGTTACTATACAAATTTCTGGTGATTACAGCCATTTTTACTTCACTTCTTATTTACTTCACTCAGTGGTCAAAGTCAACTTCATATTTGGTCTCCTCACCCTTGAAAAAAAAAAAAAAAAAAGGAAAACCCCTCAAGAATACCTAATTTTGCGCCCTTTTTTCACTCATAACACCCCTGGATGTTTTCCAATCGGACTGCCGAGTTAGGGGACATAACTAGGACCCAAATGGAGCCTGTATGCAAAAGAACGTTTTTTTTTTTTGTTTTAGACTGAAAATTAAGGTAGACATCGATGACACGGCGGACGGACATTACATTTTTGGAATCTACACACTTGAAACGTAAAAGAAAAAATTTTGAGGGGTGTTTCAAAAACATTTTCCGAACCGAATACATAGGTGTACGTATTATTCAGAGAATAATTAACCAAAATGAAAGTCGCAAGTTGAAGAAGTAGTTAAGACTATAATTAATTCATTTTCCATTTCCTTTTCTCCGAGTCATCAGGGTTTGTTCCTTTCTGTTGTTCTAGGTATTTGTTCAGTACCATTCTTTTAAATAAAGCATTATTCAGAAGAGTTTGTTTTCATTACTTATACCTATTCGTAATATATAATAATAAAATAAATGAAGGATTCATTCACGGAGCTAAAAGAAGGCAGTGGTTATGAGTGACCTGAACCAAGAAGCTATTACAGCGTTGCCAAATCTTGCGCCGCGGCCTTCTCTAAAGCCGCCATGGTGTACGTTATCCCAAACATGGCAAATAAAAAAAATTTCTGTCCGTCCGCTGTACTTCGCACTTTTCTTAGTTACTGCTGTAGGCTGAATGAATAAAACTCCCACGGGTTGAGTTGAGAGCTCTAGCTTGTCTGCCCTATTATCCCATATGGGGTGTATTTATACACGGGTTGGGGGATTCCCCAAACCCACAGGTGTTCCTATTGGTCCGCTCAAGATGGCGCTTGACAGTGGCCTCTAACGGTATTTCTTAAAACTAAGTTTTCTTATAACAATTACCATGAACCAAATTTAATGAAATTTGTATGTCGGTCCCATTTGGAGTCTAGTTGGTGCGCGAAGCTCAGCTTTACTGTCGGTCATATCTAAGAGGTGAAAAATAGGGGCTGAAATTTCCAGGACGCCGTTATCTCGATTTTTTGGCGTTTTTAAATAGTTCTCGAACTTGGGGAGTTTTTTGAGACCACCCGGAGCATTGCACGTTCAGCCGTTCGTTCACAGTAAGGCCCTGAAGTTTGCACTGACAGGCTTCGTAACAGGAGGGTGAATCCAATTGGATACGTTCAGCCCAAATATCATTGCTAGGGACGCCGCAACAACATATTCCCCAATATTGGGGTGTGTGGTTTAATTGGCCTCAATATTTGGGGGGGGGGGGGGGGGTCGTAGTTTTCAGTGGGCCATAATATACTGCCACCGACTGAGGCCCCATATAGAGGTTGTTGGGAACTAGCTCTAGATATCATTGCTAGATATGACCTGATTATAATCACGGATGACTGTATGAATTCGAGTTGACTGTTCTGTGATATTATTTCATTTGAAGAATGAAGGCTCTTTTGGATTTGTTGATAGGCACTTTTGTAACTTTAATAAACGTTATGCTTCATGACTAACAACAAATAAAATTAATGATTGAATTATTGAATCCTGCGCATTTTTATGAAACTGTAATTTCCGGGCCGGCTCTAGTACTCGATTTAGAGCTTTCCTGGGGGGAGTACGAGGGTATTGACCCCAGAAAACACTCATCTACGCAGAAGGAGCATCTATACAGGTAAATAATAAACCGTCGCGTAATAATTTGCAGCGTTTTATAATACATTCCAATTGGTGACGAGGGTGAATGGAAGCTCCCGTGTGTTCGTTTAGTATTCGGACAGTATTCAAGACTGTCAGTTTCATTGTGTTTTCGTTTTCAAGCGGGTTCCTGGCGGCGACCACCTTCTAAGTAGGCACCTACACGTGAGCAATTTCATGCCTCCGCTGGAACAGATCAAGGTCTCGTGGGTGTATATGCTACCAAAGATAGAAAGAAATTATACAACTAATCAGTACAACTTATTTATTTGTTGATGCTTATCAGTGCAACTGGGGAGCATCTGGCTTGTCAAAGCAAATCACTTGACGACCTACGTAAAGTGCTGGTTGAGTTAGTCCGCCTAAATCCTGACCGTGTCCCACTTCAATACAAGCCCAACAAACCTACCTAAAAACACTAATCACGAGACGGAAACAAGAAAAAGATGAGCGAGGGAAAAATTAAGATAAGAGTGGCCCCGTTTATTGAAAGACTGGAATTTCGTCCGAGAGGACACTGACGATTTATGTGCTCCAACGAGACCTAAGGGCTACGGTGATCTCGTGAAAACTGTTGACAAACCACCACGGCCCCGCCCCATCTGAACTGATGGAAAGGTGCAAGTTTCACGAGGCCAAGCAAACGAGAACAGAATCAGTCCGTGATTACGACTGCCGACTTCGACGAACGTCTCTTCACTGTAATTTTACCGATTTGGAAACCGCCTTACGCGATCAGTTGGTGTGTGGTCTCATCGATCAAGAAAAAACCAATAAATCTTCATCGATCATGACCTTCCAAAAATCGAAGCAAATGGCATCTTAATCAGGACAGTTCCACAGATTGAACAGCGCCACACAGCCACCAAAACATACAGCTGTGGAAGAAAAAATCACTTCGCCCGAGACTGCCGACTCCGCTGGAGAACCTGTAATTTCTGCAACATCAAGGGACACGTACCCCCTGTACACCCCCCCCCCCCCCCACCCGTAAACACGCGGACATGTACCTCCTATCCCTGTCGTCCTGTCGCAAACGAAAAGGAAGAGAGGGGAAATTGAAGATGGTCCACCAGAAGGAGGAACACCCAGGCGACGAAGGGTTTCTGGCAGTGATTCGGACTTCCACTCATTAATCCAGGTCCCAGTAAAGATTTTGCCAATTCCAAGAAGCATTACAGCAATTTTAAATTGGGTACCAGCAAGAAAGTAATAGCCGAACCCGAATTTGATTTCTTTACTGTGCAAAATCTTGATTGTATTATAGTCGAGTTAAATAATATTCCTGTTAAAATGGAAGCCGACACTGGATCTCATGTGTCCATAATCTGTTTAGTTAGAGTATTTCTCAGATCTGCCAGTATCGAAATCTGATCTGTCGCTAACATCATGCAATAAAGTCAAACTAGAACCTCTTCTGCAAGAAAAAAATCCCAAAAAAGGAGGATACCAAGTCGAAGAGTGTGGGTTCATCCAATTCTACAAATCGGGAAATGGGCGCATTCTCACTATTATATCCTCAACACTACTTTTCCAAGGGCATGAATTCCTCACACCTCATGTCCCTTCCCATACCGCGAGACAAATACGAATTTCATCAAAGAACTGTTCCACATTGAAAATTGTCACTGAAACGCCTTCCATGGTGACTTCCAGTTGACTCAACTAGGCGACTGGGTGTGAAGAGGTTCGTTCGCAGTAACAATCGCGACTCTGTTCCGAACTCGAGGAATTCTGGAAAATGGCCGCCCCAAGTTCTGAACGGGGTTCCAAATTCCGCAACACTGCGAACGCTCAGTGAATCTTGAACTGTCGACATTACTAGAGGATAACCTGCGTCTTTCGTGGATGAAAGACAAAAAACGCTACAAAGTCGTCACATGTGTTTATTATTCTACTGGACTTACCTGCAGAAATGTTGGCTGTTCATTTATTGTTTCTTTCATGTGATATAATTGAAATAGCTATTTCTGGTGGTTTCCACTAATTTTGGCCCCCAAAACACGAATCAGGTACGCTCCTTTTTTTCAAATTATCTTTGATCATTGATAGTGCCATTTAATCGTCTTGATTCACGTGTTGACACTTTTTCTAGTGTTACTATACAAATTGATGGTGATTTCCTGATTTCAGATGATTTCCCAGGTTTTGACTCATAGAAAATCAATTTGGGAGCTGAACCTTTGGTAGAACCTCAATTTTCCACTCTTTGGTCAAAATCGACTTCATATTCGGTCTTCTCGTCCCAAAAAACATGGAAAACGATACCTCAAAAGCTCATGTTAAACTCAAAAAATACCTATTTTTATAGTCATTTTCACTCATAACACCCCTGGGTATATTCGGATCGGGCTGCAAAGTTTCGGGACACAACTGGGCCCAAATGGAGCATGTTTGCGAAAGAACGAATTTTTTAGACCGAAAATGAAGTAGTTAAGCACGATACGGCGGACGGACATTGCATTTTCTGAATCTACGCACCTTGAAACGTAAAAAAAAATACACTGCCAAGGTGATGGCACAGGAGCTTCCTCGTCACAATCAGAGTGACCCATTATAAAATAGAGGATTACATAACATTACATAACGTGAAATATACATATTACATAACATTACATTACATAACATAACATTACATGAAATATACATATTACATAACATTACGTCCATAATACATTACGCCCATTGTACATAATTGCGAAAGTTATGCGTGTTTGAAGAATTTCACGTTAGCGCATGCGCAGGGCGAACCGCTGGCTCTATCATGTTGAAATCTATATGGGACCTCAATGGACCCTACCCGCTTAATCCCTGAGAATAACATTGAAATTGGGTGAAATCTTTGGTTACTACGGCTGTAACAAGGAAATTGAATCTATTTCACGCCAGCGCATGCGCAGAGCGCACCGAGGGTCCGATCATGCTGAAATTCATACTGGAACTCACTAGGCCTTGTCCAAACAACCCTTGAACATTTGAGCGAAATTGAATCAAAATTGTGAAAGTTATGCGTGTTTGTTGAATTTAACGTTAGCGCATGCGCAGGGTGTACCACTGGATCAATCATGTTGAAATTTGTATGGGACCTCAAGGGGCCTTATCCGCACCATCCCTCAAAATTTGAGCTGAATCAATTCAAAATCGTGGAAGTTATGGCTGTAACAAGGAAATGCGGACAGACAGACCCACAGACTCACAGACCCACAGACCGACAGACACGGAACCAAATTTGTTCAGTAGGCTTTGAAACGCAAAATGCAAGTGGAAATTTTTATTTCTGAAGACAAAAATTTTTTGGCTCACGAAAGTGAACACAAGGCTTCCGCTGCTTCGCAGACTCGGAAGCAAAATGTTGGGGGGGATGTTATAAAATTTTTTGCTGAGCGAATACATAGGTGTATTATTCACAGAATAATAAACCAAATACACTGCCAAGGTGATGGCACAGGAGCTTCCTCGTCACAATCAAAGTGACCCATTATACATTACATAACATTACATAACGTGAAATATACATATTACATAACATTACATTACATAACATAACATTACATAACATTACATGAAATATACATATTACATAACATTACGTCCATAATACATTACGTCCATTATACATGATTGCGAAAGTTATGCGTGTTTGAAGAATTTCACGTTAGCGCATGCGCAGGGCGAACCGCTGGCTCTATCATGTTGAAATTTATATGGGACCTCAATGGGCCCTACCCGCTTAATCCCTGAGAATTACATTGAAATTGGGTGAAATCTTTGGTTACTACGGCTGTAACAAGGAAATTGAATCTATTTCACACCAGCGCATGCGCAGAGCGCACCGAGGGTCCGATCATGCTGAAATTCATACTGGAACTCACTAGGCCTTGTCCAAACAACCCTTGAAAATTTGAGCGAAATTGAATCAAAATTGTGAAAGTTATGCGTGTTTGTTGAATTTAACGTTAGCGCATGCGCAGGGCGTACCGCTGGATCAATCATGTTGAAATTTGTATGGGACCTCAAGGGGCCTTATCCGCACCATCCCTCAAAATTTGAGCTGAATCAATTCAAAATCGTGGAAGTTATGGCTGTAACAAGGAAATGCGGACAGACTCACAGACTCACAGACTCACAGACCGACAGACACGGAACCAAATTTGTTCAGTAGGCTCTGAAACGCAAAATGCAAGTGGAAATTTTGATTTCTGAAGACAAAAATTTTTTGGCTCACGAAAGTGAACACAAGGCTTCCGCTGCTTCGCAGACTCGGAAGCAATAGAACAGACTCGGAAGCAAAATAACATAACATTACATTACATTACATTACATAACATTGCATAACGTTAAATATACATATTACATAACATTACATTACATAACATAACATTACATAACATTACATGAAATATACATATTATACATAACATGACTTCCATAATACATTACGTCCATTATACATAACTAGCCTGACCGCTCGCTTCGCTCGCTATCCGAGATTCGCTGTACGCAGTATCGTGGAACCAACAAACGACGGAAAAATCCCATACCCTACCGGGTATTTGTGCCCAATTTTATCAAAATCCGTCAAGCCATACAGGAGTTGACCATGGTCGACCATATTTCCGCTATGGTCAGGGAATTAAAAATGCGCCTACGTTCAACTTGGGAGGCTACCGGATATTGGAGCCAAATTTGGTCGATATCCATTGAGCAATTCAGGATTCGACCATGGAGGGGCCCATGGATGCGCTATGGTCGACCGCGGGGGTAGTCCGAAGGATCGATCGTAGATAGAATTTCACGTAGATTACGAATACGCGATAAAAAATAGGGGTTACCATTTCAATTAACGAAGTTGACCATGGTCGACCATAGTTCCGCTATGGTCAGGGAATTAAAAATGCGACGTTGCACAACTTGGGAGCCTACTGGATATTCGTGCCAAATTTGGTCGATATCCGTCAAGCCATTCAGGAGTTGACCATGGTCGACCATAGTTCCGCTATGGTCAGGGAATTGAAAATGCGACGTTGCACAACTTGGGAGCCTACTAGATATTCGTGCCAAATTTGGTCGATATCCGTCGAGCCGTTTGGCCGTGCATAGAAGGACAGACAGACAGACAGAGCGCATGCGCAGGGCGAACCGCTGGCTCTATCATGTTGAAATTTATATGGGACCTCAATGGGCCCTACCCGCTTAATCCCTGAGAATTACATTGAAATTGGGTGAAATCTTTGGTTACTACGGCTGTAACAAGGAAATTGAATCTATTTCACGCCAGCGCATGCGCAGAGCGCACCGAGGGTCCGATCATGCTGAAATTCATACTGGAACTCACTAGGCCTTGTCCAAACAACCCTTGAAAATTTGAGCGAAATTGAATCAAAATTGTGAAAGTTATGCGTGTTTGTTGAATTTAACGTTAGCGCATGCGCAGGGCGTACCGCTGGATCAATCATGTTGAAATTTGTATGGGACCTCGAAGGGGCCTTATCCGCACCATCCCTCAAAATTTGAGCTGAATCAATTCAAAATCGTGGAAGTTATGGCTGTAACAAGGAAATGCGGACAGACTCACAGACTCACAGACTCACAGATTCACAGACTCACAGACTCACAGACTCACAGACTCACAGACCGACAGACACGGAACCAAATTTGTTCAGTAGGCTTTGAAACGCAAAATGCAAGTGGAAATTTTGATTTCTGAAGACAAAAATTTTTTGGCTCACGAAAGTGAACACAAGGCTTCCGCTGCTTCGCAGACTCGGAAGCAAAATCTGGCGGGGCTATGATAATCATTGCCCTCCTTCTCACCAGAGCGCTCTTGCGTAGCTGTCCCCACAGTTCGAGAAAAAAACCGGAACTCCAGAACTGCGTTCGGAATGTGTTCCCGACTTGGAGAAAAAATTACTGCGACAGCGAACTCAAAACCAGACCTCCGAACACCTGTTCTGCGAACGCTATAAACACTAGGGCGCCTGCGCGGAACTTGTTAGAACTGTACGGAACTCCAGTGTGAACAAGCCAAGGACGGAGTGCGAGTAGTGTATTTTTGTGTCAACTTGTGGGCACTTGTGCCAGGTAGCCATCCGCCCAGCACAGGAGTTAAGTTAAGGGCGTGTGAATGGGTACAGAGGATTGCCATCCATTTGCTACCTGGCTACACTCTCTGACACCAGCCTGTTCAACTAGTTGGATCAACTAATCGCTTAGTCTGAATGAGGCCTAACCTTGGCACACATGGGTATGTGTGAGTATTTCACTGAACTCGCGATTTGTGAAACTGGCCACTAGGAGAGGAGATTAAACCTAGTCCATTGTCAAGTTGTTGTATCGGCTTTGAATAAATTCTGTACCTTTGTTCAGTCCAGTTCTTTACAATTTGTGAGATTAGACCACAATGTACTGCATATAACCTCTAATATGTAATCTACACTTTCATCCTGATCTGCACGTTTGGTACAATGTGATTTGAGTGAATTCACGATTACCTACCTATGATTGGTGAATAGATATCAGTACATCTGATTGCAGTTCATCTATTTAGTATCCAGATCATACAGGCAGATCAAGTGACTGGATCTATACATAACCAAACACATACATTTAGACATCCTATTTTGTATATTTATCGTTTTACCATGCTTTCTCAAGGTACTCTCCCGTGGAAAACATGGTCCACTCTCGCCCTGATGAATTCGCAATTACCCTGCATCACACAATAACGGCCACGAGGATTACTAACCACAGTAAGAACGCTATTACAAGACGTTTATCCAAGTTTAAATTCATAATTAAACGAGACATATGGGAGACAACAGCTGATTTTGGGTTCTTAAGGGCATTCCTCCCACTTGTTCGCGTTGGTCCCCCAACCAAGAGATGGCGCTGGGAACAGTATAGGGATATTGTTGCCACAAGCAATGGCAGAGCACCCAAACGCCGAACGGCGGCAACAGCTACCTATGGCAACAGTAACCTTGAGTTAATGACTTATAAACTAAGTCTACTTATAAACTAACTAATGACTTATCAAACGAAAAGTTTACATTTCTTTAGCAAAATTACCAGTAATTACCTACGTTGTTCATCCCTCCTTCTCCGAGGAGAAACAAGCGCGGACGGAAGTTACACCATACATGTCAACAAAAATCGACACAAGACCTTCAACCAGGTAATCTAAATTTATTTTTCTAAATAATCGACTACGCCAATTCTCCTATGTGCTTCTGCCTGATTTAAGCTTATTATCCTGAGAAGTCAGATCCAGCTATTCACTAATTCCATGTAGGTAAAACGTTGAGCTGAACATGTAAGTACGACCACAGTAGGTAGTTGATGCAGATCCAACTTGCAGTATGCCAATGCCAACTTTCCTATTCGTTTAGTTCGAGGTTGTTATACAGCAAATCCTAGGGTACATTAAATGTACCCGTTCAGTATACATCAAATTTTCGTGTCTACTCTGTATTGAAGAAGGCTCCACCTCGACTCGCTATAACTGAGTAAGCAGGCAGTACCTTTTTATACAGTCAAAAACGCTGCAAGTCCTTGTCACATGGGTTTATTATTCTATTGGACATACCTACAGAAATGTTGGCTGTTCATTTATTGTTTCTTTCATGTGCAATAATTGAAATAACTTTTTCTGATGGTTTCCACCAATTTTGGCCCCCCAAAACACGAATTACGCTCCTTTTTTTTCAAATTACCTTTGATCATTGATAGTGCCATTTAAATGTCTTCGATTCACCTGCTCACATTTTTTCTAGTGTTGTTATACAAACTGATGGTAATTTCAGACAATTTCCCAGGAATGGGAAATGGAAAAAGATACCCCAAAAGCTCATTTTACGAAAACATAAAAAAAAACCTATTTCAACACCCATTTTTCACCCATAACACCCCTGGATATATTCCGATCGGGCTGCGAAGTTTCGGGACACAACTAGAGCCCAAATGGAGCCTGTGTGCGAAAGAACGATTTTTTTAGACCGAAAATGAAGTAGATAGGGATGATACACGACAGACGGACTTTGCATTTTTGGAATCTACGCACCTTGAAACGCAAAAGAAAATACATAGGTGTATTATTCACAGAATAATAAACCAAAACACCACAAATTCCTATTAGACATACCTACAGAAATGCAGGCAATACACTTGTTATTTCTTTCATGTGCAATAACTAAAATAGCTATTTTTTTATGGTTTCCACCAATTTTGGCCCGCAAAAAACACGAATTAGGCTCCTATTTTTGACAGATTATCTTTGATCATTGATAGTAACATTTAATTTTCTTGATTTACCTGTTGATACTACGATTTTGCGTTTCAGACATCGAGGAACATTTTTGGTTCCGTGTCTGTCTGTCTGACCGTATGCCTTGTCTGTCTGTGGTAATTCCTTGTAACGCCCGTAACTACCCGAAATAATGGTCGAAACGGGCTGAAATTTCTAGGGTAGCCGCGGGTTGGATCGCAGATGGTCTCGTTTCAAAATCATTGAAATCGTACTGCAACTTTCGTATGCGCATGCGGAATCGTGAAATACTTGAAAGGCCCATAACTACCTTAGATATCGTTGAAATGAGTTCAAACTTCGGGGGTCGATCAGGAATAGTACTTTTATCGTTCCGTATGAATTTCATTGGAATCGCACCGTAACTTTCGTCTGCCCATGCGCGAACATGAAATGTTTGATCCTATTACGCATGTTAGGTAATTTCTACTTATTGCTACTCTCGACTCATCATGTTTTAACCAACTGATTCTACACGTGGACATCTTACAATAATTGAGGAAGCTCACACAACTTGGCAGACGTTTTTCCTTCACTGATGTGCCGGTACTGCGCGCCACTCTCATCCCTTAATATCATTGAAACACACTCATCCACTTCCGCACATCTCATCCAGCAACTCCTTCTCCCATTCCTACTGAATCAGGGCAGGTGGCAGTGGTTTTTCCCTGTTGAAGCTGCCCTCTGTCATCCGCCTCTCCTCATCCTAACTCACCCTTTCCTTCCTCTCTGACGGGAAGTCCCCTCCCCTCCCCTCCCCCCCTTATCACCCACCTGTCACAAGACCCCCCCCCCCCCCCCCCACCAACTCACAACTTCTAAATGTCCAGAACAACAGAATCGTCGATATTTGTTATTGGTGACGTCACCTCCCACGATTCACCAGGGAAAATCTACGACAGGCAAAGACTGAAATGAACGTCGAATTACCTGCAGAACGATTTGTAGTCCGATAGATCACCTACCTCCTACCTATTCAAAAACACTTGCAAAAGTTCCACTCGTATAGCACGACCA
Source organism: Leptopterna dolabrata (assembly GCA_954871275.1). Classification (NCBI taxonomy): domain Eukaryota; kingdom Metazoa; phylum Arthropoda; class Insecta; order Hemiptera; family Miridae; genus Leptopterna; species Leptopterna dolabrata. Next base: position 148,385,487 of record OX940974.1, read on the forward strand.
TATGAACAATTTTAAAAGTCGGTGACAACTATTTCTGAGGATTCTTGGCAATTTTATCGACAAAAAATCGAATACGTGAAAAGTATTTTTAATATTCTGCCGTCTAAAGCAAAAACGCTCACCTCCGAAAATTTTTTAAACTGAGCACCCCCCCCCCCCCCCCCCCAAGGTAATTTCGGGATTCGAAAGGCAAAATTTATCGGCGAGGCGTTTTCCCTTTGATTTATTACCTTGACGTTTCTATGGAGCTGCCAATTGTTTCCATATGACTGTGATGAGGCGTTTGTAGTAGGTAACACCTCTCTTAGTTTCCCCTAACAAATCTCATTTTCTCATTCTCATTTTGCATCTCGGTTCGCTCCAGTTCGCCGAATACTCAAATCTTCTGAATTCCGAACGTTCTGACTAAATGTGAAGTGGTTTACCTTATTATATAGTGTAGCAGTTATCAGTTCAAGAAGTTGAGTTGTTTGTTGAAATTGTCACAATTTCATGAGTGAAATTAGTTCTAATTATTATTTTACAGAATTCACCCAGTGCGCATGATGCAAACATGATTTTATGGATTTTTATGAAAAGGTTCCATCAATTTTAGGACAGTACTTCCATTTTACCAACAACGAGCAAGCCTTATCCCAAAAGATCCGTAAAGCACTAAAAGTAAAATTATTGGTGATACTGGAGGGAAAACATGAGAGTTATTTGGTTTATTTTACTTATTTATTTACTTATTTCCGTCAATTTTCAGTCTTTTCGATACCACATGAGTGAAGAAGAAGAAAAACATTTATTGAAACTTACAATGATTATTACATGGTGATACAAAGGAAATGAACAATACGGCATTGGCATTCAGTCTGACGGAAGTTAGGGCCATTCCGGCAACAAATGACGTCATTTTGCACCCCTCCCGCCTGGGCGGGGACCCCTTGCCAAGTGTGACGTCACCTGTTGCCGGAAATTCGAAAGCTCATAGAAAAAGAACTTTCATCGTAGGAGATTGGGGTTGGTTGGTCTCCATATTCTTAGGACGGAGCCTCCTTACACTCAAAACTAAAACATAAACGGACGTCAGGGGTACTCCTCATTCCTTGAATACAGGTACCAAATTATAACAACGCTGCAAAGTCCTTTTTACGTGGATTTATTATTCTATTGGACTTGCCTACAGAAATGTTGCTGTTCATTTATTGTTTCTTTCATGCGCAACAATTGAAATAGTTATTTTAGATGGTTTCCACCAATTTTGGCCCTCCAAAAACAAGACCCCCCCCCCCCCCCCCCCCAAACCACCAACAACCTTTTTTTAACAGATTTTCTCTGAACATTGATAGTGCCATTTAACTGCCTTGATTCACCTGCTAATACTACTTCTAGTGTTACTGTACAAATTTATGGTGATTTCAGACAATTTCCCAGGTTTTTGACTCATACAACGCTGCAAAGTCCTTGTCACATGGGTTTATGATTCTATTGGGCACACCTACAGAAATGTTGGCTGTTTATTTATTGTTTATTTCATGCGTAATAATTGAAATAGCTATTTCTGATGGTTTCCATTAATTTTGGTCCCTAATTAATTAGGTACGCTCCTTTTTTTTTTAACTATCGTTGATCATTGGTAGTGCCATTTCACCGTCTTGATCCACGTATTGACACTTTTTCCAGTGTTATTGTACAAACTGATGGTGATTTCAGACGATTTCGCAGGTTTTTCACTCATAAAAAATCAATTTTGGGAGCTGAACATTTGGTAGAACTCAATTTTCCACTCTTTGGTCAAAATCGACTTCATATTCGGTCTTCTCGTCCCCAAAAACATGGAAAACGATATCTCAGAAGCTCATGTTACCAACATGTTGCTAAAACGCAAAATGTACCTATTTTTACACACATTTTCACTCATAACACCCCTGGGTATATTCCGATCGGGCTGAAAAGTTTCGGGGCACAACTAAGGGCCCAAATGGAGCATGTGTGCGGAAGAACGAATTCACGGATTTGTTAAACCAACATTAGAGCAGATACGCGTGATACGGCGGACGGACATTGCACTTTCGGAATCTACGCACCTTGAAACGTAAAAGAAAAACGCTGCAAAGTCCTTGTCACATGGGTTTATTATTCTATTGGACAAACCTACAGAAATGCTGGCTGTTCATTTATTGTTTCTTTCATATGAAATTATTAAAATAGCTATTTCTGATGGTTTCCACCAATTTTGGCCCCCAAAACACGAATTAGGTATGCTCTTTTTTTTCTTTTCAAATTGCCTTTGATCACTGATAGTGCCATTTAATCGTCTTGATTCACGTGTTGATACTTTTTCCAGTGTTATTATACAAACTGATGGTGTTTTCAGACGATTTCCCAGGTTTTGACCAATAAAAAAATCAATTTAGGGAGCAGAACCATTGGTAGAACTTCAATTTTCCACTCTTTGGTCAAAATCGACTTCATATTCGGTCTTCTCGTCCCCAAAAACATGGAAAACGATATCTCAAAAGCTCATGTTACTAACATGTTGTTAAAACGCAAAAAGTACCTATTTTCACTCATAACACCCCTGGGTATATTCCGATCGAGCTGCAAAGTTTCAGGACACAACTAGGGCCCAAATGGAGCATGTGTGGGAAAGAACGACTTTTTTAGACCGAAAATGAAGCCGGTACACGTGATATGGCGTACGGCGGACGGACATTGCATTTTTGAAATCTACGCACCTTGAAACGGAAAAGAAAAAATTTTGAGGGGGTGTTATAAAAATTGTTTGCTGAGCCTGAGACTACATAGGTGTATTATTCACAGAATAATAAACCAAAATAAGGAGTACTGTTTTCTAGTTGAAACTATTATAACTGAATCAGAGATTAATTCGCTGGCGAGAAACTTCCTTCGAGAAAAACTGCAAAATAAAGATCTCCAGCCTCGTCCAATCAGGACCGCTCAAAATTCGGATCTCCTCACCCCGTGTCAACGTGCTCCGCTTGAACGCATTGTGCCGAAACTCCGAATGGACAAGGGATGGGCAGGGGAAGTGGACTACACCCTCATGCACGTTGCACACTGAGCGTTCATCAGGTCTGTCGGGCTCACAAGGATTTGCGTTCAGGTTTACAGACTCAGCCCGAATTCTGAGTGCCAACGCTGGCACCACTGACCAGACTGCCACACTTCACCACTGGGTTAAGCTCCAGATACCGTGTGAAGAACTCCGACGTCTAATCGTCGTTTACATTTCAAGGTAAGTAGATTCAGGAAATCATTAAGAAATTAACAAAATTCGGCATTTTGCGTCACCATTCTATTTCACTTTTGATGAATTCAAATATAAATTTACGGAAATTGTAGCCATTAGCCATTTCTACAAGTTTTTAGCGATTCTAAACGCATAAATACTCAAACTTGACCAAAAGATTATTACCGAAAATCGCTCAACTTAGAAATATAGGGTGCAGCAAAAGTCGGTATCTTTTTAATTTGTACGGCTTTTTGCGGGCCGGCTGGCACCATTGCTGCTATCAGTTGTCCGTAGTCTTATCACTCCGATTCGTGATCGAAACATTTCAGTGACCATGGCAACCTCAACTATGGAGCAACGTCCATGCAAGGGCCATGAAACGCAGTGATCCGGATTTTCATTCACGAATCATTTTCAGTGATGAAGCTCAGTTTCATTTAAGTGGTTTTGTACACAGGCAAAACTGTAGGTTCTGGGGACTGGAGAACCCTCAGGAGACACAGGAACACCAATTGCACCCACTTCAGTGACCATGGCAACCTCAACTATGGAGCAACGTCCATGCAAGGGCCATGAAACGCAGTGATCCGGATTTTCATTCACGAATCATTTTCAGTGATGAAGCTCAGTTTCATTTAAGTGGTTTTGTACACAGGCAAAACTGTAGGTTCTGGGGACTGGAGAACCCTCAGGAGACACAGGAACACCAATTGCACCCACAAAGAGTGACAGTGCGGTGTGGAATTTGGAGCGGCGGAGATACTGGGCCGTGCATAGGCACTTGAAGATGACAGTGGAAATGCTGTCACCGTCAATGGGGAACGGTACAGACAAATACTAACAGATTTGTTTAATCCCTGAATTGGAACCATCTGACATCGACACTGACAGCATTTGGTTCCAGCAAGACGGCGCAACTTGCCACAGTTGAAGGGCGACAATGGGTTACTCGAGAAACGGGACTCAGAACCACTGGTCTCCCAGGTCTTGTGACCTGACTCCTTTGGATTTCTTCCTTTGGGGTTACGTAAAGTCCAAGGTCTACGAACCCAGGAATAAACCCAGGACCGTCGAGGAACTGAAGGAAGAAATGTGAAGGAAGAAATCCGGGAGAAGATCGCCGATGTCGACCAGTTGCTCTACGGTCGAGTCTTGCAAAACTTCTTGGAGCGAGTAGACGCGTGTCATCGGGCTGGGGGTGACCATATGCCGGATATTATCTTCCATACCTAAATCGGAGAAGTTTACCTACACAATGACGAAAATATTATGTAAATATATTTTTAATAATTTTACGGGAAAATCAAAAAGATACCGACTTTTGGTACACCCTATAGTTTGCATTTCAAATCATTTTGCTGAAATATCATAATGTTTATTCTGCGTTTATTATTCTATTGGACATACCTACGGAAATGTCGGCTGTTCGTTTATTGTTTCTTTCATGTGAAATAATTGAAATAGCTATTTTTGATGGTTTCCACCAACTGTGGCCCTCAAAAACACGAATTAGGCTCCTATTCTTTGGTTTATTATTTTCAATAACAAAAATTTGGAATCGAGCATGAAAAAAATAATTTTACCAACACCCTGCACCCCCTCCCACCACCGCACCACCCGAAAAATTTGATGGTTTCCTTTTCAAGCTATGCAGAATCCGAAAATGGAATAAAAAAGTTAGTGCCCGTTCGCCGTACTTCACACTCTTCTTAGTTACCATGAACCAAAACTAATGAAATTTGGTTCGTAGGCCCCATTTGGGGTCTGGTTGGTCCGCGAAGCTCGGCGTTAATGTCAGTCATCTCTAAGGGGTGAAAAATAGGATTTGAAATTGCCAGGACGCCGATACCTCGAATTTTTTCACGTTTACAAACAGTTCTCGAACTCGGGAGTTTCTTGAGACCACTCAAAGCATTGCGCGTTCAGCCGTTCGTTCACAGTGAGGCCCTGAAGTTTACTCTGACAGGCTTCGTCAACAGGAGGGTGAATCAAATTGTATACATTCAGCCCAAATATCGCTGCTAGGGAAACCGCAACAATATGGTCCCCAATACTGTGAAGGGTGGTTTAATTGGGTCCAATATGGATGGGGGGGGGGGGGGGGGTAATCTGGCATAAGATCATTGGAAAAAGATGGTCCGCAATGAATTGCAATCAATAAATTGATTCACAAAGTTCCGTTGGGGATTGTTGTGGGGGAATAACAGACCTGTGTGCCTGCTGTGATGTGCGGAGGTGGTGAAGGGCAAAGGGCCGTGAATTTCAAAACCCTTGGATCATTGTGTCTAATGCGCATCAGAAAACTCGAAATTTTTATTGGCTGTCCGGCGCCAGTTCCCAACCTCATCCGCCATTCGGTTACATTTTCTAATTGGTCACTCGATTGTACGGCTCCCGGGGGGGGGGGGGGGGGCACGAAGGTAGGAACTGACCACTCATCTACGCGGAAGAGGCATCCACACAGCTAAATTATAAACCGCTGGGTAATAATTTGCAGCGTTTTTTAACACATTATCTCTGATCACTGATAGTGACTTTTAACGTCTTGATTCACCTGATGTTATTACTTCCAGTGTTGTTATACAAATTTATGGTGATTTCAGAGAATTTCCCAGGTTTTTGACTCATAAAAAATAAATTATGGGAGCTTAACCTTCGTTACAACCTCATTTCTTCACTCTTTGGTCAAAATCTAAAAACACATGGAGCACGATACCTCTAAAAAAAACCCTACTTTTACACCCATTTCTCACCTATAACACCCCTGGGTATATTCCGATCGGGCTGCAGTTTCGGGACACAACTAGGGCCCAAATGGAGCCTGTGTACGAAAGAACGAATTTTTTAGACCGAAAATGAAGTAGATACGCGTGATATGGCGGAGTGCTTACGGCCATTGAATTTTTAGAATCCACGCACCTTGAAACGGAAAAGAAAAACGCTGCAAATCCCTGCACAACGGTTTATTATTTTGTACAGAACACCCTTCTGTTACAGATCACAGCTCTCTGTATAGATAACCCTTCTATACAACATATGTACTACTCTATACATATTATGTGGATCGCAGACCCTCCGTAGGTTAGTACATAACCCCGTACTCGTTACTAGGTACCTACCTAAATCACGAGTTAAATGTTGCTAAAATAATTCTGTCGATCACAAACAGTAACTAAAACGGCAAAAAGAAACGCAAATAAAGAAGTTCTGAAGGAAAATTGTTGATGTGGAGTGAAATAGATGCCCCTTCTGCGTAGATCACTGTTTTCTGTGGTCAATACCTACCTTCGTGGTCTAGTATAATGAACCGTTGTGTAATAATTTGCCCATCAATAATACTTCAACGGCTGTTCAAGTTGCAAAAGTACCGATCAACAAAATCCAGCCCCTTCTTGGTAGATGAACCGATGTGTAATAATTCACCGTTGTGTAATAATTTACCGTTGTGTAATAATTTACCGTTATGTAATCATTTGCCGTTGTGTAATAATTTACCATTGTGTAATAAATTACCCATCAATAATACTTCAACGTTTGTTCAAGTTGCAAAAGTACCTATCAACAAAATCCAGCCCCTTCTTGGTAGATGAACCGTTGTGCAATATTTTACCGTTGTGTAATAATTTGCCGTTGTGCAATATTTTACCGTTGTGTAATAATTTGCCGTTGTGTAATAATTTGCCATTGTGTAATACATTTACCCATCAATAATACTTCAACGTTTGTTCAAGTTTCACAAGTACCGACCTACAAAATCCAATAGTCCATCACTTATCAAATGAACTAATATCGCAGAACAAACAACTCGACTTCATACAGCCATCCTTGATTACAATCAGGTGCTCCCTAGTGATGATATATGGGCCGGATTTATACCGTTTGATTCACGATCGTGTTGACGAAGCTTTTTGGTGAACACGAACGGCTGGACGTACAATGCTCCGGGTGGTCTCAAAAAATTGTTTAGCTCAAGAGAAATTTAATAAAGTAAAAAGAACCATATCCTTCTATCGAAAGTTTTCGAGATAGGGCGTTCTGAAAATTTCAACCCCTATTTTGAACCCCTTAGAGATGACTGACAGTAACGTCGAGCTTTGAGGACCAACTAGACCCCGAACGGAACCTATAACCCGAATTTCATCAATTTTGTTTCATGGTAACTAAGCAAAGTGGCCAGTACGGCGTACGGCGGACAGACAGAAATCTTTTTATTGTATTTTCGGATTCTACATACCTTGAAACGTAAACCATCAAATTTTGAGGGGGGTAAGATTGTTTTTTTTTCTTGCTCGATTCCAATGGTTCATTATTGAAAATAATAAACCAAAAAATGCGTTGCCGCAGGGGGTGTCTAGCCGCCAGTGGTTTGTGTTCATGACGGTACGTTTATTGTCGAATGAAGTCTGGGGGACACCCCCAGACCCACGGATTATAGAAGTTTAGATCAAGGATCAAAGCAAGGAAACATGGAACAAGTTTTTCGAATAGGTACATGATAACAGAGGATATGGGGATATGTAGAAAAACGTCTGCCAATTCGAGTAGGCAGTACAGCTTCCTCTCTTGAATCACACGAACGTATAAGAATAGTTGGGTAGGTTCGTTATGATACGGGACCATCTGCGATCCAACCCGCGTGTACCCTCAGGATTTCAGCTCTCTACGACTACTTTTCGCGTAGTTAGAAGCGTTACAAGGAAATGGTCAACATTTCATGTTCGCGCATGCGTAGAGGGAAATTACAGTAAGATTCCAATGAAGTTCATACGGAACTATCAATGTATTATACTGATCGACCCTCCAAATGTGAACTCATTTCAACGATTATTAAGGTAGTTATGGGCACTCCAAGTATTTCACGTTTGCGCATGCGCAGACTAAACGATTTTCATGATTTTGAAACGGGACCATCTGCGATCCAACCCGAGTATACCCTCAGAATTTCAGCTCTCTACGACTATTTATCGCACAGATAGAAGCGTTACAAGGAAATGGTCAACATTTCATGTTCGCCCATTCGTAAATCAAAGTTACATTACCATTCCAATGAAATCGATTTGAAACTATCGAAGTATTATTCCTGATCTAACCTCCAAATCTGAGCTCATTTCAACGATATTTAGGGTAGTTATGGGCGTTCCAATTATTTCACGTTTGCGCGTGCGTATACGGAAGTTACAGTAATTTTTCAATGATTTTGGTAGGGAACCATCTGTGACTCAACCCGCACCTACCCTCGAAATTTCAGCCCACTCTGACCATTATTTCGGGTAGTTATGGGCGTTACAAGGAATTGAACACAGACAGACACAGAACCAAATAATTATGTTCCTCGATGTCTGAAACGGAAAATGGTTGTGGAAATTTTCACTTTGGAGGACATGAACTTTTTTTTACTCAATCACGAATCCAAGGCTTCCCTGCCTTCGGTAGTGAGGAAGCAAAAAAACTTCGTGGGATTTCCAAGCCTCGGACCAGCGACCTAACGCAATGTCATGTAATACTCGTCCTCAGCTGCTTTCGGCGTTTTTCGGGTAGGTAGAACCCCCTCGGCAGTTTTCGGCGGGGTGGGGTCTGGCCGTGCGGTGTGGTAGGAGTGGAGGGGAGTTGGGTGGTAGGAGTGGGGTAGAGGGAGAACTGTGCGGGCGACGGGGAGGGGAGCAGAGTTCCCCTGGACAGGACGCGGATGTTTTCCAGCCTGGTTTACTCCCATAAAAACATGTTCCATGTTAAAATTTTGAGGGGATGTTATAAAAATCGTTTGCAGTGCGAACACATATGTGTGTTATTCACAGAGTAATAAACCAAAACGGAAGAACATCGTCAATAATTTGGTGTCAGGTGGCCAACGGAGGATCAACTGCTTGAGGGGCAGTGCGCAGATTTCAGTTCAAAGACGGACGGGCCATTTCCTCTCAAATGCTGTTGATTTGTTTCATTTTTGCATTTGCACAGCCGCTGATGTTGAACAGCGCACATTTCGGACTGTGTGTGAGGGGGGGGGGGGGGGGGGGAGGCTGCCGTTTCCCCACACAAATCGCACTCGTCAATTAACCTGAGTTTCCGGCTGCGGTGGAAAGTGCGAAGGGGTCTGAGGGGGGGGGGGGGGGGGCAGTGGTGATGAGGGTGCGGCAGCGGTGGTGAGGGGGCGGCAGTGGTGGTGAGGGGGCGGCAGTGGTGGTGAGGGGGCGGCAGGGGAGGTGAGGGGGCGTCACGCCGTTGTACGGGCCGGAGAAGATGAGTTGTGGCGGTTCTGGCGAGGGGGGGGGGGGGATGCTGGGTGATTCGTGAGGGGGGGGGGAGGTTTATCGATCTGCTTCAGCAGGCGGTGGGCGACTGTCTGTGGTGGTTGTGGGGGGGGGATACGTTTGCCGGACGCTAAGGAAACTGAGCAAACCCCAGCGGCTCCGCCCTCAGAGCCGAACAGCTGACGCCTCACGTTTGGGTGAACACGCACGAGTTTACATTTACCATCCGCCACATTTATTCATTTTGGTTTATTACACTGTGAATAACACACCTATGTATTCGCTCAGCAAAAAAATTTTGTAGCACCCCCTCAAGAAAAATTTTTTCCGTTTCAAGGTGCGTAGATTCAAAAAACGCTGCAAAGTCCTTGTCACATGGGTTTATTATTCTATTGGACATACCTACAGAAACGTTTATTGTTTCTTTCATATAAAATAATTTAAATAGCTATTTCTGGTGGTTTCCACCAATTTTGGCCCCCAAAACACGAATAAGGTACGCTCCTTTTTTTTTTCAAATTATCTTTGATCATTGATAATACCATTTAATCGTCTTGATCCACCTCTTGATACTTTTTCTAGTGTTATTCTACAAATTGATGGTGATTTCAGACGATTTTCCAGGTTTTTGACTTATAAAAAATCAATTTTGGGAGCTGAACAACTGGTACAACCTCAATTTTCCACTCTTTGGTCAAAATCGACTTCATATTCGGTCTTCTCGTCCCCAAAAACATGAAAAACGATACCTCAAAAGCTCATTTTACCAACATGTTGCTAAAACGCAAAATGTACCTATTTTTACACACATTTTCACTCATAACACCCCTGGGTATATTCCGATCGGGCTGAAAAGTTTCGGGACACAAATAGGGCCCAAATGGAGCATGTGTGCGAAAGAGCGAATTTTTTAGACCAAAAATGAAGCCTGTACACGTGATACGGCGGACGGCGTACGGCGGACGGACATTGCATTTTTTGAATCTACGCACCTTGAAACGGAAAAGAAAAAATTTTGAGGGGGTGTTATAAAAATTTTTTGCTGAGCGAATACATAGGTGTATTATTCACAGAATAATAAACCAAAATGCAATGTCCGTCCGCCGTATCATCCATATCTACTTCATTTTCGGTCTAAAAAATTCGTTCTTCCGCACACATGCTCCATTTGGGCCCTAGTTGTGTCCCGAAACTTTGCAGCCCGATCGGAATACAACCATGGGCGATATGGGAGAAAAATGGCTGTAAAAATAGGGGTTTTCGAAGAGTTTTTTTTTTAAAAGTTTTAGTGATCATGAGCTGGTAAGGTGTAGTTTCCCATGTTTTTTAGGGCGAGAAGACCGAATATGAAGTCGATTTTGACCAAAGAGGGAAGAAGAACTGAGGTTGTAACGAAAGTCAGCTCCCGAAATTCATTTTTTATGAGTCAATAACCTGGGAAATTGTCTTAATTTTGAGGGTAATCGCGGGTTGGATCGCAGGTGATCCCGTTTCAAAATCACAGAAATCGTTTTTTCTGCGCATGCGCAAACGTGATATACTGAAACGCCCATAACTACCTTATAATCGTTGAAATGATTTTAGATTTGGTCAGGAATAGAATACTTTGATAGTTCCATATCATTGGAATCGTACCGTAACTTTCATCTGCGCATGCGCTAACATGGTGTTGACCATTTCCTTGTACCGCTTCTAACAACGCGAAAAGTAGTCGTAGAGAGCTGACATTTTGAGGGTAAACGCGGGTTGGATCGCAAGTGGACCCGTGTCAAAACGAAACTACCCAACTATTCTTATACGTTCATGTCATTGAGGTGAGGAAGCTGTACTGCCTTAGCTACTCCAATTGGCAGACTTTTTTTTCCGTACGAAAAGACGTGGCTTTGGTCGTCCGCACTTGCACAAAGCTGTTTGAAACCCTCGGGGTCGTACGAACCACAGGATGCGTCTGAGAAGTAAACCGAACCTCCTTCGGACGGCTAATCCGTGCGATGACCTCGCGCGGGAAAACCCACCAATTAGGACAACTACCTGTGCACACCGGCAGTTTGAATTTTGGGGCAGTCAGAAAAAATTTGAATTTTGGTCAAGTCAAAAAAAGTTCGCACGAACTTTCTCGAGCGAAAAACAGTACGTCAGGACACAGCCTGCCTGACCGCGACTCCTCCACTGAGCTCGATGCGTTGAACAACGGATACGCGTCAACAGATTCTGTCCGCAGTTAACAACAGGTTTCCGTCGCAATCAAAGAAGCAGACATTTGGATGCGATTTGAACCGCAGTTGATTCCACAGAAATTAAAGTTCCGGTGTGGAGATTACTATTCCTGATCGACCCTCCAAATTTGAACTCATGTCAACGATATTTAAGGTAGTTATGGACGTTTCAAGTATTTCAAGGTTAAGCAAACGCAGATGAAAGTTAGGGTACGATTTCAATGACTCTGATATCATCTGCGATCCAACCCGCGTGTACCCCCAAAATTTCAGCTCTCTACGACTGTTTTTCGCCTAGTTAGAAGCGTTACAAGGAAATGGTCAACATTTCATGTTCGCGCATGCGCAGACGAAAGTTGCACGATTTTAATGAAATTCAAGTGAAACTATCAAAGTATTAATTCCTGATCGACCCTCCAAGTTTGAATCCATTTCAACGATACTGGGGTTATGGGCGTCTCAAGTATTTCTCGTTTGCGCATGCGCAGACGAATGTTACAGTACTTTTGCAATGATTTTGGTAGGGAACCATCTGTGACCCAACCCGCACCTACCCTCCAAATTTCAGCCCATTTCGACCATTATTTCGGGTAGTTGTGGGTGTTGCAAGGAATTGACCACAGACACATACGGAACCAAAACGTCTGCCAGTTCGAGTAGGCAGTACAGCTTCCTCACCTCAATCACATGAACGTATAAGAATAGTTGGGTAGGTTCGTTTTGATACGGGACCATCTGCGATCCAACCCGCGTGTACCCTCAAAATTTCAGCTCTCTATGACTATTTTTCGCGTAGTTGGAAGCGTTACAAGGAATGGTCAACATTTCATGTTTGCGCATGCGCAGATGAAAGTTACACTACGATTCCAATGAAATTCATTTGGGACTATCAAAGTTCCGTTTATACCATTTAAAGACGACCAGTATCGTCAGTTTCCCCTTATTCCGAAGTGGAAGAAAACTACCTGTTTCAAGCAAAATACCTCCACCTAGAAGTTCTGATTGAAATGAAACTTGGTGAATCTGTCTTAAGGTTGTTCAGATGTATGCACATCTGAAATCATCAGAGTCGATCTAAATATATGTGAGTGGGTTCTTGAAGAGAGGGAATGGGGGAAACTGCCTAGTTGGTGCAACGTACCCACCTAAATGTTCTGATTTGAATAAAAATTGGTTAATGACCAATGAACTGGTAAGAGGTGGGTTATATGTGAGGTGTGGCCAGGGAAACTCACTGTCAGTAATGAAATACCAGTACTAGGAGCCTACCTGGATGTTCTTATTTCAAAGAAAGTTTGGAATTGAGGTAATTTTAGGGAGTGATTGCAAGAGTTTATCACTTGAATCGTAAATATGGGTAGTGAGTGGGAGTTACGGGTAAAAGGGAGGAGTTGAGTTTGTGGGGAGAGGTGGGGAGAGGTTTGTGTTTTGGGGGCGGGTTCTCCAATGGGGGATTTTCGCAGTTTACAAACAAACAAACAAAACCGCTGCAAGTCCTTGTCACATGGGTTTATTATTCTATTGGACATACCTACAGAAATGTTGGCTGTTCATTTATTGTTTCTTTCATGTGCAATAATTGAAATAGCTATTTCTGGTGGTTTCCACCAATTTTGGCCCCCAAAACTTGAATTAGGTACGCTCCTTTTTTTTCAAATTATCTTTGATCATTGGTAGTGCCATTTAATCGTCTTGATCCACGTTTTGACACTTTTCCTAGTGTTATTCTACAAATTTATGGTGATTTCAGACGATTTCCCAGGTTTTTGGCTCATAAAAAATCAATTTTTGGGAGCTGAACATCTGGTACAACCTCAAATTTCCACTCCTTGGTCAAAATCGACTTCATATTCGGTCTTCTCGTCCCCAAAAACATGGAAATCGATAACTCAAAAGCTCATTTTACTAATATGTTACTAAAACACAAAAAGTACCTATTTTTATACACATTTTCACTCATAACACCCCTGGGTATATTCCGATCGGGCTGTAAAGTTTCGGGACACAACTAGGGGCCCAAATGGAGCATGTGTGCGAAAGAACGACTTTTTTAGACCGAAAATGAAGCTTGTACACGTGATACGGCGGACGGCGTTCGGCGGACGGCGTAAGGCGGACGGACATTGCATTTTTGGTTTATTATTCTGTGAATAATACACCTATGTATTCGCTCAGCAAAAAATTTTTATAACACCCCCTCAAACTTTTTTCTTTTACGTTTCAAGGTGCGTAGATTCCAAAAAATGCAATGTCCGTCCGCCGTACGCCTTCCGCCGTATCACGTGTACGGGCTTCATTTTCGGTCTAAAAAATCCGTTCTTTCGCACACATTGCTCCATTTGGGCCCTGGTTGTGTCCCGAAACTTTTCAGCCCGATCGGAATACACCCAGGGGTGTTATGAGTGAAAATGT
>OX940974.1:148399803-148601803 GCA_954871275.1 Leptopterna dolabrata
GTTTCGTAGGCCGAGGAGGAGGCCGCTGAGTTGTGTGGCCCAAGTGCGGGACGTGGCTGTGGCGATGATTGCGTCCTTGAGGACTCGGTGCAGTCGCTCGACTAGGCCGTTCGCTTGGGGGTGGTAGGTGTTTGTGTGATGTACCTCCGTGCCCATGGACGTGCAGTACTTGTGGAATTCGGCGGAGGTGAACTGGGTGCCCTGGTCGGTGGTTATGTGTGCCGGGGAGCCGTAGCGTGCGATCCAATGTGTGTGTGTAGGGCCGTGATTACTGCGTCGGCAGAAATGGTCGAGAGGGGTGCGCATTCGAACCAGCCAGTGGCGCGGTCGATCATCGACAGTATATATTTCTTTGTTGCCGACGGTGGTAGCGGGCCGAAGAGGTCGATGTGTAAGTGCTCGAGCGGCGCTGCGTCGGGAAATTCGCCGAGGGGAGCCCTGATGTGTCGTGTCGTTTTGGCTCGGTTGCAGCTTGGGCAGGCGCGGGTGAATAGCCGTATCGATGAGGTCATATTCGGCAAGTAGTACCGAGCGCGGATGAGGGCTGTGGTGGCCTTAATCCCCGGGTGTGTCATCCCGTGTATGTGGCGAAAAAGTGGGAGGCGTAGCGGCGTGGGGATGTAGGGGCGAGGCGAGGCGTCGGTGTGTTTTCGCACATGATTTCGTGGCCTTGTATTCGGTGCGCTGTGAGAGTCATGGTGGCGATGTGATCATCGGCGGCCTGTGCGTCGGCTAGTTGTTGTAGCGTGAAGGGGGTGCCGTGATCCGTGACTGCGTGGGCCGTGTTGGCTGTTGGTGGAAGGCGCGAGAGGTAGTCGGCGACGATATTCTTTGGGCCCTCGGCGTACCTGATGTCCGTTGTGAATTCGGAGATAAATCGAAGGTGCCGGAGCCTCGTTGGCGGGGCCGTGTTTGATTGAGTCGCGAGGGAGGTCGTTAGGGGCTTATGGTCCGTGTATACGGTAAGTGGGCGCCCTTCGATTTGTTGGCGAAAATGTACGATGGCGAGGTATATAGCCAGTAGTTCGCGGTCAAATGCGCTGTAGTTACGTTGAGCCGGGTTGAGGGTGCGTGAGAAGAAACCTAGCGGGCGTAAGTGCGTATTGTCGATGAAATGCAGCGCTGCGCCGACGGCGAAATCCGATGAGTCCGTGTGTAGGTCGAGCGGTTGGGTCGGGGCCGGATGGGCGAGTGTGACGGAGGTTTCGAGTAAGTGTTTTGCGCGGTCGAATGCGTCAGCTGCGTCGGTGTCCACGTGAGCGTGCGGTTGTTCCTTTTTTCTTCGCATCGGGTGGAATCATTTCCACTAGGGGGCGGAGAGTAGGTGCGGCTCGTGGTATCGCTCGGTGATAGAAATGGATGAGGCCGAGGAATGTTCGAAGCTTGTGCACGGTAGTGGGTCGTGGGAATTTCTTAATGAGGTCCGTGCGTTCCGGTAGGGGTGTTATCCCGTCGGCTGAAACGTTTTGGCCGAGAAATTTGACTGAGGGCCGTGCGAGCTGGCATTTTGCTGTGTTGATTTGGAGGCCAGTATTTAGCGAGGGTCTCGAGGAGCGTGCGTACGTGGGTGTAGTGTTCTGACGGGTTGGCCGAGGCGACCAGTATGTCATCTAGGTAAACAATACACTAAGGGGCAGGTTTCGTAGGACGTGGTCCATGTAGCGCTGCCACGTCTGCGCTGCATTTCGTAAGCCGAAATTCATTCGTTCGAATTGATAGGCGCCGAAAGGTGTGAGGATCGTTGTCTTTGGTACGTCCCGTTCGCTGATCTTGCAGTGGAAGAATGCGCGTGCGAGGTCGAATGTGCTGTACACTGTAGTCCCGTACAGGGCCGTTGTGAAGTCGTGTAGGTGTGGGACGGTGTAGCGATCCGGTATAGTGAGTCGGTTCAGCGCTCTGTAGTCACCGACGGGGCGAATGTCACCGTCGGGTTTCGGGACGATGTGGAGCGGGCTGGACCACGGCGCTTCCGAAGGTTCGATGACCCCCGCCGCTAGTAATTCGCCGAAATGGGCCTTCGCTTTCGCGTATAGGTCCGGGGATAATCGGCGAAGTTTCGCGTGACACGGGGGTCCCTTCGTGACGATGTGATGTTCGACAGGGGCGTCGCATGGTGTGGCGGAAGGTTTGTAGCTGTCGAGAAGGGCTTGAAACCGGGGCTCGTTCGCTGTCGTCGTGCAGATTGACTGGCTCGGAGGTACTAGGTCTACTGTACCGGTGATGTACCGCTGCGTGGCCGCGTTGATGATTCGGGCGTTGGGTAGGTCAACGAGTAGGCCGTGGTACGTCAAAAAATCGGAGCCGAGGATCGGTGTGGATACGTCGGCGACTGTGAAGGTCCACTCGTACGGAGGGAGATCAGGTAGGTGTACTGAGGCGGAGTGTGTTCCGTACATCTTGATCTCGGTGCCGTTTGCGGCAGGTAGAGCGCTTGGACGTGTTGTTTTTCGACGGAGCAGGGTGTTCGGGACGATCGAGACGTCGGAGCCGGTATCTACGAGAAACTGTAGGGCGGTTCGTTTGCAGCGTATGAAGAGCCGAGATGTTGGTGGGTTGCGCACGGCCGTTACGGCTGGTCGGGCCGTGCGTTGTCGTTTCCCGATAGTATCTGGCGCCAGGTGCAGGGGCTGCGGCATTTCTGTGCTCGGGGGCCCCATGTGCGATGGTAGAAACATAGGGTGGTCGTCGGGCGGCGTGTGTTCGTTGTCGGCTGCGTCGGCGAGCGCCGTTGTCGTCTGTTGTGTATCACTTCAACCTCTTTGGAGACGGTAGCCACCCGAGGAGGCGGGGCGAAGGGTAGGAGGCGATCGGCGAGCGCAGCGAGTTTCACGATGTCGGGTTCGTCACACGCCGCTATGTGTAGGCGAATGCTCTCTGGTAGGGCGCGGAGGAAGAGCTGTCGGACGAGTGGTGCCGGTGTGTCAGCCGTTAGTGCTCGGGTGAGTCGGCGAGCGAGGACTGACGGTAGCTCGTCGTCGGAGGCCGTTTGGAGTAGGGCGGTGAGCCGTGAACCATCTGAAGGTGCGTGTGTAGCTAGAAGGCGAGTTTTCAGCGTCTGGTAGCTGCTGGTGTTCGAGGGGTTGATGTCGGCGCAGAGATCCGCTTGTCGAGGTTCGAGTGCGAGGAAGGCTCGGGCGAATTTCGCATGTGGCCTTCGTGTGCGAGGATGATCTCGAGTTGGGCGAACCAGACGTGCGGAAATGCGGGGTCGAACGGCTGGAGCTTGAGAACCGATGGAGCACTCGCTTCGGGAGTCTTTTGCGGTTTCTGCTCGGTCATCTTCGTTTTCTTCTTAGGCGCCAGTCCGTTGAGGTGTCAGCAGGCAGTGTGCTCGGCGCCAGCGTCCTTTCCTTTTTCCTTATATAAGGATCGGAGATGGTGGGGCGAAGTAGCGGGAGGCGCTGCGATAGCCGTCGAGGCGGGCGTCGGAGTGGGGCGCCGCTGTGGCGTCGGTGGTGGCCGCGCGTGGTGGGGCTCGTTGATGCGGAGGCGGGGCTGCGACGCAATCGAACGGCGGGCGCTGGGCGGTGTAGTCAACGTCGGATGGTCACCAGTGTAGTGATTGGGAGTCGGACAGACGAGTCGATCGCTTGATTGAGAATGGTTATTTATTTGATGGCCCCTGGCTCTTTTATACTCCCCTGACATGATCAGAGGGGGGTCGGGGGGTCCCCACTCTGAGGTACTTCATGTTACAACATTGATCGAGTTGTGGAGGAGCAGCCGATCACAACAGAAATGTTGACCATTTCTTTGTGACGATTCTAACTAGGCGAAAAATAGTCCTACAGAGCTGAAATTTTGAGGGTACACGCAGGCTGGATCGCAGGTGATCTCGTTTCAATATCATGGAAATCGTTTTGTCTGCGCGTGCGCAAACGTGATATACCACTTGAAAAGCCCATAACTACCTTAAATATCGTTGAAATGAGTTTAGATTTGGAGGATGGATCAGGAATAATACTTTCCATATGAATTTCACTGGAATCGTACCGTAACATTCATCTGCGCATGCGCTAACATGGTGTTTACCATTTCCTTGTAACGCTTCTAACAACGCGAAAAGTAGTCGTAGAGAGCTGAAATGTTGAGGGTAAACGCGGGTTGGATCGCAGATCGTCCCGTATCAAAACGAAACTACCCAACTATTCTTATACGTTCATGTGATTGAGGTGAGGAAGCTATACTGCCTACTCGAATTGGCTGCCATTTTTTTAAATTCATTTACATATTTGCGGTTCAATCCGTCCATCCACTGCGGTACTGTATATCGTTTAAAGTGATGCGCTAGCACTCCAAGCGGGATTTGAGGTGAAATACGCGGCCATTTACCTGATACGCCATTTCTAGCAGGAACTCAGAAATTCAAATTTCACACTCGTTTTCTTCCCAGAATTTCCGTTATAAACACCTCATTATGAGGTCAGTAACTGTTAATTTCCGTTATTGAACAGAATTTGGACCAAAAATGGAGAAACTTTAACCCACGAAAATTTCCAATCGAGACAAGATAATCAAGAAGGCACTTTTTAGGTTTTGCTCAGTAACCCATAGTAATAGAGAAAGTTTGGATTTATTATTAAATAGTTTGAGCCAATTTGAAAATGTCAGAATAATTGTGAGAATCGGTCGTGCTCGTTCTACTGAAGAGCGGGTGGAGTTGGTTAAACCGCATGTTACGCTTGGTCTTGATGGTCTAATTTGTACAAAACTACTTAAAAAACACATTCCACATCGGACCACAGGCATTGCGAGGAACATCAGTCGGACAAAAGCCCCTGCCTGAAGTGGCTGGTACGGTACTTTACCACAGGCTATTGCAGTGTAAGTCACTTGATAGGCAGTATTGGTTTGGGCGAATTTATTGATAACAGCCAAAAATCTGCTAATGTCGCTGTGAAATCTGATGTACAATGCCCTACATTTTGTACCTAATAAATTTTTTTTAAACCATAACAAATAAAATTATGAGAGGGCCCCACATAAAGTGCTAATAACCTTCCTCACCAAGTATTAAACTGGTTCTATACCCAATAATAATACCTGCACTAATAATCTGGTAATATAATAATTTGGCCGGTCGAGGCAGTTTCATGCATGAATTTCTTACCGTCTGTTGAGAAATCGCGAATGTTTTGCTATGTACTAGGCGAATGTGACCTACCTGCGAACATACAACACAATAATTATAATTTCAGTGACGTAGACATTACAGAATGTGAAATATATCAACAAAACAGGATCAACTGGGCAGTAGGGGGAGGGAACCTGTAAGTTTTCACTTTACCAGTTGATGGTAGTTGGGGACTATCCCAACGTGACTTTTCGCTGACCAAAAACTTTTCTACAGGACAGGAGAGGAGAAAAACTTGCTTTTCAGTAAAAAAGCGGACACTGAGCTACTGTTTGTCTGGTCAAAAACCTCCTTCAACAGTTGGCAAAAAATAGGTCAAGGTCGCTCAAAGGAACTTAAAGATGATAAAAGTGAGGTTTAAAAACTGATATGGAAGTGAGTGCGAGATGACCGCGGTGGGCGGTGGGTTAGAGGGGATTATGAATTTCACTGTCCTGGTACCCCTCAAGTACGACACTCCAATGTAATATAATATTTAACCAATAAACGAGGAGAAGGCTGAGCTGGGGTAACGCCTCGGGAAAGGGAGTAGACGGGTCCCGTTCCCTCCATCGAGCTCCCCAACGACCCTCAACGGTTGTAACGGACCAGCGGAACCCGCGGATCTCCGAGCAAGAGCACACACCGCTTTGTGGCATATTAAAAAGGGCAGGCCCTGCCCAATAAGCGGGCTCAGGGACGCGGATGATGTGGAGAGATGGTGCTATGACGAGTGGCAGAGGCGATGGCAGGGTGAAACAAAAGGTAGGCATACATACCTATGCTGGCCCGACGTGCGCCAAAGGGTGTCATCGAGGTATGTAAGAGTCGAACATTATACAGCGCAGTTGTTGACCGGACATGGGGACTTAACGGCAAAACTCCACGGCTTTAACCTCACTCCCTCTCCCAACTGCATGTGTGGCACGGAGCCAGAGACAGCTGAACATGTTTATCTCCACTGCCCGATTTACAGTTTTTTTCATTTTCTGTATTTTATTATTTTAATTTTGTTTATTTTCTTAGGGCTGTCGGCCTCCTGGCCTAAGGAAGCCCTAACTGACGGGTGCCAGGAGGCTATATTAGGTAGGGTGGGCCTGGGGCCGGTAGGCTCTCCCCATTCTATCTGTCTGGAAAGTTGAATGGTGTGTGCATGGACAAGCCTTAATGTTTTGATGGTGTGCAAGTAATTTATTGAATGAAAGTCTGTGTTGGCGTTATTGACTGTGTGCATGTAATTTATCGAATGGAAATTTATGTTGGCGTGCATTTGTCAGATTAATGACTGTGATACATATCCAAACAGAGCTGTGATATTGAACTTGAGTGAAAACAAGCCTGCCGATGATGGAATAACCGCAAGTTATAGAAGAGGCGGTGAATACGGAGGCCGAGCTGGATACCAGAAACTGCTTAAAACTCAATGGCCAATAACTAGGCACAATTAGCGACAACCATGGCCGAGAAGCATGGCCTACAGGCCGCCGCCTCCTTATTCCCGCCTGCCCAGCCTCCACGTGGCCCATCCCGGACCCCCTAGCGCTAAGCAGGGGTGACCAATAGCGCAGAAGGAGGACGGCTAACCGTCTGGCTCGATGTGACCAGAGCACTCTCCCATAAGAGCCGCAAGGCAAAGAAATGGGAGAAGAAAAGAAGGATCAGACGGTTGTAACGGCCGTTGGTGGACAGGAGGAGGGAGAGGAGGGAGGTCCTTATAATGAAGCCCAGCGCCCCATCTCTTCTACTTACGACTTCTTTCTCGACCTCATTACACCCTCTCTCTCCCTCCTACCCATTCTTCACACCTGCTGTGGTGATAACCGCGGGATGCTAGCCTCCTCTTCCAACTAATGCCTGCTGTGGTGATAACCGAGGGGCGTTAGCAAAAGAGTCCTACGGAGCAACTATTAATAAAAATCATCTTCTGATAGATTCAATATAATAAGCAGTGCCTAGCACGTGAAAAACATGGGGGGGGGGGGGAGGGGATCCTTCGTGTTCACTCCAAGGATCATCATAGTTCCCATTCGCTGACAGCTCCATTACACAGCTGTATGTAACAGATCACCTACTGCTCCACTGCAGCCTCCACTCCCAGCTCAGTTTTTAAAGCTCACTTTTACCATCTTTAAGTTTTCTCTGAGCGACCTTGACCTATTTTTGCCAACTGCTGAAGTAGGTTTTTGACCAAACAGTAGCAATTGTCCACTTTTTAACTGACATTCAAGTTTTTTTCCACCTCGAATGTCCTGTACAGACGTTTTTGACCGGCATAAAGTTAAGCTTAGGATAGTCCCCCAACTACCCTTAACTGGCTAACTAATAATGTTCCTACAGGTTCCTCTAAGCCTGGGGTCCAGGCTCTTCGCAGATGAGCCAATTCAATACAATGGGCAATTTTCGTAGGTTACATGTGGTGGTTTAGGTTAGAGGCAAGGTGAGGTGAGGTGAGTGAATGGAGAGAAGGCATCGGACCTAACGCCTCTGGTTAACAACTTTAACCAAGTCAGGGAGGTTTCCACCACTAAGACGTTAGGAGGATATGCCCAGTGTTTATCACCATTCTGGGATCTTTTCGGGTCGTTTGGATGTGTGCCCAGTGGTTACCACTCTGTATAGTTTTACCTACCCGGTTAACACCAGTCTGGGATCTTTTAGATATAGGAGAGAGATAGGAGGCGTGAGCGGGGAGGAGAGAGATAAGTCATCGACTTAAGGAGAGCGTAGAATGAAGTAGTAGGCCAAGGAGGTGAGTTTTTATAGTCCTGGGTCCATCCTCCATGCTATTTGGAGGATGGTGGGGATCCCTTCCAGCTCTTTCGAGCTACCTGCGCCTGGTCACGTCCGCCACTTCATTCCCTGGTTTATTTGCGAGATCTTAATAATAATTTACATGGAGTGATGTTCTGGGAGGATATCACGACATTACAGTTTCTCCTTTTGGTTTATTATTCTGTGAATAATACACCTATGTATTCGCTCAGCAAAAAATTTTTATAATACCCCCTCAAAATTTTTTCTTTTCCGTTTCAAGGTGCGTAGATTCCAAAAATGCAATGTCCGTCTGCCGTACGCCGTCCGCCGTACGCCGTATCACGTGTACCAGCTTCATTTTAGGTCTAAAAAAGTCGTTCTTTCGCACACATGCTCCATTTGGGCCCTAGTTGTGCCCCGAAACTTTTTGGCCCGATGGGAATATACCCAGGGGTGTTATGAGTGAAAATGTGTGTAAAAATAGGTACTTTTTGCGTTTTAGCAACATGTTAGTAAAATGAGCTTTTGAGGTATCGTTTTCCATGTTTTTGGGGACGAGAAGACCGAATATGAGGTCGATTTTGACCAAAGAGTGGAAAATAGAGGTTCTACCAAATGTTCAGCTCCCAAAATTGATTTTTTATGAGTCAAAAACCTGGGAAATCGTCTGAAATCACCATCAATTTATATACCACCATAATTATAATAACACTTATGTCGGAATGTCTAGGCAGAAAACAGTGTGAAATTTGAATTTCCGAGTTCCTGCTAGAAATGGCTATCAGGTAAAAAAGAAAAGTTGAGTTATTGAAAAAGTGCCACGTAGTTCAACTCAAATCCCGCTTGGGGCGCTAGTGCTTCACTTTAAACGTTGTACAGAACAGCAATGGATGGACGGATTGAACCAAAAATGTGTAAATAAATTTAAAAAACACGTCCTCAAAATTTACGAGGGGAGGTTCACAAAGATCCCGGCGAAGGTTCCTGAAGGTTTGCCATTTCTGCTGTTGGTTTGTTGGCAGCATTCAGAACCTTCGCCTCGGAAGGCTTCGCTCCGCCCTCTCAGGCCAACAGCCAGTCAGATGCCAACAGATCTGATACGTCATTTTTTGCCGCATTTTTACTTTTAGTGACCCTCATTTAAAAACTAACTACCGCTTATTTTCAAAAGGGGCTTCAAACAACCATTTTTCCAAGAGTTCTGAATATTTTATTCCAAAAAAAAAAAATTTTGTTTGATGGTTTTAGGGTAGACGGGGTGGTCCAACGACGAATCCGAACAACAATGCTTGGGGTGATAATCGCCACTGTCGTTCCGATGCGCAATTACTTGTGGGCAAAACGTCAAATTGTGGCTCATGTGCATCACAGGTGAATATGTGGTGTCGTGATTCCCTCTCAGAATCCACTCCTGTAATATTGTGTGATTTTACCAAATAAACGCGGAGAACGTCGAGCTGGTAAACAACCCGGGGTTTCCCTAACAGCCATCCGCCTCAACCGACTTTAACGGCCGATTGTGGACCGGGGACGGGTGGAAAAGTCCCTATAAAACATCCCTTCTGGCCCAGCTCTTCATTCAACGACTCGCGATTTCTCTCTCGAACCTTTCTCTCTCTCGACCCTCTCTCTCCTCTCCTCTCTCCCATATCCTAAATGATCTCCTGCTGTTGGTGAAAACCACGGGGAGTTAGCCTAAATATCCCATCGGAGCCCATCCTACTACATCAATCTTCTCTCTCACTTCCATCTCTCTCCTGCTCCTATCCATTCCTGACTAACTCACGACTTCTGGTGACCGCTATTATCTAACCTACTTTCGTGAAAACCCGCCGCTCACGACAAGTGGTGAACACACGTACCCATTCAACACACGTGGGATAATCAGAACAAAACTGCAAACGACCCTCCATGAACGAGGAGCCGCAGCCGAGGCGGTTTCTCGGCGGCTGCTGAATCAGCGTCCTGGAGGGCGCGGAGATAACATTTCAAACAGCAATCGTATCAGAGGAAGGACCGGTGTGAGACATCATAATTATTTATCTGTATAACACGAGTACTTATGTCGCGGGATTCATCTGTCGCAAGTGTATTCGACGCCTAATTTAGCTTTTAAATACTGTAGGTACATAATACATAATACTAATTTAGATTCCTTTGGGGTATCCCAAGGATACCGGAACTTCTGGAGACCTATTTACCCATATATCTATAAAACTATATAAATAGGGAAGTACATAAATATAATATTATTATTGATTGACGTTGTTTACATTTAAACAATCAATTCTAAAATAAATGAATAAACTCGAAAATATTCCGTAGGTAGATTTATTGTCCCCCCTCCCCCTTCCATGTACTTTTTTTTCCCTTTATTGATGGCAATAGGCACAGAAATGTGGCACCCATGTTTCCAGGTATTTACATAACTGAACCTTCATTTACTTATAACTCAAACGACTTAAATGAATACAAAATAAATTAACTAATCCTTCTTGAGTCCATATTCTATTGTTGGACCACTCATATGTCAAAACATCACTTCTACACAGTCCAAAATTCGTAGGAGGCAGGCATCGGATCGCCGATCGTGGCTCTTTAGTATGTCCGATAATGGCGAGTTCATCAGCAGCGGGTATAATCGGCGCTGCTCCTCGAAATTCAGGCAGCCGGAAAATATATGTTCAACATCTTCCAGGACATCACACTGTTCGCATAGTTGACTGGAGGCATATCCGTATAACCATAGTACTTTATTGATCTTTCCATGCCCAGTTCTAATTCTGATGAGCGTAACGAGCTTTTCCCTGGACATTCTCCAGCTCCTGAATCATGGGATCGATTTAATTTGAACACAGACTCTGAAGTGGAATTCCCCAGTGGTTTCCGACCTATTTGCATATGACCTTTGCCATGCGTGAAGCATTTCGGTTTTGCAGATAGCTCTTGAATCATTTGCAGGGATTTTCATCTCGTTTATGTTCGGGAGTTGAGTGGCTCTTTTGGCGATCTTGTCGGCCCGTACACTCCCAGCTATCCCACAATGGCTAGGTACACTTAGTGTTTTGGGTCCGAGTGGATGGGATGCGCTTGGGTTGTAGGCAGTAGCGGTGCGTGGGCTCTGAAAATGGTGGGCCACCAAACCGGAACACAAATTAACAGCTTTTTCTACAAAATACCTGTAAATGTTTTCCAACAGATTTTGAAAAATCCAAAGCTTATCAATAAAACTCTTAAAGAATATTTTTTAAGAGTACAGAGTCAGAGAGATGATTTCTTTTAAATTGTTTTTGTTCTGGCATTGTAACTTGGATGGTTGAGTTTGAAGAAGAGTATTGTATATGTTGAATATTTATTCGGATAAGCATCGTATTTAATATGAAGGTTGTCTGTTTTCCTTTCATTGTATTCGTTGTGTTATACTTTTTGTTCACTCCATTGCTTTGATTTTACTTTGTTTTGTTTTATTTTCTGCTCCTGGCAGTACTCGTCACCCTAGCGCGGGCTTGCCCATTAGGGGACGAATTCCTACCCTTTACTTTGGAGTTTTTTCTATATGATTTTCTTTACAAACGAATAAATTTATTTCAATTCAATTCAATTCAACAGTGGAATCTTCTTATGAGAAATGGGTGGATTTTAATCAACCGCATCTCTTAGCAAGTCAGAATGTAAGCACTGTGTTCACAATAGTTCTGACCAGTACCCGAGATTACCAGAAGCTAAAAGTTCGATAGCTTCATACTGACTAATACTCAACAAAGGCCTATCTCTTCCTAAACTTATAATCATCACTCTATCTATCCTCGTAGGAAAACGTCGAAAATTTCGACTGTAAGTTAGCCACCGAATTCATGTGGTACAAAAATACAGAAGCAAATAAACTAAACAACAACTAAAAACAACGAACTAGACTAAAATACAACGAAGTAATGACCCGCCTGCCAGTACCTACCTACTTGAATTGAGAATCAGACTAGAAGCCAGGTACTTATCTGTGTATGTTGACGTCGATCAATCCACAAGACCACAGACAGGACACAACGCACTTAATTATCGCAAATCCAAATCTGTCCCGGGAACTCGAATGGGAACATACAAAATTCGAAACGTAAGCAGAAAATTGAAAACTCAACATAGGAACAGAATAGCGAAAGTGATAAGAATTTTTAGGGGAGGACAGATCGAACGACAAGCATCTCGTATCGAGATGACAAGATGAATTGAAACAATCCAATCGATTGTGAACACAAACGATTTTTGAATGGAAACGTGGGCCCCGGGCCCAAAAGGGGCGTGGCTAACCAAATTTTTACTCGACTGAGCTTGCGCGGACGGGCCACTGTTCTCCGTTGCCATGGCGACAACAGGTCCCAGGACCTGTCAGTTTCAGAAGCGTAGGTTTCGATTTCGATTGCAAGACATCGATTAGTGTAGCAATATTCCGATAAAATGCTCCATGGAGCTACAGGGGAGCCAACATGACGGAAACACATATTGAATATCCATAGCCAGAGAACTCTGTCGAGTCGCTGTTGAACTTCGTGAAAAATGCTAGGTACAGTATATGGAGGGAAATTCGAATGCCAACTGAACAAATGGTTGGCATTTTTTTGGAGTTTTTTGTGTTTCTGGGTGCCGGGGCAGTGGCCCAAGTGGCCTTATGGACGCAACGCCCCTGGTTGTAGGCGTCTCAATTAGGCAAAAGAAAAGAGAAAGTATTTTCACAATAACACACATAATAATTACCTATTCAATCGTTTATTTAGTTAGTTATTTAATGGTGGAGGGATACTTGAAGAAAGTGGAGAATTGTCAACAACAAACGGCTGGTTGGCTGCTGTATTCAACTCATCTCCTCCCGATTTTGGCTTCTTGAAGAACTTCAAAAGCTCCCCTTGCATCTTGGCCATTGTTATCGATATTTGAATAACGCGAAATTGGCACAAAATATATGATAAATAATTATCGTCACTTAGTGTAGGCAGGTTTGGTGTTTCACCCACAGAAAAAAAAGAGCCTATCACTGGATGGCCGGCCGAAATGTGAACTTTGACAACTAATGAATTTTAAATTAGCAGAGGGGTCGTCATCTACTATTCCCGGTTATATATCCCCTCTCCGCACCACTGGCAAATAATCAATATTCACTTGTATACTTATCGCTGTTTCCATTTCAATCTGATAAGCGTAATACCGTAATTTCAAGAAATTACTGGAGGAACCATTCTCGGGTCTACGACTGCGATAAGGTATCACCAGTCCGAATCAGCGAAGCATCGCCTTTTTTATCATTTAAAATTTCAAATTGAATATTTCAATAAAAATAGGGGTGCTCTGAACGCAGAATTTGATCAACTACAACTTTAGTTATGACGTTTTTCATTTGGAATAACTGTTTTTACTTCAATGTTTCTATTATACAGGGTGTAACATGAGTGATGCAAAACCTCTCTCCCACGTCTTCTAAATCTAATTTCCGACCAAAAGTGTCCTATAACTTTTTTTTTTACTCCGCTTAAAACCCCACTTTTTTCACTTTTAAGATTTTTTTCGAGTTTCCGACCTCGCCTCACTAAAGCAGCTATAATTTCCTTAATTTAAAAAGTAAATTCAAATTTAGAGATACCGCTGGAAAGAGCGTTAAATTTCCTGTCTCTCTAATGCCTAACAAAAATTTTTTAGGAGGATTTGAGGAGTGAAAATGGAGTTTGAAAAGTGAATTTGGTCAAAATCTTAAAATCGTCTGTTTTTTCAAACGCTTGGTGATCCTATTAATTCTTGTAGTAGAATGGCGAAAGGTAAGCAAAAAAATGCGCCAAAACGTCAGCTTTCCAAGGGACTAATCAAAACGTTTTTTGGAATTGATTTCAAGAGAGAAAATGAGGTTTGAATACGAAAAAACGTGTTGTTTCCGGCTAAATCGTGGGTTTTTCATGAAAAATGTACCTTTTGTGAAGTAGTGAGTCAACTATGGGGTAATTTTCAATTCGAATGGTGACACCCTCACATCATCTGCCAGTAAGTATTGGGTCGTTATTTTCATTTTAGTCCAAGGGCATTACAAAGAACGGGACTATGGAAGGTTAAGCAAAGAGGATTGAAAGATCCCGGAGACGACTGTTGTTTGTGTACCTCTACGAATGCTTGGGATGAGTTCCTATATTTTTCGCTGCCACCTTTGCTCCCTTCACAAACGAACCGGTCTCTGTGTTCGCCAAAACGGAAGGCATTTTGAGGAAATAAAGGATTGAGCAGAGTCCCGCTTAACTTCCATAGGTAGTTCCACTCTTTGTAATGCCAACACCCTTGGACACGGTGAAAAAAATCTTAAAAGTGAAAAAAGTGGGGTTTGATGACAACATGTGTCATGTGGTGACCGTCTTGCTCGTAACATGTGGCAAGTCTGTTCAAAAACCCTTGGTGAACGCGCTCCAATAAGGGTGTGTCATCCGCGTGGACTTGTGCTCGAATCGCTTCCTTCAGCTCGCCTAACGTTCTCGTTTTCGTAGACACGAGATTTGAGGAAACCCCACAGAAAAAAGTCACAGGTGGTCAAATCAGGTGACCTCGGAGGCCAAGGCACGTCAAGCGCTCTGGGAACATTTGGCGCAACACGTCCATCGATACTCAAGCTGTGCGAGGTGTTGCCCCATCTTGCTGGAACCAAATGGTTTCAGCAGGAAGTCGTAGTCTGCGTAACTCAGGTCTCAGGAAGGTGTTTATCATCTCAACATAACGGGCTGCAGTCACAGTCACTGTGTTGCCGTTTTCCTCAAGAAAATATGGACCGTTCACACATTTGGACGATACTGCACACCAAACCGTCACCACATGACAGATGTTATTTTTAAGGTTTGATTTCTTAAATGGCATGGAATATGAAAAAATAAATTTTTTATGTCGAAAAACAAATATGTAGGTACTACTCATTTAAAAACCGTCAGGTTCCCGTGGACCACCCTGTATATTCTCATGTCTGTCAGGCCGAAATGGGCGGCCAATCGAGGGCCCCTGCCGCCAAACTTGTGTCCATACTGTAGTTGTGGAGGACATGGAAGTATTGTGTGGCAATCTCCACACTGGAACTTTAGTTACAGGCATAACAACACTCTTCAGTCAAAATAGGGAAAATCTGCATATTTCGACTGCCGATTCCGACCAAACCGGTGAACCAAATTTAATGTTTAAGGGAATCAATAAACGCAGAATTTAATGCTATTTAGAGTGGAATTTCCTGTAAGATGCACCACTTAGATGTTATAAACCAATAACTGAAACAAGTCCCAAATTTTGGCGGTTTTTTGGCTCTCAAAAAAATGTTTAGCTCAACTCAGAAACAGTTGCAGACCCACATTACGGTTACATATTTGTTCCGAGGACGCGGGATTCTTTTGATCGTAAGAAGGAGGAGGAGGAGGAGGAGGAGGAGGAGGAGGAGGAGGAGGAGGTGAAGGAGGAGTAGGAGGTGGAGGCGGAGGTAGTTCGCGGGTCAAGTTCGACAGTCCTGAGTGCGATGGCCCGGCCTTGTTCGGCGACTCGGTGGCGGTCAAGGTCAAACCCGGACCCACCCGATCGCGAGCTCCCGAACCGGTTCTTCCCGTCCCCCGAGCGCTCGTGTGCCGCGCGGAACGAGAGCCAAACAAACCGCCGACTTCGGAGAGAAAACGCCGCCAAATTATTACACAACGGCTCATTATTTACCTTAAAGCAAAGGTAAATCCCCTTCTGCGCAGATCTCTGTTTTCTGGGGTCCATGGACCCCCCCCGACCCCCCCCCCCCCCCAGGACAACCCTAAATCGAACACTGGAGCCAAGCCATCCACGCCAGGCAATTACAGCATCATAAATATTCAGCAGATATAAGAATACTATACAAGTATAATAATATGCATGTTATATATTTCTTTAACAAAACGGTATAGAAACACCAATTACATAGATATAAAGATAATGAACTATGAAGTATGATGGATAATGAAGTATGAAGAATAATACAATATAAATTGACGGCCTCGAAGATAACTACAGGAATAATGCACATTATGTAGTTTGAGGGTAATTATTATTTACAATTATTAACAAAATTCGCAGTTACCTATTTTTGCAGTGGTAGCTGAGTAAAAACCTCGAGGCCAACAGAGACAAATAATTAGAGAAAGCAGTGGCGGGAGGAGTGTTGCTACAGTTGGTGGTCTGCGATAATTTGCTTTTGGTTTATTATTCCGTGAATAACACACCTATGTATTCGCTCAGCAAAATGTTTTTATAACACCCCCTCAACACTTTTTTCTTTTACGTTTCAAGGTACGTAGATTCCAATAATGCAATGTCCGCCCGCCTATCACACATATCTACTTTAATTTCGGTCTGACAAATTCGCTCTTTCGCACACATGCACCAATTGGGCCCTAGTTGTGTCCCGAAACTTTGTAGCCCGATCATACCCAGGGGTGTTATGAGTGAAAAATGGGTTTTTTGGTGTTTTAGTAACATGAGCTTATGAGGCATCGTTCTCCATGTTTTTTAAGACGAGGAGAATATGAAGTAGATTTTAGTGGAAAATTGAGGTTCTAACGAAGTCTCAGCCTTAAATCTACGTGAAATTTTAGACAAAATTTTAACGTAAATTTAAGGCTGAAACTTCGTTAGAACCTCAATTTTCCACTCTGGCCAATTTTGGAACACATTTGGTTCTACTTGTGCTCCGAAGCTCGGCAGGCCGATCGAAGTACACCCAGGCTTTTGAGGTTTTAGTGAACAAGAGCTTGCGATGTATCTGTTTTTCATGTTTTTTTTTTGTTTTTTTTGCGATAAGACCGAATATGAAGTTGATTTTGACCAAAGAGTGAAGAATTGAGGTTGTAACGAAGGTTCAGCTCCCAAAATTCATTTTTTATGGGTAAAAAACCTGTGAAATGGTCTGAAATCACCATAAATTTGTATAATAACACTAAGAGTAGTATCAGCAAGTGAATCAAGACAATTAAATGGCACACTATAAAAAAAGCCTGATTCGTTTTTTTGAGAAACAATAAATGAGCAGCCAACATTTCTGCAGGTATGACCAGCAGAATAATAAACCCATGTTACAAGGACTTGCAGGGTTCTTTATTTGGGCTAACGAGCAGGAATAAATCGAGGGACTGGTTGGCATTCAGAATAACATTAGCTTCACGGGGCAAACGACACATTGGGCGATAGTACAGATAACAATAAATAAATATACATAGAACCTGGTTAACTGACACATTGGATAATTGAAAAAACTCTTTTACTGAAGGAATTTTGCCCGTCCCCCCACCACATTGAGGCCCGAAAACCTCTGCAATTATCCCATAAAAACGTGTTTAATTGAAACCAAAAAATCTGCCCCAAAACCTGATTAACTGAACGGCCTTTCACTCTCGAACTCTACAACTGAAGTGTTCCCCCTCGACCCCCCCCCCCCCTCACCACACTCAACACTACAAATGAAAATCAACAGACCGCCGACCTATGTAATCGCCGGATGATCTCCCTCTCTGTCATCGGTGTCAATATGATCATAGTCACAGATTTTTCTTATGAAATGTTTGATGCCTTCGTTTTTCATTCAAACCCTGCTTAATTGACATATTCATCATTCTTGACCTGGATAAATGAAAAACAGAATAACTGAAAAACCTGGTTAACTGACCGGTAAAGGGACGGTCAATTGAAACGTCAGTTATCCAGGTTCTACCATAGAACTATACAGAGCTAGACTCCAGGGCCTCAATGTGAACAAACGGGTGGACGTATAACGCTCCGGGTCGTCTCAAAAAACGCTGCTAAGTCTTAGTCACATGGGTTTATTATTCTACTGGAAAAATATTGCCTGTACATTAATTTATTGCTTCTTTCACGTGCAATGATTGAAATAGGTATTTTTGACCCCAGAATCACGAATTAGGCTCTTTTTTTCTTTTTTCTTTTTTTAAACAAATTTATCTTCGACCACTGATAGTGCCATTTAGTTGTCTTGGTTACCTGTTGATATTATTTCTAGCGTTATCATACAAATTTATGGCGATTTCAGACAATTTCTCAGGTTTCTGACTCACAAAAAATGAATTTTGGGAGTTGAAGCGTCGTTACAACCTCAGTTCTTCACTCTTTGGTCAAAATCAACTTCGTATTCGGTCTTCTCGCCCTAAAAAACATGGAAAACGATACCTCACAAGCTCATGTTACTAAAACCTCAAACAAGACCTTGAAAACCCCTATTTTTACACCCCATAACACCCCTGCGAGTATTCCGATCGGGTTGCCGAGAGCTTTGGAGCATAACTAGGTCCCAAGCTGAATGTGTTCCCAAATGGGGGCCCAAACTGTGTGCGGAAGAACGACGATTTTAGATTAAAATTTAACGTAAACTTGAGGCTGAAACTTCGTTAGAACCTCAATTTTCCACTCATTGGTCAAAATCGACTTCATTTTCGGTCTTCTCCCCCTAAAAAACATGGAAAACGATACCTCACAAGCTCATGTTACTAAAAACAACAAAAAACCCTATTTTTATACCCATTTTTAACCCCCATTTGTTATAACAATTTTTTGCTGAGCGAGTATATAGGTGTATTATTCAAAGAATAATAAACCAAAATCCACAAGTTCGAGATCAATTTTAAAAACGTTAAAAAAACAAGAGAACGGAGTTCTGGAAATTTCAAACCATATTTTCAACCCCTTAGAGCTGACTGACATCAAAGTCGAACTTCGCGAACCAACTGGACACCAAAAGGGACCTAAAAAGCAAATTTCATAAATTTTGGATCAAGGTAGGTAACTACCTTGTAGTAAGTAGGCGGACCAAGGTAGTAAGTACGGCGGACGGACAGAGATATGCTATTCCATTTTTGGATTATACGTACCTTCAAACCGAAACCATCAAATTTCCCGGGGGGGGGGGGGGGGTGGATTAATTTTTTTTAATGCTCGATTCCTAAGGTTCATTATTGAAAATAAGAAACTAAACCTAATCTGATCTCAAAGTGGGCAGTCAGAAACATATTCATTCAAATCGGTCCACCTAGGAACCTGATAATCTGCGAATTTCCGAAGAAATAATTACGCTATTGGAACGGGTCACAAAACTGTTGGCTTACTGATTTCAGTAAATTCGTTTTAATATATATTCTCTTTAGGAACATGCTGACTCTATCACGCAAAACACTGGGACAGGGTGCCCCAAAAATCCTCTTTCATTTTCCTTAGGAAGTGGATTTTATAAACAGGTCGAAGAAAAATTCCTACGTTATTTGTGGTACAGAAACCAAATTTGCTGTCAACATCAGTCTTAGGTATCGAAAAACATGCTTTCGAAAAACTTGTTCAACTTGACAACCGACTCCCTTTTTTATTTTCATTTTTTCCAAAAACTAAAGTTGTTACGAGAATTTCCAAGTCAAAATCACCTATACTGAAGGAGTAACTACATAGTAAAGGTACCCACCTATATTAAAGTCAAAATCATCTATAGATATTAAAGGAGTAACATATATTAAAGGTACCTTTATTAAATCACCTATAAAGAAAGGTACATTTATTAGATCACCTATATCAAAGGTACCTTTATTAAATCATCTATAAATAAATGAACCTATAGATAAATAAATAAAGGTACCTATAAATAAATAGATCTCCTATAAATAAATGTACCTTTATTAAATCACCTATATCAAAGGTACCTTTATTAAATCACCCATAAATAATTGTACCTTTATTAAATCACCTATATTAAAGGTGTAACCGATATTAAAGGTACTTACCTGTATTAAAGGAGTAATCTATATTAAAGTAAAAATCATCTATAGGTATTAAAGGAGTAACCTTATTAAATATACCTTTATTAAAGTACCTTTATTAAATCACCTATAAATAAAGGTACATTTATTAAATCACCTATATCAACGGTACCTTTATTAAATCACCTATAAATCATTGTACCTAGAAATAAATAAATAAATAAATCACCTATAAATAAAGGTACCTATAAATCACCTATAAATAAAGGTACCTATAAATCACCTATAAATAAAGGTACCCATAAATAAATAGATATCCTATAAATAAAGGTACCTTTATTAAATCACCTATATTAAAGGAGTAACCTATATAAATTGAAGGTACCTACCTGTATTAAAGGAGTAATCTATCAAAATCATCTATAGATATTAAAGGAGTAACCTATATTAAAGGTACCTTTATTAAATCACCTACAAATAAAGGCACATTTATTAAAACACCTACCTATATCAAAGATACCTTTATTAAATGACCTATAAATAATTGTACCTAGAAGTAAATAAGTAAATCACCTATAAATAAAGGTACCTATAAATCACCTATAAATAAAGGTACCCATAAATAAATAGATCCCCTATAAATAAAGGTACCTTTATTAAATCACCCATATTAAAGGAGTAACCCCCAAACGATCAGCGAGAATCCCGCGGGGAATTTGCTATCCGGAAGTGGAAGGCCTTGTCCAAGTGAGCATCCGAACCATCTTCCGTAGGAATGCGGTCATCGATCGGTGAGGCTTCAGGTGTCTTGGACCGAAGAGGTCCTTGGGGGAACCACCAAGTCCTGGTGAGTCATCTCTTCGAGGAAGTCGGCCAGAAGTCAGCACAACTGCGGTCTCAGCTCCCCAACCTACGTCACGTCCACTGAATTGCGGGATATTTCAATGGGAGATGGTTTGTCTGTATCCGACACTCTTCGTTGATTACACTTGAGTGGTAAACGACCGATAGACGATGAAATCGCCCTTAATTTATAACCGACTACGGCGCGACGCAGAATTCGGCCGAAAGCGTCTGTCAATCAGCGAACAGCCCTGTTGTTTCCACACCTAAAACAGCTTATCAACTGTCCCATTGTTCCCCCATTGGTGGCTCATTATTTATTAAATTGGTTTCTGTATTAAAGTCGAAGACAATCAAATGCCACCATCGCTCTCCAGCTGTGTAAAGACGAATGATTTTTAATGATTTTCCGAAGACTCCTCAACACTATCGCGACGTACGACAGAATCCAGAAACACATGAAACTTCGTAAAAAATCATGTGTACACAGCCTGGTAGCTCCAGTTGGTCGCATTCGACGCAGAATTTGACTGTCTTCATCTTTGATTATAAATAAAAACGAATTTGGTTGATACCAATCGGGAAAATGTGTTTTTTTTTCAGTTAGTTTTAGAAATAGGCAGCTAAGAAGCTATTAATAAAAATACAGCAACATGGGGTGTATTCCGAATCTTTTACGGAGGATCAGAGGTATTTATCCCTTTCAGAGCTAAAGGGAGCGAATAACGCATTTTTCATTATGCATAAAATAGCATATTTCAGGGATGGCGCCTATATTATTTCACAGCATGAAGCGCCATATTTTTAATTTCTGAAGGCAAAATCTTCCTTGAAAATTGTTTTCTGACAGAACACATCATGGGATGGTGCTTTGGTGAACAGATAAGATTGTCTTTAAAACCCAAACACAGTTTCTTATACGTTATAATTTAGGCAGGCTCTCGCTGAGATGTATGGTTGCAGCAGAGCACCAGCGTGTTATGGGAGAGGACAAAAAATGAGTCCAAAAAATCAAGATTCCCGCTACCGTTTTGGCATTCTGACAAAATTTGGTTCCGTGTCTGTATATCCTATGTGACTGTACATCCTTCTAGCAGTTATATAACATTACATCGTATTTTTGTCCCCCGTAAATAATATTGCTATTAGTAGGTATGCGAGTTATTTGTGAGCGAGCATGTAAAAAACGGGCTACTACCTCAGTTCAACGTCAGGTTGGTACATGAGGAGTACATATCCGAAATGAGGGGTCTCAAATCGGTTGATTTTTCCCTTGAACGCTGTTTATGACACTGAAACTTCGATTGGTCGGGAGAAATGACGCATATTTGTTACCAGCTGACAGTAAAGTTCTTCCTCCACGTCGCAGCTTGGATGTTGCTCGAAAAATAAATTTCACCTGGTTTTAACGGTTTTTCTTCAGTAAACTTTTGGTTTATTATTTTCAATAATGAACCATTGGAATCGAGCATGAAAAAAAAAATTCTTACCCCCCCCTCAAAATTTGATGGTTTACGTTTCAAGGTATGTAGAATCCAAAACTGCAATAAAAATATTTCTGTCTGTCCGCCGTACGCCGTACGGGCCACTTTTCTTAGTTACCATGAAAGAAAATTGATGAAATTCGGGTTATAGGTTCCGTTCGCTGTCTAGTTGGTCCTCGAAGCTCGACGTTACTGTGAGTCATCTCTAAGGGGTTCAAAATAGGGGTTGAAATTTTCAAAACGCCTATACCATTTTTTTACGTGAATATTTTTACGGGTTTAAATAGTTCTTGAACTTGCGAGTTTTTTAAGACCATCCGGAGCATCGTACGTCCAGCCGTTCGTTCACAGTAAGGCCCCGAAGTTTGCACCGACAGGCATTTTCGACTCCAGTGTGAATGAAATTGTATACAATTCAAACCAAATCTCGTAACCAGAGACGCGCCCACAATAGGAAATTTGGCGGAGATGAAATCATTGCTAGGGATCACCTGATTATATTGGCGGAGTATGAAGTCGAGTTGGTTGTTCTGTGATATTATTTCATTTGAAAAATGATGGCTCTTTTGGAGTTGTTGGTAGCTAGTGAAACTTGAACAAACGTTGAAGTATTATTGATGGGTAAATTATTACTACGGTAAATCATTACTCAACGGTAAATTATTACACAACGGTTCATTATACCATCTACGTAGAAGGGGCTGGAGTTTGTTGGTAGGTACTTTCGCAACTTTTTTCACTCCTCATCAACAATTTTTTTTCAGAACTTCATTATGTGTGTTTCTTTTTGTTAGGTACTGTTTGTCATCGGCAGAATTATTTTAGCAACATTTAACTCGTGATTTAGGTAGGTACCTAGTAACGAGTACGGGGTTAGGTACTAACCTACGGAGGGTCTGCGATCTACATAATATGTATAGGATAGTACATATCATATTATATAGACGGGTTATCTATACATAGAGCTGTGATCTGTAACGGAAGGGTATTCTATACAAAATAATAAACCGTTAAATTGATATCAACATTAATTAACCTTATTACTACCTGCCCGTCGAATGTGATTATCTCTGATGACAAAACTGAACCATTAGCGTTGATACTCTGCATCAACCGAGTCATTGTTTAGACTTCGCGAATTTAGAGAAAAATGGATGTGCAGATCCAATTCGGGTTTCAACTCATCTCAATCATTGTTTTCGAATAAGTTCAAAAAAACACCAACATTGGTAGAACATTGTTGGATCACGGATCGAACAAATTTGATGCAATTCATATGAATTGCTATAATCGGTGTAGGTATCTACTTAATTCGTGGAAATTCTTAACATTTTATAGAGAGAAGTGTGAAAAATGTGCTGAGCACGAAGATTTTTTAACCTACTATTAGTTCCATGTTCCAATTATAGGAATATAAGTATGGTTTTTATTGATTTATTGATTTTATAGTACGGCTAAGCCAATTTACAATAGTTGAACAAAGGAGTTGTAAACTCAGGAAAAAATAAATGAATAATTAAATTATAAGAAAAAGTCAACCAAACTTCACTGGCATTGGTGAGCTGAAAAATGGCGCCTGAGGGAAGACGATGGATCGGCAAAGAAGTCGAATGACGAATTCTGGAGGAAGGCATTGACTACACGAGGCATCCGGTAAAGGCGGCGCTGGAGCATGTAGTTGTGCGCAGCAAAGGGGACGTGGAACAGTGGTGTATGGCGGGTAATGTAGCCCGGCACGTTGAAATTAATCCTGGCAAGCAGAGCAGGACAGTCCAGCACGCCATTCGCCACCTTGTGGTAGAACGCCACATCTGCCAGCAGTCTACGGTTCTCCAGACTAGGGAGGCCATAATCCGCCGACAGCTGGGTGTAATCCACACTATCGGCCGGTATCCCCAACTTAAAGGGGGCATAACGAAGGAGTTTGCGTTGGAACATCTTCAGCCTGTCCTTGTGCACCCCATAGAACGGGGACCATACTGGGCTGGCATATTCCATGATTGGGCGGGCCGAAGATTTATACAGCAGTACTATAGCCTCGACAGAGGTCAAGTCCCGCGTACACCTCTTCAGGAAACCCAACATTCTTAATGCCCTTGCCGCCACAACATGCACATGGTGGTTAAACGAAAGCCTCCGGTCCAGGAGCACACCCAAGTCCCGCTTCAGCTCCAGCCTAGCGAGAAGTGCACCCCCAATCATATATGAATGATCGACGCACTCCTGGAATCTTGTGTAGGATGCGACCGTGCACTTTGCAGGATTAAGAGACAGGTGGTTCTACCGACACCAGCCCAGAAGAGCGTCGAGACCACACTGAAGCCGGAGGCAGTCAGTGGACGACGAGATCGTACCATATATTTTCAGGTCATCCGCAAACATAAGTACCCGCAGTCCATCTTTTGAAAGCAGGGCACTGGTGCTGTTGATTAGCAAGAGGAACAGGAGAGGGCCAATGTGAGAACCCTGCGGAATACCCGAGGAAGCATGGAATGGCACACTCTTCAACCTAACTCTGAGGAGTCTGCAGTCCAAGTAGCTAGCGATCCAGTCGAGAAGGGCACCGTGCACTCCAACCGATGATAACAAGGCAATGATGTGCTTATGGGAAACTCGATCGAAGGCCTTGGCAAAATCCACTGACAACACATCAACCTGCAAGTTCTCCTCGAAGTTCTACAACACAAAGTCAGTGAATTCGATCAAATTGGTGACCGTGGATCGGCCCCTCATGAAACCATGCTGTTGGGGTGCAATATGACTGGAGAAAAGAGGGGTCAACAACTCGACGACCAATTTCTCCAACATTTTGGGGATTTATGAGATGGTGCAGACACCTCTGTAATTATTCGCCAACGATCTACTGCCTGATCTATGGATTGGTGTGATGTACGACTCCTTCCATCTCACTGGGAAACATCCTGTTGCAAGCGACCTATTGAAGAGCCCAGTCAGAGGCCGAACGAGTGAAGCACTACAGGACTGCAGAAGAGCAGGAGGAACCCCATCCGGACCGATACCCCCATGAGAATTTAATGACGAAATGGCCCGGGACACGTCATCCTCATTCAGTTGTATGAAGCTGATGGACACAACATCGAAACAGCTGTACACAGGGTCATATGAAACTGGAGCTTCATAAACGCTTGAAAAAAAGGAGGCAAACATCTGTGCACATTCTTCAGGTGTTGACGCACACTGACCATCCAAGAAAATACAGTCTGGGAGAGCATTCATGCCGTCTTTATAATTAACAAAGTTCAAGAATTCTTTAATATTAGAACGTAAAGAGCATTGTACCGAGTCAACATGGTCTTTATAGTTGAGTTCCGTGATCACATTACACTCCTGCCTGAGACTGGAAAACTTGCCGTAATCAATATCATCATTAGACATTTTCCACCTAGCGTGAGCTAATCGCTTCAATTTCGTTGGTGATATCAACTTTTTCGGGGAGCACATCGGAAATTCGTAATTCAAGTTTTTAGTTTCTGGAACATATTTCTGTATACCCGAATGAACGATTTCGTAGAATGGGGGGGGGGGGGGGAAGCTCATGAGTCTGCGAGATCTGCAGCACCATTTCGATGGGAGGGTGAGCCGGGTCAACAGCAACAAGTTCAGCGGATGCCTTAAGAATAAACTGGTCACGATTTATATCCGACAACACCAAATCTATAAGGTTGTTTGATACATCCACGGCATTATTGAACTGTGCTAGATTATGAAGACGCATAGATTCGAAAATGACCCTGTGATGAATTTGGAAATTTCATCACGGTGGCGTGAAGGAGTAGATAGAGGTGAGCGAGGGAATTTCACCTAGGCGGCGGTAATCCACCGATGTAGGTGAGTGAAGGAATTTCGCCTAGGCGGCGGTAATCCACCGATGTAGGCGAGGGAAGGAAGTTCACCTAGGCGGCGGTGATCCACCGATGTAGGTGAGGGAAGGTGCTTGTCTAGGCGGCGGATATCCACCGATGTAGACAAGAGGAAAAGGTAGGAGGTAAATTCCCAGGCGGCGGATTCCACCGAGCATCTGGGAGGAGGAAGGTAAGAGAGAGAGAAGAGAGAGCTGGTTAGAGGAAGTGTCGAATGAAGCTAAAGCTCCAGGATCCAGGGTTATATAGGAACTGGAGGCCTCTCCCTCCAACTCCCCTGTTGGGAGTTTTGGGGGGGGCCCAGGTTGTGTCCCCTGGATTCTGTTGCCTGTCTCCCCACTCAGATGTTTATTAGCGGAAGGTAAGTTTTACATATGGATATTGGTGAGAGCTTTAAGGTTGCTAGTGGAGTGTTCCCGGGAGGGACTCACGACAGAGGTCCCCCCAGTTCGAACCAATGTTTGAGATAGCTGAAGGCTCAAGGTGACAGGGGCTGAGGGCTGCGGAAAACAAGAGGGGAGCTGAAGGCGCAGGTTGACAGAAGCTGAAGGCTGATGCAAACAATTGAAGTGCTGAAGGCAGAAATGTGACAGGTTGTGACTTAATCCTAGGGTTTACATATAGATAGCTTGACATAGTAAGTAAGAGGTAACATAGGAGTAACATATATAGATGGCTGACATAGTAAGTAAGACGTAAGTGGAAGTAACATAGGAAGTAGTAAGAAGTAAGCAGTAAGATAACATGATAACACTGATGAAGGTGAGGTAGTAGATGAATATGTACAGGGTCGTTATGAAGGCAATGGTGATGGTGAAATACGTAGATCATGAGTAGAATGATGATGGTGAGATATGTAGATCATGAGTAGAATGATGATGGCGAGATAGTAGACTAATATGTACAAAAATTTACAAACATTTACAAAAATTGGTATTTACATGGTCGGTAAAATTGGTGTTCACAAATTTTGTTGGGGGCGACAGATTGGAGCGGGGTGTTGAAATCCGCCGTTCCCTGGGTGTGGATAGTGTGCAGTGTAATGTAGTGAGTGTGTAATGGTGGTGAGGTGATGGGGTGAGAGAGGCGACTCCCTCTAACAGTCTTCACGTTAGTGAAGACTGATAGAGGGGCCCCTTCACTGCCGGGGCGGCGGTGAAGGGGAAGAGCCGGTGGGAGCCGGTACCCGGGACGTCGCGGAGAGGGGCGGCGACGTTGGGGTCCGGTGGGCGAAATGGAGGCGATGTGTGGCGTTTGTGGTGTGGGGGTGGTCGGGTGAGTGGTGTGGGGCGATCGACAGCATGGATAAACCCGGGGATGGGTTTCTGGGTGGAGGGGTCGAGCAGGCGCGCGTTACGGACGTCAACCTGGAGGCCGAAATAAGCGAGGAAGTCGGCCCCCAGGATTGCTTTCTCTACGTCCGCCACGGTAAATTCCCACTCGTACGCGAGCCCGCTCATATGGATGGATGAGCGGTACGTCCCGTACGAGGGGATGGTGGTACCGTTGGCGGCGTAGAGGAGTTGCCGGTAACAACGCGCCTGTCGCCGGAGAATGTTGTTTGGAAAGATGGAGAGCGCCGCCCCTGTATCGACGAGGAACGGGACATTTGTTTTTGAACACTTCAAGAAGAGGCGCTGGTGAGCTGGGGCGGAGTGCGGCAAAATGGCTGAGGTGTTGGGGTCTGGCGGATGGGAGGGGCTTGGGCCGTCCGAGGTGATGGGCGGGTGCGACGGTGGCGGTTGGTCCCCCGCGAAGGAGACACGGGGTGGTCCTTTGCCGTTCTGGAGTGGGGGAACGGTAGTGCTGTCTGTGGGGCTGGTCCTCTTGGAGGTGGGCGGGGAGGTGTCGTTCCGGGGAGGGGGAACGGTAGCGGCGGCGTGAGTGGCGGCCGGAAGGGTGGTTGCCCTGGAGGCGGGCTTGGAGGGGCCGTTCCGGGGTGGGGGAACGGTAGCGGCGGCGTGAGTGGCGGCCGGAAGGGTGGCTGCCCTGGAGGCGGGCTTGGAGGGGCCGTTCCGGGGTGGGGGAATGATAGCGGCGGCGTGAGTGGCGGCCGGACGGGTGGCTGCCCTGGAGGCGGGCTTGGAGGGGCCGTTCCGGGGTGGGGGAACGGTAGCGGCGGCGTGAGTGGCGGCCGGACGGGTGGCTGCCCTGGAGGCGGGCTTGGAGGGGCTGTCCCGGGGTGGGGGAGCGGTTGATGGAGAGGTGATGGTTTTGGTGGCGCCGGCGGGTGCGGCTGGGAGGTTGGCAGCCGTGGCGGCAGCGTAGGAGGGGTAACGAGGCTTCGTGGTGGTGGTGTGAATGCGGGCGGGGAGGAGTTGTTGTTGGTCCCCCCCGTGTTGGCGAGGAGGGGGGCCTGCCGGATTTACCGGCGGGCGTCCGCGTTTCCCTGCTTGGAGGCGTAGGAGCAGGGGGGCTGGCATTTTCGGGCCTCCCCACCGAAGTTGACATGATAGAAACATCGGTGGGGGGGGTCCGCTGGGAGGTAGGCGGTCCTGGTGGGGAGCGCAGAGGTGGAGGGGGTTGCGGCGGCTGGAGATCTCCCCCTTCTATGCTGAGGGGGGGAAGTGTTGCGGCGGTCGGACGAGCGCTGGCGCCGGTGGTCGATGGAGGGGGTCGGACGGCGCTCGGTGGAGAGGGAGCGGCGCCGGTGTAGGGAGGGGGGACGGCGGCGCTCTTGTGACGGCGTCCGGTCCCGGCGTGGGGTGGGGGTGCGGGGCGTGGCGACTTCCGTGACGCCGGTGGCTGCGGTGAGGTCGTGGACCGTATCGGCGAGACGTAGCAGTGGTTCGTCTGGGCCGTCGAGGTAGCTGGCGAGTGCCATCTGCATGGGGTGGGGCAGGGCCCGCAGCCAGAAGGTCCGCGCGATGTCGGCCGTCATTACGTCTTGCAGCTGATGACGCAGACGGCGGTAGAGGTGGGAGGGCTTCAGATCGCCGAGATGTTGAGGTTGGGAGAGCGCTGCGACACGTGCGATCTTGGAGGGTTGGTATAATGTGACGAGGCGGTTGCGGAGGTCGTCGTATGCGGCCGTGGCGTCGGGAGAGATGTCCGACGTCTGCAGGAGGATCTCATACGGAAGGAGAGATATGATGCGGGAGTAGCGGGTTCGCTGGCTGCGGATGTTGGCGGCAGAAAACGCAGCGTCGACCTGGAAGAACCAGAGCGCGGGGTCGTGTGTGTAGAAGGGGGGCAGCGACAGCGGGAACGACGCCGAGGCCGTCGTGACGTCGGCGGCGGCGTGTGCGGCGGCCGCAGCGGCGGCGGCAGCGGCGGCGGCGGATGCGGAGGAGCCGGGTGGCGAGAGGCTGGTGAAGGGGTTGTCGGCTGCGTCAGTTGTCGCAGCGGTCGGCGGCTGCAGCAGGGATGGCCGGAGGAGCGGCGGCGTCGGCGAGTTCGGGTCCATGGTTGAGGTCTGTAATCAAAATTCAAATTGGGTGAGGTTTGAATTTTAAATTCGCAATTTGCGGTAGCGGAGGTGCTTGTGGCGGAGAGTTGAGAGCTGTGTGAGCGGTTGCGGGTGGGCCAAAAAATTGCGAATTTACACTGACTGTTTAAGTTGCATTTGAATTTAAAATTTGGGACACCGAACTAGACTGGGGCGACACATGAGGTGGTAAGAGGATAGAAGGTTGGATGAACGTCGGGTTCACCACTGTGATGAATTTGGAAATTTCATCACGGTGGCGTGAAGGAGTAGATAGAGGTGAGCGAGGGAATTTCACCTAGGCGGCGGTAATCCACCGATGTAGGTGAGTGAAGGAATTTCGCCTAGGCGGCGGTAATCCACCGATGTAGGCGAGGGAAGGAAGTTCACCTAGGCGGCGGTGATCCACCGATGTAGGTGAGGGAAGGTGCTTGTCTAGGCGGCGGATATCCACCGATGTAGACAAGAGGAAAAGGTAGGAGGTAAATTCCCAGGCGGCGGATTCCACCGAGCATCTGGGAGGAGGAAGGTAAGAGAGAGAGAAGAGAGAGCTGGTTAGAGGAAGTGTCGAATGAAGCTAAAGCTCCAGGATCCAGGGTTATATAGGAACTGGAGGCCTCTCCCTCCAACTGCCCTGTTGGGAGTTTTGGGGGGGGCCCAGGTTGT
The DNA here is from genome assembly GCA_954871275.1 of Leptopterna dolabrata. Classification (NCBI taxonomy): domain Eukaryota; kingdom Metazoa; phylum Arthropoda; class Insecta; order Hemiptera; family Miridae; genus Leptopterna; species Leptopterna dolabrata. Next base: position 148,429,740 of record OX940974.1, read on the forward strand.
GTCCCCTGGATTCTGTTGCCTGTCTCCCCACTCAGATGTTTATTAGCGGAAGGTAAGTTTTACATATGGATATTGGTGAGAGCTTTAAGGTTGCTAGTGGAGTGTTCCCGGGAGGGACTCACGACAGACCCTTTCCCTACCCCCCAAACGATCTGGCCCAACATCGGAGTTCCAGGAGTCCCACGCGACACCAGGCGTGTTGTAGTCACCGACTAGAAGGACACGAAAGTCGGGATGAGCTGTGGTGATATTATCAAGGTCGTTGAAGTGACATTCCAGCAGCTCAGGAGGCTGATAATCCGGCATGTATACACATCCCAAAATTAGTTTATAAGTCAGCAAAATGACGAAAATATGCTCAACCCGATCCGACCAGGTAAACGATCTTATAGACCATAGGTTCCCAACCTGGGGTACGCGTACCCCTTGGGGGTACGCAACAACCTGGTTGGGGTACGCCAAAAATATTTGGTAATGGCGGACTTCATGTTTTTGCGCCTGGTCTCACTCACGCTGCGATGGCCTGACTCACGCTCGCTCGTCAAGGTCAGTTCGCCCTCTGCCGCTTGACGCTATCGGTCGGTCTTTGGCCCGTCTCATCACTATCCCGCTTGGAGCGCTGTCAGTATTTTCCTTCACTCCGAAGCTCCCCGCAGCAGTGTTGCCAACCCGTACGGATATATATCCGTTTTGCACGGAAATGTAGAGCTTTTTGTACGGAATGCCTGTTTGTACGGAAATTTTTAACAGAACAGGCCCAAAGGTCACACTAAAACAGTTTTGACTTGTTTTAAGAATAATTTTGATTTCTTTTTTTTTTCGATAAACTTATTTGCTAACTCTAGTATGTTTTCGTGATAAGAAACATTGTATTTACTTTGTTATTATTTTTTTACAGTTATTGGTATTTAGAATTTACTAAGTTTACTAGAAACACATATAGGCCTAAATTTGGAGCAATAACTTTATGGTCAAATAAAAGATAAAAAAAAACTCTTGCGTAAATATTTACTTTCCATGATTAATGTTGTTGCAACTTTTTTTCTTGGGGGTACAATTTGAAATAAATTTATCTCAAGGGGTACGGCAGTGAAAAAAGGTTGGGAACCGCTGTTACAGACTTAGAAACAGCGATCATAACGCCACCACCCCTAGATTTGAAAATATTATTTGTAGGTGAGCGATCAGTTCTATAAATGTTGAAGTTGTGGAGACCAAGCTCATTTGAATGAACCGTCTCAGTAAGCCAGGTTTCAGAGATAAGTAAAATATCATATATGTACAATGAAATGCCTGATGGGTAATAGTAGAAAGCTTTGTGTTGAGACCGCGTAAATTTTGGTAGAAGCAGGAAATTAGATGTTGTGTTGGCCGTTTATTGGGGTGGAAGACGATGTACGCTTAGAAGAGTCCTTAGGAACCATTGTTGGGACCCCTGAGATATATCGAATTGTGAGGTTCGTCTCACCTGAAGTGACTCTACGATTCAACTCTTCACGGAGATTATTAAGAAATTTACGCTGGGCTGGTGAGACTATAAGTAGGTATGGTGATACCTCCAACAACAGGTGTTCGACCAAACCATGGAATCTTGTACGGAAGTGCTCAAAACGAGTTTCTATACGGTTTTCCGCTTGATGTCGCTCCGCACGTACGTTGGATTTTCAAATGGTCACAACTTCCTCAAGATAGGTCTTTTTCAGATTTTCGTTTCGAGTTTTGTTCAGGTTGAGGAACTCTCCAATTGGAGATGAGAACAAGCTTTAGAGGAAGAAAAATGAGAGAGTGATGACGGCCTTTCTAACTTTTCGATTTTCGACGATAACTGCCGTAGAAATTGACCAAAACTGGAGCGGTTGGTACCAAAATATCCATTAGGATGTACAGATCATTTCTATTGATTTTGAGTTCGATCGCATTTTATCTGGCTAACTGACAGCAGCAAAATATGTCAATGGGTCCAACATTTTCTAGGTTTACTAGCTAAATGACGTTGGTGTGGTGCCACTTATTGACCTATGAAGCATAATTCGTGATCGTATGCTCGTATAACACTGTGTTGTGTTTTCTTATGATTAACTTGGTATATCTTCTAACGTAAATTAAACTTAAATGTATTTTCAATTTTAATAATAAACTCATCAATTCCGATATTCTTATTTGTCCAATCTTCGAATTTCTTCCCACTGAATTTGAACAACACTCCAGCAGTTTTGCCCCATTGTAGTGTTCATCTTTGGTACCATAAATACCATAAATTTATTGCTGGTTTCTGCTCTTGGCTGACGGTTTCCATTCCTTTGGGGGGGGGGGGGGGGGGGAATGAGAAGTTCTCGTTTCGTTACTGAACTGATTCGCTTTCTGGGCCTTCGGTCATCAGTGTCAACGGTCGGTGAGTGGGTGTTGACACTGAAACTGACTTGAGCACACAGAGAGGGAGGGCAACCTAATAGATCGCTATTGACTCGCACGACCTACCGAGCAAAGACCAAACAGGCAACGCGAGAGTCGCTGTCGGAGGCGGGCCCAAGCAAACAGCTGACAGCCACTGAACGGCTGTCACTTCTCGGCGATGTTTGCTGCAACATATTGTATGTTCCGTAAGCTGAAATAGTTTAGTACAACTGGCACCAATCCGGTGGTCGACGGACATACTACGAGTAATTCCGAAACTACTGGACCGACCGACTTCGATGAACCTTTTTTCAAATGAAAGAGAGAGACAATTTTCAACCCCCGGTGTTCCCATACTGGTTTTGTTAGTACAAAAGTAGCACTCGGCCTGCTGTATACTGTGCCAGTTATACTCTTCGAATTCTGGTGCTGACAGAAATTGCCGACGATATGACGACAGAGAACAGCCTGCCAAAACAGTGGATGCCCCAGTAATGATGGTACCAGTACTCGACAGCATGAGGTATAATCACTGAGCTAGTAATGGGCCACTATTGGCGTTGGCTTAGAAAGTGTAGTTTATAAATGTAAAAAAAAGTTATTTGAAAACAAGAAACATTCGAAAAACGCACTAAAAAGTACAAAATAATTCATCAAGACTTTTTTAAACTATATTTTTTTAAATTAATCAATTAATCGCATTAAAAAAACAGAAAATAAAAAATAAACATTTAATTTTTTTAAATTTTAGTTTTAAGTACAGCCGTTTTTTAAGTCGGTGTTTGACTTTTTAAAAAAGGTGTATACAACTAAGAAGTAAAGAATAATTTGTATGCTGAATAAACGTAATTTATTCAAAGCCGATACAACAAAATATTTGAAGTTTGCGTCAAATTTTAACTAAAAAACCCCACCTTCATATTGTAACCTCAATGTAAAAGAAAAGTGGAAAAAATCAGTAGGAAAATTTATTATCAAAAATATTTAAAAAATCACCGAAAAAATCACACAATCATTTTAAAAAACACAAAAGATCAATAACAAAAAATCATTTAAAAAATCAAATACACAAAATCGAAAAAATAAAGACTAAACGAAATGAACAAAATCGATCGATTTTTTAAAATCGAATCATACAAATTATTCTTCACTTTTTAGTTTTATACAGCTTTTATTGAAATCGGGGGACAGTACGTGTGGGGTAACCGTGGATAGTTGACTGATGCGCCGCAAGGTAAAATGTAAGGTTCGGAGCTGCCAATTTTCGATTGCATCATCGTGAGTTAGACTCGTTAGAAAAGCAGGAGTGCCATATTTTAGCTTATCCTACAGGAAATCGCGCCTATGTGGTCCCCAACCTCACTATATTATTGTCCACCTCCAATTGAATATGGTGAAGTGTGGAGGCCCATCGACGAATCCACTGCCCTCCCTCCTCCAACAGCCTAACCCATCCTAAATGTTGGTTTGGCCCTGTTGCAACTTCCAACGTCAAGAGCCGAATTATTGCCCAAATATTTGGAAACAAGTCAATTCTACCGTCTCCAGTGATGAGCCGAAGTTTCTCTTAATTGGCTATACCATTTTATATTATGCGCACAAAATCCCTGAATTCAAAATGAATTAAATTACAGTGAACCCCCTCTATAGTGGACACCCCTCTTAACGGCCAGTTTGGCCATAGTCCCGGATTAGAGATAGGAGATTCAATGTAACTGAACCCCCGTACAGTGGACACCCTCTACAGTGGATGTGGACACTCATTTCGTCATCCTGAACCCCTCGCAGCTGACAGTAGACCCGTTCAGACGCGTAGAAACGTTTACATTTGTTTTGTATCTGACAGCTATGTTTGATCTAACTGATCTTCTGTTTGTTTACATTGGCCATCATTTGGATTCATTTGACCCTGACCCCCTGACACTCTACTGTCGTGCGGAAAGCACAGAAATTTGAAATTATTAACGAAAAGAGGATACACACATATTGAAGTATGCACATATGTACCTATTTTTGACAAATTTTACTAATTTCAAGCGTGCACACACTAAATAATAAAACAATGCTTAAAAAAATACGTTGTAATTTTTTGACACCCCTTTACAGTGGACACTTTATTTGGTCCCTGAGTGTCAAAATATTCTCACATCTTTAATATGAGTGTCAAGAAACTGCCATTCAAAAATTTTTTTTAGCGTTTAAAGCTTTAAAGAATATAATATACAGGTGTCATAGCGCCTTTCTGTTTTTTCTTAAAGATTGCTGGTTCCTCAGGGTTAAAATGATGATGACAGCTGATGATGAAAGACAGAAAGCGTGACGTGTGAGGATCCCCGAGGGTTCAGACTCGTGACATCACCATCTTTAGAAGAGAACAATTTTGCTCATCGGACATTTTTATTCAAAAACTGGTTGTTTAGGCCTAGGTATTCAAAATCACCACCCACACACACACACTGTCTGAATATGAGAGAAAGTTTGAGGGACATGCAGTTGTTGTGGCACCGTATTTCACCTCTGTTTATGACGAAAGCGATGCCTCCACTCCAGTGATACACCTACCCAGTTGTTGTCTGGTGAGGACTGACATTTAAAATAAAAATGGCAAAAGATAGTCAGTGCTCCCTCTCAAGAAATCTGCCCAAGATGAGAGTGGAAAGGCATTGTGGGACTCGTATGGAAGTAACACCTGTTCAATCGGCAGATGTGGAGGGCTGGCAGCTGGTGGACGGGGCCGCTCGGCCCGTCAGATGTTGTTGGTTAGCGAGTCGGAAGAGACTGCGCTCCGCAGCTTCTATGTGGATACTGCGGACTCATCGATAAAATAGCATCCATGGTCAGACCACCTAACGACCGACGTTCAGCCACCCGTACACTAGACCACGATGCGTCGAAGGGGGCTTAGCTCTCAACTCGTTCCAGGAGCCAAGTTTACATGTAGGTACCAACATTACAACCACTCGAACCCGAATTTCTTCTCAACAAAATGATTCATAATACTTTGTCAAGCAGAATAATTTCACAGCTTACTCAAATACACAATCTGAGTGTAAAAAAAGTCTGCCAATTCGAGTAGGCACTATAGCTTCCTCACTTCAATCACATGAACGTATAAGAATAGTTGAGTAGGTTCGTTCTGATATGGGACGATCTGCGATCCAACCCGCGTGTACCCTCAACATTTCAGCTCTCTACGACTATTTTTCGCGTTGTTAGATGCGTTACAAATGAATGGTCAACGCTTCATGTTAGCGCATGCGCAGACGAAAGTTACGGTACGATTCAAACGAAATTAATATGGAACTATCAAAGTAATATTCATGATCAATTCTCCAAATCTGAACTCATTTCAACGATATTTAAGGGAGTTATGGGCGTTTCAAGTATTTCACGTTTGCGCATACCCAGACAGAACGATTTCCATGATTTTGAAATGGCACCACCTGCGATTCAACCCGCGCACCCTCAAAATTTCAGCTCTGTACGACTATATTTAACCTAGTTAGAAGCGTTACAAAGAAATGGTCAACATTTCATGTTCGCGCATGCGCAGATGAAAGTTACATAACGATTCCAATGAAATTCATTTTTAAGTATCAAAGTATTTATTCCTGATCGACCTTCCAAGTGTGAACTCATTTCAACGATATTTAGGGTAGTTATGGGCGTTCCAAGTATTTCACGTTTGCGCATGCGCAGACGGAAGTTACGGTACTTTTTCAATGATTTTGGTACGGGACCATCTGTGACCCAACCCGCACCTACCCTCAATTTCAGCCCATTTCGGCCATTATTTCGGGTAGTTATGGGCGTTACAAGGAACTGAACACAGACAGACACGGAACCAAATATGTTCCTCGATGTCTGAAACGCAAAATGGAAGTGGAAATTTTCAGTTTGGATGACACAAATTTTTTTTTGGTACTCAATCACGAATCCAAGGCTTTCCCTGCCTTCGGTAGTGAGGAAGCAAAAGTGATCGTAAGGGCAGACGCGCACTAGACCGATCACGACCACGACCACGACAAAAAACCCCGACTGGTCGGGACGTATAGCCATGCCGCTGAGCCCGACCACGACCACGACCACGACAACGAATGCCAAGCTAGTAGCTATTCAGTACACAAGATGGACGTTGAAGAGTTAGGGCAGACGCGCACTAGACCGACCACGACCACGACCACGACAAAAAACCCCGACTGGTCGGGTCGTATAGCCATGCCGCTGACCACGACCACGACAACGAATGCCAAGCTAGTAGCTAATTCAGTACACAAGATGGGTGTTGAAGAGTTAGCTGTCGTTGTACATTTGTGCCGTAGGTACGTTAGGCGAAGGAGAAAGCGGTACTGGGTGCATCCGATGTTGGCTGTCAGGTCAACGAGAGGGCAGTTTGCAACATTTTATGGAGAATCGTCAGTATGAAGAACGGTTTTTCAATTACGCAAGAATGTCGGTTAAAAGCTTTGATAAGTGACATTATGCTAATAAAAACTACACGCAAAGACAGGTGTACACAGTTCACTCGACCACTCAGTACTGGTCGGGTCGGGGGTGTTGTCGGTGGCAGTGCGCGACGCGCCATTCTAACCTATCTTATTTTCGGCTGCAGTCGTGTCGTGGTCGGGCCCGACCAAACTCCCGAGACTCTGGTCGTCCGACCAGGGTCCGACCGCTGCGTCGCAAGTCGGCTAGTGCGCGCGGTTCCACTTGCTTCCATTATAAAACTGGCCGCATACGACTGGTCGTGGTCGTGGTCGTGGTCGTGATCGGTCTAGTGCGCGTCTGCCCTAAAACCCATAAAATGGACACCGGTATCAATGACGGCAGGAAAATTCCGAGGGTTCGTCTCACGTTCAGCCAACTTGAAAATACCAGTGAGCCCTTTTTCAACAAAAAATTCCATAATTACGTTGACGTATATCGGATGCTGAGGCGGCTCCAGGTTTATGACGTCTCAGTATCTCAATTACCTTCAAGCTCCAATTAGAAGATTATTCATGCTTCTTGTTTATAAGTAGAAATGAGCGTGAAACGAACTTGATAAATTCTAGCCGATAATTCTAAAATAATTATTATTCTAGGACTAATTTTCAAACAGAAAGTGAACCTTGGGAAAATTTTTGCAAATCGTTTTATTTCTCGAGTGTTTTCAATTTGGGTTTTTTAGAAATTTTCCATTATTTTCGATTAGACTTACAGTGCAAATTATGTTTCGGCAATGCTCCCAGAATCATTGGTGGTTGTTCACACCAAAACTGCCATTGCTTCATCGTTGAGTCAAAGGAGCGGTGATAACAATACTTAGATTTTGAGATTTCTTTATAAAATCAGATATCGTCTTATGCGAGTTCAAACTTTTCGTACATATCATAACTAATACATATTTAGGCTTCATGGGGGTAAACCTAAGTTTTCAATTTATATCACCCCAAATACACTGGTTCAACGGCGGTACAACTAACAAACCGGCGCCGTTTATGGCTTATGCGCTTAAGGGTTGGTGCGTATATTGAGTGAAATCCACAATAATTTCGAATCATCAGACTCAAAATTCGATGTCTACGACAATTCAATCGAAAATAATGCACAACTTAGGAAAAGTTGGAACTGACGATATCTCAGAAATGAAAAGTAAATTTGTTAAAAGGCCTGTACTTAGAACTCGAATCTTTCTACGAGGATTCTAATAACCAGAGACGAGTAACATTTGCCATTTATTATTGCGATTTATTTAATTTATTTTTAGTGGTTTATGTCACTTATCCGACCAAAATGGCCATTTTATATCATTTATGAATTATTTCATGTCATTTATTTTTCAAATTTTGGCTATCCTAGCAAGTTCTAAATCATTGTACAACCTAGAAAAAAGAAGGAAAACTCACAAGCACGTTCTGTAGGTACTAAGTCCGATTTATTTCAATAATAATGTTATGAAGAATTTACAAAATTTACAAGGAAAATCATTCTAGAATCATAAGAACTACGTATTTACAAGTTTAAATCATTATTAAAATATAAAATCATACGGGATTCTAGATTTTTATCAGTAAAATTATTTATCTTTTCACTCAAAAGCATGTTAAATTTTGAAAACGATCTCTCAACATCAGCAGAGGATGCAGGAGCATATTTCATAAGCAGAACATCTTTTGCCGTCCGTCCTTCAAAAAAAAACAAAAAACGCTGCAAATCCCTGCACAACGGTTTATTATTTTGTATAGAATACCCTTCCGTTACAGATCACAGCTCTATGTATAGATAACCCGTCTATATAATATGATATGTACTATTCTATACATATTATGTAGATCGCAGACCCTCCGTAGGTTAGTACCTAACCCCGTACTCGTTACTAGGTACCTACCTAAATCACGAGTTAAATGTTGCTAAAATAATTCTGCCGATGACAAACAGTACCTAACAAAAAGAAACACACATAATGAAGTTCTGAAAAGAAATTGTTGATGAGGAGTGAAAACACGAGTTAAATGTTGCTAAAATAATTCTGCCGATGAAAAACAGTACCTAACAAAAAGAAACACACATAATGAAGTTCTGAAACGAAATTGTTGATGAGGAGTGAAAAAAGTTGCAAAAGTACCTACCAACAAACTCCAGCCCCTTCTACGTAGATGGTATAATGAACCGTTGTGTAATAATTTACCGTTGAGTAATGATTTACCGTAGTAATAATTTACCCATCAATAATACTTCAACGTTTGTTCAAGTTTCACTACCTACCAACAACTCCAAAAGAGCCATCATTTTTCAAATGAAATAATATCACAGAACAACCAACTCGACTTCATACTCCGCCAATATAATCAGGTGGCCCCTAGCAATGATTTTATCTCCGCCAATTTTCCTATTGTGGGCGCGTCTCTGGTTACGACATTTGGTTTGAATTGTATACAATTTCATTCACACTGGAGTCGAAAATGCCTGTCGGTGCAAACTTCGGGGCCTTACTGTGAACGAACGGCTGGACGTACGATGCTCCGGATGGTCTTAAAAAACTCGCAAGTTCAAGAACTATTTAAACCCGTAAAAATATTCACGTAAAAAAATGGTATAGGCGTTTTGAAAATTTCAACCCCTATTTTGAACCCCTTAGAGATGACTGACAGTAACGTCGAGCTTCGAGGACCAACTAGACCCCGAACGGAACCTATAACCCGAATTTCATCAATTTTCTTTCATGGTAACTAAGAAAAGTGGCCCGTACGGCGTACGGCGGACAGACAGAAATATTTTTATTGCAGTTTTGGATTCTACATACCTTGAAACGTAAACCATCAAATTTTGAGGGGGGTTAAGAATTTTTTTTTTCATGCTCGATTCCAATGGTTCATTATTGAAAATAATAAACCAAAAACTACAGGATAAAAATAGAAATATTCTATTTCCACGTCAAACTAACAAACTATTTGTTTGTTAGTACAGTTTGTTAGTTTGACGTGGAAATAGACTATTTCTATTTTTATCCTGTAGTTTTTTGCTATGGATTTCCACCACTCCGCCGCAAGTGATTTAAGTTATATCCGTCCTTCGGGTAACGTTCCTCCTTCTTCGCCTCTCAGCCTCACTGCTGTCGCACGGACGTCCTCCAAGCTGGATTAAGTTTGAGCATAGCCTCAAGCTTGTCCTTTGCCTTCTTCCCCATCTGTCCAGCCCAATTCTCCTTGCAGAACTCTTCAACGGTTTCCACAGCTTCAACGAGGAGCGCGTTCTGCCGCTGGAGCAATTCAGACTTCCCTGGCATGAGTCACCGTCGATGTCGGTGACCTAGAGAGCGAAAATATGAACGAACTGTATTTCTAAGGCTCGGGGGGAAAAGGCCCAAAAACGTCCGATTTACGTCATTTATTCGGAATTTCGGCGATTTATGTCATGTATTCGAAAAATGGCCGTTTTGTGTCATTTTAGCATGTCATTTAACATTTATGTCATTTAATCGTCTCTGCTGATAACACCTGGGAGTTTGGTCAAATTTCTTGCAGTAGGGTCACATTTCTTCCTTTACACGTTGTACGATTTGTGAAGGAGATAGTGGAGGAGCCAGGATCAGGGTTGACTGCTCTTGTTCTTACAGACCAAACAGTATTTTCAATGTCTGCAAGATTGGCCTCAATTACTCGTAGAAGACGGGAATGACAGGTGTAGCACTCAAGTCCCAAGTGACCGAAATCCTCCTTCCATAAACAAGAGAAAACTGGTGTCCGGACGATCTCTTGAGAAGAAATCCTCGTCCTCTTCTTTGTCTTCCGAGAGGTCTAATGGACGCATTGCGTGACTCACGGACTAACCCGCGATGAAGCAATTGGAATGTTCTCCCCGGTGACAACCGCCTTTCACGTGTAAATATGGATCGATGAGGCTTCGTTCGCGTTCAGATGATTCCACCGGACACCTTGGGAATTGAACCCGGCATTGTGCAGACACCGTCAAGTTCCCTTCCGCTCCTCTGCAGCAGAAGTTCCCAACCAGCGGTGGAAGGGGGCGAAGGGAGTACGTCAGGTAGATGTTGGTTTATTATTTTCAATAATGAACCTTTGGAATCGGCCACGAAAACAAATTTTTAGGTGGGGGGGGGGGGGGGGGGAGGGAGGGGGGTTGAAAACATTTTGCGTGGTCGAACAACATACGAATATCGAATTAAAATATTTCCGTCCGTCCGCCGTACGCGGCTTTTTCCTTAGTTCACATGAACCAAAACTCACGAAATTTGGTATCCCGCTTGGGCTCTAATTGGTCCTCGAAGGTCGGCGTTACTGTCACTCAACTCTAAGGGGTGAAAAATAGGGGTTGAAATATCCAAAGTATTTCTATCTCTGAACACCTTTGAGGTGTGGGTTTTCTCGCATTTTTAAATAGTTTGATTTTTTTCTTAATTTTTGAGACCATCTGGAGCATTTTACGATGTCACCATAAAATTTGCCCTGCAGAGCAGGGTGTATGCAGGCATCAAGCTGGATTGAGAGCGCACGTCACTTGTCTCTTGGCCAGGAGGCCGCCACAGCGGAGTGGTCTAGGCGTCTGCCCCTTACACTTAAAATCAGAGGTTCGAACCCCGGTTCCGCGACCGAATATTTTTTCACTTCTCATCAGCAATTTCCCTTCAGAACTACATTTGTGGTTCTTTTTGCCATTTTAGCTACTACTTGAACCTTCAACGCATGATACAAATTTGTAGTGGCGAATTACGGAGGGTCTGTGATCTATACAGAAGGGCTATGTATACAGAGAGCTGTGATCTGTAGCAAAAAGGGTGTGCTATAAAAAATAATAAACCGTTGTGTAGGGATTTGCAGCGTTTTTTTGTTACCACAACCCCACCATGGAATCTCCTCACCTTCTAACGAATTTCCTGACTGTCTCTGTGGGGTTTAAGTTTTATGGTCTCTTCGGGCTAACAATTCGTACATTAGGTACTACCTATATTACACAATGTTTTCTGCACCCAAATAATAATAGTTCTAAATCGCTACACGCTTCAAATGAATTTGGACTGGTCAATGTTTTCAAGCATCCAAGTCCTAGATCGTACGCATTATTTTCCGTCACGCCTTGTAAAAATGAGCGAAAAGAAAATAGAGGAAGAAAATGAGGTAAAGCCTCTAGACAAGAAAGACAAAAAGAGAAGAGACAGATTACTAAAATTAAGAACTTCGAAGGTACCGACCTAACATTTATAGGCAATCGCAGACGAGGATGTATCGCGCTTGATGAAATTCCAGCATTTATATGGAACCAGAGGAGTCACCACATTACTTCGAGTTGCTGGCCATCATCTAGAATATTTTTAAAAAACGCTGCAAATTGTTACACAAAAGGGTTACTATTTACCTGTATAGATGCTTCCCCCAGGAAAGCCCTAAATCGAGTAGTTGAGCCGGCTCCGGAATTAAAGTTTCCTAGAAATGCGCGGGATTCAATAATTCACTCATTAATTATTTGTAGTTACTCATGAAGCATACGGCAAATAATGAACCTTTGTGTAATAATTTACCTGTGTAGGTGCCCCTTTTACGTAGATAGTGTAATGAACCATTGTGTAATAATTTACCGTTGTGCAATAATTTGCCCATCAGTAATACTTCAACGGTTGTTCAAGTTGCAAAAGTACCTATCAACAAAATCCAGCCCCTTCTAGGTAGATGAACCGTTGTGTAATAATTTACAGTTGTGTAACAATTTGCCGTTGTGTAATAATTTACCATTGTGTAATAATTTACCCATCAACATTACTTCAACGTTTGTTCAAGTTTCAAAAGTACCTACCAACAAAATCCAATAGATCCACCATTTTTCAAAGAAATAATATCCCAGAACAACCAATTCGACTTCATACAGCCATCCTTGATTATAATCACGTGCTCCCTAGTGATGATATCTGGGCCGGATTTATACCGTATGGTTCACGATCGTGTTGACGAAGCTTTTTGGTGCAAACGAACGGCTGGTCGTACAGACAGAAATTTTTTTATTTCATTTTCGGATTCTACATACCTTGAAACGTAAACCATCATATTTTAAGGGGGGGGGGTTACAATTTTTTTTTTCATCCTCGATTCCAAAGGTTCGTTATTGAAAATAATAAACCAAAAGTCTGAGTACCGAACAATAATGATATACCACAACCATTTCACCATCAAACTCCAGTCCACTATATCTGCCCATCTGACACACCTACGCCTTTATTTAAGAAGAAACTAAAACAACTTATAGTCTCTGAAGAATTTTACAATGTTGAGGATTACTTTCAGTTGTGATTACTAATATTATTACTGTTACCTACCTCCTGGTCCGAGTGCTTTAGGATCTCGATGAGAACTTCCGAACAATGCGTGGGTAGCTCCCACGACGCGACGTGAACAGAGCTTCCTCGCACACAGTACGCACACAAACACTACGACATTCGAAGGAAGTCGTTTGCCTTCCACTCAAGTGTATTACTATCAGTAATAACATCACGGCTACACGATCCATTTACTGCACTTCTGCCCTGAGACCTAACAATCGAGCATCCAATCGTCAGACGAAATGTTGCCCGAGTTTCCACATCTTCTCTTTTTTACGAAACTTTTCCGTGACATACAGAACTTGTCTTTCTTTCACTGTCCTCTTAAAAGGAAACATCTCGTGCCCAGCTTTGCCGAGTAGCATTGGTATAGTTACGCACCGATACACAACAAGCTCACATCAGCTCTTCCACGTCCGTTTTGCTGACAGTTACTACCCTTTTCACAGACAACTACTCCGCTTACCTCGTTTGGCTATCGAAATAATAACCACTCGACTTTGATTTCTTCTCCTCATCACTTCCTGCTCTCAAGTTTTTAATCAATTCATGAAACTGCTCCAACCTCCAGATCTGCAAAAGACTACCAACTCTTCGTGAAGTTTTTCACTTTGCGTAAGAAAATAATTTCCTATACTTTACTGGCCCTGCGGGGCAACTGAATAATTTTCCATTTGCTCTCTTTATATTGTTATTGGTACGTCAGTACCGTACTGACAAGGGGCGCCTACGGCGGTGGGGTCGCCGATTTGGCCCATTTTTTGCTTCCGAGTCTGCGAAGCAGCGGAAGCCTTGTGTTCACTTTCGTGAGCCAAACAATTTTTTTCATCAGAAATCAAAATTTCCACTTGCATTTTGCGTTTCAAAGCCTACTGAACAAATTTGGTTCCGTGTCTGTCGGTCTGTGAGTCTGTCCGCATTTCCTTGTTACAGCCATAACTTCCACGATTTTGAATTGATTCAGCTCAAATTTTGAGGGATGGTGCGGATAAGGCCCCTTGAGGTCCCATACAAATTTCAACATGATTGATCCAGCGGTACGCCCTGCGCATGCGCTAACGTTAAATTCAACAAACACGCATAACTTTCACAATTTTGATTCAATTTCGCTCAAATTTTCAAGGGTTGTTTGGACAAGGCCTAGTGAGTTCCAGTATGAATTTCAGCATGATCGGACCCTCGGTGCGCTCTGCGCATGCGCTGGCGTGAAATAGATTCAATTTCCTTGTTACAGCCGTAGTAACCAAAGATTTCACCCAATTTCAATGCAATTCTCAGGGATTAAGCGGGTAGGGCCCATTGAGGTCCCACATAAATTTCAACATGATAGAGCCAGCGGTTCGCCCTGTCCATGCGCTAACGTGAAATTCTTCAAACACGCATAACTTTCGCAATTATGTATAATGGACGCAATGTATTATGGACGTAATATGTAATATGTATATTTCATGTAATGTTATGTTATGTAATGTAATTTTATGTAATATGTATATTTCACGTTATGTAATGTTTTGTAATGTAATGTAATGTAATGTAATGTAATGGTATGTAATGTAATGTTATGTTATTTTGCTTCCGAGTCTGTCCTATTTTATAATGGGTCACTCTGATTGTGACGAGGAAGCTCCTGTGCCATCACCTTGGCAGTGTATTTTCCTGGTGATTCTACATCGAAAAATAGTCGACACGTGTCCGAGCGTTTCTGAAGGTCGGACAATTTTTTATTAGTATTCATGTCAGCAGCATTTTTTTAGCGATATGAACCCCAAAAGAGACTTTTTTCTAATACGTACACAAATGGGGTGTCGCATGTTTTTTTTTTTTTTTTTGTGTGCTGAATCGATTAGTGGGGTCCCAGCCCGTTTTTCTGCCACCCAGTGTACTGAAAAAAAAACGGGAACATTTCGTGTCATTTACCATGTGTTTTGGTCACTGAATCGATTGAGTCTTAGCACACTAGAACTGTTATCTTTTGATTGACATTAATGATTTTCAGTTCAAAATTACCCAAAATGATTTTTAACGCCATTATTTTGCCAAAATATTCAATGTACCTAGAAAGTTGTTCATTACCTCCATCCCTTCCACAAAGTTTTTCTTACGTGTAAATTAATTTTACGGGGCCCATTTCGTCGTTTCTTTTGGCAGAATAAGGAGAAAATAGTTTCAAGCCGGATTAAGTCACCATCTTACAGAAAATCATTTGAAACTTCAAACGAATTGGGTTTTTCCTCGATGATGTATATGGAATGTGTTTGTCAATGAAGATAGCCCCTCGCCACCAACAAGTAGTACGTTTTTTCTTATCGATGGACTGTATACCTGCAACGCAAAGGTGATCTAATGAAACAAGTGCGAACAGAAATATCAAAAACTTACAGTGTACAGTGTGTGTGGGCTTTGTTTACTTGCTGGTGAGGGAAGGTAGGGGATTTTAGAACTGATACGATGTGAATCATTCCTCACAGTAATTATTATTCCTCTTCATAATGAAAGTAGGGTATTTTTGTAACTGCACCAAGAAAAATAGTAAGAACGAGAAAAACCCAGTTCGTTTGAAGTTTCAAATGATTTTCTGTAAGAAGAAGATGAATTACTCTGGCTTGAGACTATTTTCTCCTCATTCTGCCAAAAAGAAACGACGAAATGGGCCCCGTAAAATTAATTTACACGTGAGAAAAACTTTGTGGAAGGGATGGAGGTAATGAACAACTTTTTAGGTACCCACATTGAATATTTAGGCGAAATAATGACGTTCAAAAATCATTTTGGGTAATTTTGAACTGAAAATATTAATGTAAATCAAAAGATAACTGTTCTAGTGTGCTAAGACTACTCTCAATCGATTCAGTTACCAAAAAAACCAGTCATGCAGCATGACTTAATGAGCGAATTTTCAAAGAAATATTCGAATTAATGGCTATGGTTTTGTTTTGCTTCGAACTCTCGTCTTCAATTAATACTTCTCACATTTTTCAATCTGACCACTCTAAGGGGGTGGGGGGGGGGGGGGGGTAAGAGTTTAAAGATTATCCTAGTTTTGGGTAATTTTTGCGCACTTTAAATGCTCTAATTTAAGAACGGATTTAGATATCTAAAATCCGATTTCACCATCGTGTTCAGCGTGCAAAAACCTTTAAAATGAGGGGTCACTTGTTAGAAAATAACATTTTGGGGATTTTTGGGTAATTTTTGCGCACTTTAAATGCTCTAATTTGAGAACGGATCAAGATATCTAAAATCCGATTCCACCATCGTGTTCAGCGTGCAAAAACCTTTAAAATGAGGGGTCACTTGTTGGAAAATAACATTTTGGGGATTTTTGGGTAATTTTTGCGCACTTTAAATGCGCCAAAACCCTCCTTAGAGTAGGCAAATTTCGCCCATCTTCGAACTTAGCCTTTCGATTGCCAAGATAGATTTTTTGTGCAAATTTGAGCTGTTTATCTCAATTCTATCGAGAGTTATCGTCTGGAGTGACACACATATATATATATACATATAAAAAAGTGTTAAATTTCAGGAATCGTTTTAGAATGGTCTGAAACGGATTTCTATGAAGAAAATTTCCAAAAATTTATATTATTTAAATTTCGAAGCCATTGCAATAGCTTCATTTTCTTTGAAAATTCGCTAAAACGCGGCAAATGACACCTCGCATACATACCAACATAAAAAATACGCAATTTTCCCGGTTTTTTAACCAACATTTTGTAAATTTAGTACACTGGGTGGCAGAAAAACGGGCTGGGACCCCTCGCAATCGATTCACTCATTCATTGTACGTATTAGAAAAAAGTCTCTTTTGGGGTTCATATCGCTAAAAAAAAATGCTGCTGACATGAATACTAATAAAAAATTTCCGGCCTTCAGAAACGCTCGGACACGTGTCGACTATTTTTCGATGTAGAATCACCAGGAAAAAAATGGGCCAAATCGGCGACCCCAACGCCGTAGACTCCCCTTGTGAATCAAAAGATAAATAAATAATGTAGTAGACATGTACCTAGTTATTTTTGAAATCGTATTTGACCGCCGAAAACTCAAATCGCTAGAAATCGGTAATGTTGGCTAAAATAATAAAAATTTTATTGTAAAACGTTGAGGAATATTTTCAGTTGTGATTACTATTATTATTACTATTTTTATCTACCTATTTGCCCTCTGTTATTGTAATGCTATCTGATAATCAACGATTGCCCTATTTATGTTGTTGTGAGTGCTATTGGCAATAAATATCTATTATACTACTAATCAGGAACTATTCTCTGACCTACTCTTCAAGTTTTCACTGTGAAGTAGCGGTTTCAGACAACCAAACGCGGTATTGTACAGTCAAGTAGAGAACAGCTACATATAAGTTCAAGTCATGCTACCTGATTTTAGGAGCAATTTTCGAAAATGATAACGTTTAGCTGTATTTAACAATTTCGAGCTACTTTTGATCTTCAAAGAATCAAATTTGACCTATTTTTCTCTAGAAAAATAAGTTTGACAATTGAAACAGCCCAAATTACAATTACCTACTAAAATTTGATATGAATTCCCCAAGTGGAGACTCGAGACCTAAAAAGAAGACTGTTTCAATACCTAGTCAAAACTATTTTTTCTTGAAGTGAACCCCAAAACATTTGAGCGAAATTTGGATTCTGATGTTTTATTCCTGAGGGTATAATATTTCAGAAAGTGATCGATTTGTCACCAACCACTTCGTTGATATATTCTCACCACTTAGTTTCGATATCCTAAAAATCGTTCACCAATCGTTGAAAGTTCTCAATTCATCTCAAAACTTCACGCTTTCAAAATGCCCCACACCCAAAGCTCTATTCACTAAAATACATAATAAATTTGGAATTGTCATTTACCACCAGATATGAACATGCAGCTGAAACTGATCCTTATTAGCAATGATATGGCAATGAATTCCAGCATAAAATATGAATACATTAATAGCATTCATTGAACAGCAACCACCAATTTGGGAGACACCCGAATACTTCATCAAGTTTCTACTTCCACGGGCGCAGTTTAAATTACGCGGTTGCAGTTGATGAGATTTCAATGTATTCGTACAACTTTTTCTGTCGTAGTCGGGGGTTTTCGAAAGCAAATGAAGTATAATTTTCACTAAAAGAAGCGGTTGCTCACGGGCCAGCCCGAGGGCTATGGAAAACCAGCTACATGGATCTGCCGACCCCAGACATGTCTAATATTCCACACACCACCCTTCGGGCCCGTCCCCGGTAGTTATTTTCGAGAACTGTGACTGTTAAGTTGTTCAGTAGAAGACAGATCCAATTTCGCTGTTCACAAGTTAGTGGAGCCAATCTAAAGCTCACCACGTGATAATAAGTCGCCTGCAGAGCTACGGCCCAGCTCTCGTGGAACGCCCGGTTATTCGGACCACATGCAGTTACTCTTGGGGCATCGTCTGGCGTCCGACCCCTCAGTCTCACCTCGTTTACATAATTGGAAACTCTGTAGAAGTTGGTGGAAGACCAGGAACCAGCTATTATAGTTAGGTAGGCACCTCCTCCTCCTCCTCTTCCTACTACTACCTCATCTCACATCTTGGGGTAATTGAATTCTTTATCTTCCCATCCTGTCGTTAACTCCCAGCACCACATTATAATCTCTTCAGAGATCAATTGTTTGTACAGTATCAAAACCTCTAACAATCGTAGCCATCTCATCTTACTTTTCTTCTTCCAACATTGCACATGAAAGAAACAATAAATGAACAGCCAACATTTCTGTAGGTATGTCCAATAGAATAATAGCCCCATGTGACAAGGACTCTGCAGCGTTTTTTCCCTCTTGTAGTCCCCCAGATAACCCTGATAAGTTTTGTCTGTGTGAGTTAGTTCATCAGAGTTGAAGGAGTACGCGTCTATCCAGTTTTGTACGTTGCAGTATTTCAGCAACAAACCAGTGAAATTTTGAACTATTCTGCGTTACACTGCATACCTCCTTCACGGCGAAAACTGTGTGAGATCGAACAGTGTTTTAAATCGAAAATCTACAGGAAAGAATGGTTCAGGAGAGTTTGTCACTGCGTCCACTTGGCTCCACGATTATAAACACGTCGTTGAATTTGGGGCAGTTGTGCTATTACACTTTCAAGCTCACATTCACAACCGAGCTAATATGAGGCCGGTGGGGACAGCAGCTCCGCCAGTTTCAAAGCAATGCGAACTTGCGACTCCGCTTCCTTAATTTCGACTAGCAACCTGAGTTCATAATATCAACTCCCCTAAAGTGATGGTCGCACTTCTGATACAAATGAGGTTGAAGTTGCTTTCTCAGAGGATTTGATGTCAATATGCCCGACGGACAGCCACAGTTTCACAGCTTAAGCGGTCTATTCATGTGACAACTACACCACTGAGGATGCAGCATCTCCTCCTCACTAGGGCAGCGGCTGGATATCGCTTCTCAGCTAACATTCAACAGCTGCGAGTCACAGAACGCTCAATAGTGGGTTCACCATTTCCATTTCACGTATTATCCGACATGTGCTTGAAAACATGTAAATTGATACTTTAACGTTGACAAACGGATCAGGACACTAATAATGACTTCAACTACTCATTCATGAAGAAAAACGCTGCAAATCCTTACACAACAGTTTATTATTTTGCACAGAACACCCTTCTGTTACAGGTCTCGGTATAGTCCCTTCTATACAATATATTTACTATTCTATACGTATTTTGCAGATCGCAGACCCTCCGTAGCTTAGTACCTAACCGCGTACTCGTCACTAGATATCTACCTAAATCATGTGTTGAATGTTGCTAAAATAATTCTGTCGATGGCAAACAGTAACTAAAATGGCATGGTTTATTTTTGCCATTTTAGTTACTGTCTGTCATCGACAGAATTATTTTAGCAACATTCAACACATGATTTAGGTAGATATCTAGTGACGAGTAGGTACGCGGGTAGGTACTAAGCTACGGAGGGTCTGCGATCTACAAAAAATAAACACAAATAAATAAGTTCTGAAGGGTGAAGGGGGGGGGGGGGGGATTGTTGCTGTGGAGTGAAAAAATATTCAGTCCCGGTAGAGCTTAGATCGCCAGAACTTTGGCGTATCAGTCCGTGAGGTAGACCACTACGCTACATCGTCCAGCTAGCCGAGAGACCAGTGATGTGCGCTCTCAACACAGCTTGATGCCTGGCATACATGCTGCTCTTTGCGGCAAATTTTATGGCAACATCGTAGAATGCTTCGGAAGGTCTCAATAATTCAGGAAAAATCGAACTATTTAGAAGTGCTAGAAAACCCACATCTCAAAATACGATTTTCCGAGATAGGGATACTTTGGACATTTCAACCCCTATTTTTCACCCCTTAGAGTTGAGTAACAGTAACGCCGACAGGTGAATCAAGACAATTATATGGTACTATCAATGATCAAAGATAATCTTTTTCAAAAACCCCGAGTCTAATTCGTGTTTCGGGGGGCCAAAATTGGTGGAAACCATCAGAAATAGCCATTTCAATCACTGCATATGAAATAAACAATAAATGCACAGCCAACATTTCTGTAGGTATGTCCAGTAGAATAATAACCCCATGTGACAAGGACTTGGCCGCGTTTTTGTTAAATCCTCATCCTCGCGCTCCTACTCTTCTCACTCCGGCGGAGTTGCGAACAAACTGCATGCAGTGTGCACGTAAGACTGGCGGAGCTGCAACGAGCACAGAGGTAGCAGAACGTAGAGACAAAACGCATTTGTTCGCGTCTCGTCACTCGAGGAAAATGAAAGGGAACGAGGTGCTGGGAATAGGATGCCAGGTCTTACTTACCCCCCTGCGCCTTAAACCTTATTATCAGAAAAGTGGATCTCCTACCACTAATATTCCTTTATAACGTCACGAATCATCTTGGATTGACAGAACCCACGGGATGGGATTGTCGAAATTAATCTGATGGATAGAAACAGATACCTAGCAGCAAAAATAAGTCGATAACACGATTTGAACTAATTCTTTCCTTTTGCCCGCGATGACGAAGAGTTTGGAGCCAGCCACAAGGTAGAACTTGTCAAAGCTATTGTCAATTGTCATACTCAGATTAAAATGCGATACAATGGGTAAGAGTATTACTGCCGCAACAACATGCAGTGCAGCAGAAGCAAACAAAACATCACTGCTCGTGACGAATAACTGTCAATGTTTCTATATTTTTTGCGCATCGAAATTCATAAAATTAAAATTAACCTAATTTAAACGTTCTTATCCATATTCCGCCAAATTTATGAATCTGTTCTTCAAACTCGTCTTTTCTTTTAAGAATATTGATTTTTTGGGAAAACTCGCGATTTTTACCTCGTTTCCAAGGTCACAGATATCGACTGAAGGACACACTCATATAACTATTATAGGTACGCATAAACAATCACGTTGGATAACTATATCAAAATGCTGCAAAGTCCTCGTCACATGGGTTTATTATTCTACTTGACATACCTTTCATGCGAAGTAATTGAAATAGTTATTTTAGATGGTTTCCACCAATTTTGGCCCCCAAAAAACACGACCTCAGCTCATTTTTTCTTTTTTCTGACAAATAATCTTTGATTATCGATAGTGCCATCTAACTGCCTTGATTCACCTGTTGGAACTACATCTAGTGTTATTATACAAATGTATGGTGATTCAGACAACTGCCCAGAGATTTGACTCATAAAAAATGAATTTCCAGGTTTTCTAAATTCTTCACTCTTTGGTCAAAATCAACTTGACATTCGGTCATCTCGCCCTAAAACACATGGAAAACGATACACCACAAGCCCGTGTTCACAAAAACCTAAAAAAACCCTCGAAAACCCCTATTTTTACACCCATTTTTCACCCATAACACCCGTGGGTATATTCCCATCGGGCTTCAGTTTCGGGACACAACTAGGGCCCAAATGGGAGCATGTGTGCGAAAGAACGAATTTTTTTAGACCGAAAATGAAGCTGAAGATGAAAATGAAAATGAAGCGTACGGCGGACGGACATTGCATTTTTGGAATCTACGCACCTTCAAACGTAAAAGATAAAATTTTGAGGGGGTGTTATAAAAATAATTTGCTAAGCGAGTGTGTATTATTCACAGAATAATAAACCAAAAGTGTTAATTAAGGTGCCTCAAAACAGATTCAAAGCAAAAACACTTATTACATTTTTAAACCCATTGCAACAGTTTTTTTTCAACAAAAACTCGCTAGAACACCACCAAATAAACAAGAACGGAAGTAAATAAAAGCTTCTTTTATGAATTTTTTTTTTTTTTACCTTAACGATGTACGGTGGTTCTGCAGGGTGCAAGGTCATGCAGCACGAAATCTGTTTCCTCCTTTCAGCTCCTATACATCATTTTCGAACGTAAACTCCCCATATGACCACAGGACAGATTTTGGTTTATTATTCTGTGAATAACACACCTGTGTATTCGCTCAGTAAAAAATTTTTATAACACCTCCTCAAAAAAAATTTTTTCCGTTTCAAGGTGCGTAGATTCCAAAAGTGCAATGTCCGTCCGCCGTATCACATAACGGCTTCATTTTCGGTCTAAAAAGTTCGTTATTTCGCACACATGCTCCATTTGGGCCCTAGTTGTGTCCCGAAACTTTTCAGCCCGATCGGAATATACCCAGGGGTGTTACGAGTGAAAATGTGTATGAAAATAGGTACTTTCTGTTTTTCAGTAACATGAGCTTTTGAGGTATCTTTTTCCATGTTTTGGGGGACGAAAAGACCGAATATGAAGTCGATTTTGACCAAAGAGTGGAAAATTGAGGTTTTACCAAATGTTCAGCTCCCAAAATTGATTTTTTATGAGTCAAAAATCTGGAAAATCCTCTGAAATCACCATCAATTTGTACAATTACACTAGAAAAAGTGTCAACACGTGGATCAAGACGATTAAATGGCACTACCAATGATCAAAGACAATTTGAAAAAAAAGAAAAAAAAAGAGCGTACCTAATTTGTGTTTTGGGGGCCAAAATTGGTGGAAACCATCAGAAATAGCTATTTCAATTTTTTCACATGAAAGAAACAAATATTTGAACAGCCAATAATTCTGTAGGTGTGTCCAATAGAATAATAAACCCTTGTGACAAGGACTTGGCAGCGTTTTCTTTCTTTCTTTTTTTTAAAACTATCTTTGATCGTTGGTAGTGCCATTTAATCGTCTTGATCCACGTGTTGACACTTTTTCTAGTGTAATTATACAAATTGATGGTGATTTCAGACGATTTCCCGGGTTTTTGACTAATAGGAAATCAATTTTGGGAGCTGAACATTTGGTAGAACATCAATATTCCAATCTTTTGTCAAGATCGACTTCATATTCGGTCTTCTCGTCCTAATATACATGGAAATGTCCTAGAAACACGTTACTAAAACACAAAAAGTACCTATTTTTATACGGCGGACGGCCATTGCCTTTTTGGAATCTACGCACCTTGAAACGGAAAAGAAAAAACGCTGCAGAGTCCTTGTCACATGGGTTTATTATTCTATTGGACATACCTACAGAAATGCTGGCTGTTCATCATTCATTGCTGCTTTCATGTAAAATAATTGAAACAGCTATTTCAGGTGGTTTCCACCAATATAATAATCTTTGATCATTGGTAGTGCCATTTAATCGTCTTGATCCACGTGTTGACACTTTTCCTAGTGTTATTCTACAAATTGGTGGTTTCAGACGATTTGGCAGGTTTTTGACTCATAAAAAATCAATTTTGGGAGTTGAACAACTGGTAAAACCTCAATTTTCCACTCTTTGGTCAAAATCGACTTCATATTCGGTCTTCTCGTCCCCATAAACATGGAAAATGATATCTCAGACGCTCATGTTACTAACATGTTGTTAAAACGCAAAAAGTACTGTGGTGAGCCCCTCCGGGAACCACTCCACCGTAGAAATTAAGTTCTCGCTAACATTGTCCGCAAACTTTAGTTCCAGTAAATATACAGTATGAGTGGGGAGACAGGTCGCAGGACCCGAGTGCACAACCTGGCCAGGGGTTGGAGGGAGAAAGCCTCCCTGGCTATAAAAACTCGAATCCTGCGCCCTTCTAGTCATTCGACACTTCCTCTAACCAGCTCTCTCTTCTCTCCTCCTACCTTGCTCTCTCTCCTTAAAAGATCCTAGATGACGGTGGTGGTCAGCCCATAACCGCCTAGGCAAACCTCCTCTAAAAAGATTCCAGATGTCGGTGGTGATTCGCTCATAACCGCCTGGACACCTACTCCTAAAAGATCCTAGATGTCGGTGGTGATTCGCTCATAACCGCCCAGGCAAATTCAACCAAAAAGATCCCAGACGTCGGTGGTGATTCGCTCATAACCGCCTGGGCATTTTCCCTCACACCACCGTGATGCCAATTTTAAATTCATCACAGTGGTGAACCCGACGTTCACTCAACCTTCCTCCTTTTTCCCATTACATGTGTCAAACCCAGTCCAGTTTCTAATACAGTCTTTTAAGTCAAATGTCAAATTCAAATCCAAATTTCAAATCCAGTTCAGTTTAAATTCACAGTTTCAAGTGCCCACTCGCCCGGAAGCCACAACCCTCTCGCATCTCCGCTCGGCCGCACCGCCCTCCGATTTTGCGAATTTTAAATTTGACATTTTAAATTGAAATTTCGAATTTCACGTTTCAGTTTGACACACCTGGACCATGGACTCTCCGCCACTTCCCGTCCTCAAGCCGGCAACACTCCAGGCCCCCACCGCCGCAACATCGGACGCAGCGGCCGCTGTCGCCAACCCCTTCTCCACCCTCTCGCCGCCCGGGACCCTCTCACCGTCCACGCCCACTGCGGTCACCGCCGCCGACGCCATGAACGCCTCTGCGTCATTCCCCCTCTCATTACCACCCTTCTACTCACACGACCCCGCCTTATGGTTTTTTCAGGTTGACGCAGCGTTCTCGGCCGCCGGCATCCGCAGCCAAAAAACTCGCTACTCCCGCATCATCTCCCTGCTGCCGTACGACATCCTACTGCAGACGTCTGACAACTCCTACGACGCTACCGCCGCATACGACGACCTCCGCGACCGCCTCATCTCGCTCTACCAGCCGTCGAAAATCGCAAGAGTCGCCGCCCTGTCGCAACCACAGCAACTCGGCGATATGAAGCCCTCCCACCTCTTCCGACGCCTGCGACATCAGCTGCAAGGCATAATGACCGCCGACATCGCCCGAACCTTCTGGCTGCGCGCGCTCCCCCACCCCATCCAGATGGCACTAGCCAGCCACCTCGACGGCCCGGACGAGGCCCTCCTCCGCCTTGCGGATACGGTGTACGACCTCGCCGCATCCGCCTGCGTCAGCGAAGTACGCACCCCCCGCACCGCGCCCCACCCTCGCCAGCGCGACGCCTCCTCCGACCGCCGGCGCCCCCTCTCCACGGACCGCCGTCGCACCCCCTCCACGGACCACCGGCGCCCGGCCTCCTCCGAACGCCGTTCCGCCCCCCCCCCCCCCCCCCGGACAAACGGCGGGGAAATTCTACAGACCGCCCTACCCCCACCGAAACACGGACGACCCGCCGCACCAGGCCAGCCTACCTCCCCGCAGATCCCCCCCACCGATGTTTCTACCATGTGAACTTCGGTGGGGAGGCTCGCAAGTGCCAACCCCCCTGCTCCTTCACCTCCGGGCAGGGAAACGCCGACGCCCGCCGGTGAACCCGGCGGGCCCCCCTCCTCGCCCACACGGGGGGGACCCCCATCATCCCCCCCCGGCCCGCATCTCCGCCGCCACCACTACAAACAAACCCCCTCCACGGATCGACGCGCACCTCAACCCCCACTCCTCCTACGCCGCCGCCACGGCCGCCAACTACCACCACACATCACAACCCGTCAATTAACAGGGGACCGCTACACACAACAACACCCGTAAACGACACCGCCTATCCAAAACGGTTCTATAACGCCACACACATGTACCTGAAGGAGCCCGGCATCCATAAAACTTTTCAACCCCTTTACGCCGGGCCCTTTCAAGTCATCCGCTCCACTCCAACCACCCGACCCTGTTAATTGACGGGAATCCCCACACAGTACCGTTAGCGCGGTGTAAACCCGCTCCTGTCCTCCCTTCAACAGAAAACCCTATCAGTCTCTCTCCGTCCGCGCACCATGTCGCTTCGCCAGCTCACCCGCCGCTCCCCATCACCTCCGTCGCCGTTTCTGGATTTCGACACGGATCCGGAAATGGCGGCAATTCTCCGGGATGTGTTCGTCCCGGACCCCCTCTCGCCCCTACCCCCCTCGCCCAGGCCAACTTCACCGCTTCTCTTATTCCCGCCACCGAGGATCACCGGTTTACCTCCCCGGCCCTGGCAGTGGAAGTTAACCCAATGGCAAATTCTACGCGAATTTCGCATAGCACAAGCCACTGGGGTACACCCCCCCTATATACCCACCGATCCCCTTATGTCCTCCATCATCCGCGAGTTCCGCCTCGCGGAACTCATGCCCCCACCACCCCTAATTCGGCACGCACCCCTCAAAACCAAGCCCCCCAATATAAATTCCCCCAAGACACCCCCCAAAATCGACCCCCCAGCCACCCCTCAAAACAACACCCCCCCAACCACCCCAACCACACCAACCGCTCCCAATACCGCAACCACTGCCGGGGATATCCCCCATAGTACCCGCCGGGGCGAAACGGCCCGGGTGACGCCACGGACGGAGAGAGCGCCGCATCCCTCCACCCGTCCCGGCGGCCCAGTAAACCTGCCCCGCCCCGAGCAATCACGGCGGGGCCTTGAGATGGCGGAATGCTGTTTGTGTCCGAATAACCCACACACAGCATCCCGCCCCTCACAGCCCCGCCGCGGCAGCTCCCGACGTCGCAGCGATCTCCACACACAGCACAGACGCGCCGACGAAGCGGAAGACCCTCCTGACAGGTCCAATTCTCCTCCTGTCAGGGGTTCTTCCGCATCGACGTGGCCCCTCCGCTCTTCTCTCATAGCACACCACTACCCATCCACCCTCCCACACCTTACCCACACTAACACCATCACCATACCTAAAAAACGGCGGATTTCCGCGTACCCATAACGATGTAATCCCTCCTTCCCGAACAACCATTGTATATAACATCCTTCCTACCTAACTATTGTATATAACTATTTCTGCCATTATCTATAACAACCTTCCTATCTAACTATTGTATATAACTATTTCTGCCATTATCTATAACAACCTTCACATTTAACTATTGTATATAACTATTGTCACCATTGTATATAACCATTTCGGACTTATGCCCATCATGCACCATGTAAATTTCCTTCAAATTCTATCATCATCGTCAATTTTACGCATCATCTTATCATTATACACGCACCATTGTAAATACTAGCCATCCACCACCATGTACATTTCAGCCATGTTAGTCATTTTAAGTCATCTTAGTCAATTTACAACCTGAGCCCCGTCCTCCCCACGTACCCTACTAATACACGCCTTCAGCGCAACCTTGTTTGTATTGGCCCTCAGCCCCTGTAACCTTGCGCCTTCAGCACCCCTCTTGTTCCTACTGGCCCTCAGCCCCTGTAACCTTGCGCCTTCAGCACCCTTCCTGTTTGCACTGGCCTTCAGCCCTCTGTAACCTTGCGCCTTCAGCTTGCCGAAATTTTGCTCGAACTGGGGGGACCTCTGTCGTGAGCCCCTCCGGGAACCACTCCACCGTAGAAATTAAGTTCTCGCTAACATTGTCCGCAAACTTTAGTTCCCGTAAATATACAGTATGAGTGGGGAGACAGGTCGCAGGACCCGAGTGCACAACCTGGCCAGGGGTTGGAGGGGCCTCCCTGGCTATAAAAACTCGAATCCTGCGCCCTTCTAGTCATTCGACACTTCCTCTAACCAGCTCTCTCTTCTCTCCTCCTACCTTGCTCTCTCTCCTTAAAAGATCCTAGATGACGGTGGTGGTCAGCCCATAACCGCCTAGGCAAACCTCCTCTAAAACGATTCCAGATGTCGGTGGTGATTCGCTCATAACCGCCTGGACACCTACTCCCAAAAGATCCTAGATGTCGGTGGTGATTCGCTCATAACCGCCTAGGCAAATTCAACCAAAAAGATCCCAGACGTCGGTGGTGATTCGCTCATAACCGCCTGGGCATTTTCCCTCACACCACCGTGATGCCAATTTTAAATTCATCACAAGTACCTATTTTTATACACATTTTCACTCATAACACCCCTGGGTATATTCCGATCGGGTTGCTTCGGGACACAACTAGGGCCCAAATGAAGCATGTGTGCGAAATAACGACTTTTTTAAACCGAAAATGAAGCCGGTACACGTGATACGGCGGACGGACGTTGCATTTTTGGAATCTACGCACCTTGAAACGGAAAAGAAAAAAATTTGAGGGGGGGTTATAAAATTTTTTTGCTGAGCGAATACACAGGCGTATTATTCACAGAATAATAAACAAACAAAAAATTCCGACTCACGGGAGCTGTCGTCAAGGAAAAAAGTGTCTTTTTGCGACAATATTTGACGAGTTATTAGAAATTCAGCTCAAGAGGAAGAGTGAAGCTGTGTCGAGGGGGAGGCTGTTAACGATTTGCCCACTTCACCTACATCTGAGCCGGCCTCGTTTCACCGTTGAAAGGAGCAGCCTGACGGTACGTCAACTCGACGTCTCCTGTCTCAACGCACTCTCATCACCCGACAACGTCCAGCCGACTCCCGCCAACATCCTTCAAATATCCTTAAAATAATCCCTTGAAACTGAACCGTAAGTCAAAGTTTTGCGTTATCATTAAAATTGCAACGTTTTACAACATACGCTCGACGGATCCGTCCAAAATTCGACACCTTAGGAGCAGACAGCGGACATCCAGCGCCACATTTCTGCTTCCTCAACAGGAAGTTGAACGCCTGGTAGGGTGTAATCCGTGGACACAGCGCTTGCTATGTGCACGTCGGCTGTACAGTTCTCATCACTAAATTCATCACCAGACGAGCCAAGTGACTTGAGTGAGCACAACACAGAACGTCAAAACTCTCATTCGGTCACACTGCACGATCCCCCCCACCAACACGCATGGCCACTGCAACACTGCCGTCCTTAGTAAGAACGTCCTAAATCCATTTTACTCATTTTGGGAAAAACGAGTTCTAGTGAAATCATCGGTGCCGTCCGTAATTCGAGATAGAGATATATCCTTCTTACACCCCTATCATTCAAATCTATTCCCATTTTGGTTTATTATTCTGTAAATAATACACAACTTATGTATTCGCTGAGCAAAAATTATTTATAGCACCCCCTCAAAATTTTGTCTTTTCCGTTTCAAGGTGCGTAGATTCAGAAAATGCAATGTCCGTCCGCCGTATCATAATGTACTGGCTTCATTTTCGATCTAAAAATTCGTTCTTTCGCACACATGCTCTATTTGGGCCCTAGTTGTGTCCCGAAACTTTTCAGCCCGATCGGAATATACCCAGGGGTGTTATGAGTGAAAATGTGTGTAAAAATAGGTACTTTTCGTTTTTTAGTAACATGCTAGTAACATGAACTTTTTTTGAGGTATCATTTTCCATGTTTTTAGGACGAGAAGACCGAATATGAAGTCGATTTTGACCAATGAGTGGAAAAATGAGGTTCTAACGAAGTTTCAGCCTTAAATTTACGTTAAATTTTAGTCTAAAATCGTCGTTCTTTCGCATAAGTGTTTGGGAACACATTTGGGTCCTAGTTGTGCTCTGATGCTTAGCAGCCCGATTGGAATACACCCAGGGGTGTATTGGAAGAAAAATGGGTGTAAAAAAAGCGGTTTTCTAGGGATTTTTGAGGGTTTAGTGAAGATGAGCCTGTGAGATATCGTTTTCCATGTTTTTTAGGGAGAGAAGACCTAATATTAGGTTGATTCTGACCGAAGAGTGAAGAATTGAGGTTGTGACGAAGGTTAAGTTCCCGAAATTCCTTTTTTATTAGTCAAAAACATGGGAAATTGTCTGAAATCCTATATTACCTATACTATAATACAATAGTACCTATCAACAGGTGAATCAAGACAATTAAATAATGGTACTATAAATTATCAAAAATAATCGGTTAAAAAAATCAGAGCCTAATTCGTGTTTTTGGGGGCCAAAATTTGTAGAAACCATCAAAAATAGCCATTTCAATAATTGCACATGAATGAAACAATAAATGCACAGCCAAAATTTCTGTACGTATCTCCAGTAGAATAATAAACCCATGTGACAAGGACTTTGCAGCGTTTTTTCATTTCATAACCAAACCCTCGAGAACTTTTTTATCTTAGAGATAATTGGTAGTTTTAGCTAGGTTGATCGACATAGGACTTAGGCCTTGTAGCCTTGCGCTTAGGACAGCATGACCTAGTATGATGCTACCTTACAACGTCCTATGTCCATGTACGCTTGATTGATGACCTGTTGGCGTTCCGGGCTTATCACCACTGGACATTGCAGCTTAAAATGTCCGTATCGCCCAACAAAAAGATGAGTTCGAAGATGGACGACTTTCAAAAATTCTAAGGGGGGGTCAAAAATCGGTTAAACCGCATAAGATCGCGAACATTCTATATAAAAATCACTGAAAGTGGAATGGAACAGGAGCGTTGCGTCCATAAGGCTCGGACTGAAAAGTTTCGGGACACAACTAGGGCCCAAATGGGAGCATTTGTGCGAAAGAACGACTTTTTTATATGGAAAATGAAGCCGGTACACGTGATACGGCGGACGGTGGACGGACATTGCATTTTTGGAATCTACGCACCTTGAACCTCGGGATCTACGCCTCTCGACCTTTCGGGTTTTTATATAGATATATGGTGATTTCAGACAATTTCCCATGTTTTTGACTAATAAAAAAGGAATTTCGGGAGCTCAACCTTCGTTACAACCTCAATTCTTCACTCCTCGGTCAGATTCAACCTAATACTAGGTCTTCTCGCCCTAAAAAACATGGAAAACGATACCTCACAAGCTCATGTACACTAAACCCTCAAAAATCCCTCGAAAACCCCTATTTTTACACCCATTTTTCTCCCATAACACCCCTGGGTATATTCCGATCGGGCTGCCGAGCTTCGGAGCACAACTAGGACCCAAATGTGTTCCCAAATGGGGGACCCAAACACTTATACCTTGAAACCTAAAAGAAAAAATTTTGAGGGGGTGTTATACAATTTTTTTGCTGAGCGATTACATAGGTGTATTATTCCCAGAATAATAAACTGAAACCGGGGGGGGGGGGGGGGGTTAATGAAAAGGCACGGAAGGAGCACCTCCTTCCTCATCCGCCATGTTGAGAGCATCCAGCACACACCCGCTCACAACACCCTTCTATGAATGTTTTCAAGCTGCGTCGTTCGGGAAATGTCAACCACTATTTTTCACCCCTTAAAGATGAATAACAGCAACACCGAGCTTGGCGGACCGACTAGATCCCAAATGTGATCTAAAAACCGAATATTCATTTTGGGTCACAGGACCCACAGAAATATTTTTTATTCCATTTTCGGATTCTACGTAACTTGAAATCACAACCATCAAATTTCGAAGGGGGGGGGGGGGGGGGGTTAAAAAATGTGTTTTCCCCATGCTCGATTCCACAGGTTTATTATTCAAAATATTGAAACAAAATGTGTTAGAAACGTTTTGGTTAATTTTCAATACTGAACCTTAGAAATTGAGCATGAATTTAGAGTTACTATGCATGCCATCAAGTTCAGTCCTTGGCAATATGAACAGAAAATTTGAAAAAACCTGTTAGGTACTTACGCACCTCTCGGGTTCAAACAAGAAAAACGCTGCAAATCCCTGCACAACGGTTTATTATTTTGTATAGAATACCCTTCCGTTACAGATCACAGCTCTATGTATAGATAACCCGTCTATATAATATAATATGTACTATCCTATGCATATTATGTAGATCGCAGACCCTCCGTAGGTTAGTACCTAACCCCGTACTCGTTACTAGGTACCTACCTAAATCACGAGTTAAATGTTGCTAAAATAATTCTGCCGATGACAAACAGTACCTAACAAAAAGAAACACACATAATGAAGTTCTGAAAAGAAATTGTTGATGAGGAGTGAAAAAAGTTGCAAAAGTACCTACCAACAAACTCCAGCCCCTTCTACGTAGATGGTATAATGATCCGTTGTGTAATAATTTACCGTTGAGTAATGATTTACCGTAGTAATAATTTACCCATCAATAATAATTCAACGTTTGCTCAAGTTTCACTACCTACCAACAAAATCCAACAGAGCCATCATTTTTCAAATTAAATAATATCACAGAACAACCAACTCGACTTCATACTCCGCCAATATAATCAGGTGGCCCCTAGCAATGATTTTATCTCCGCCAAATTTCCTATTGTGGGCGCGTCTCTGGTTACGACATTTGGTTTGAATTTATACAATTTCATTCACACTGGAGTCGAAAATGCCTGTCGGTGCAAACTTTGGGGCCTTACTGTGAACGAACGGCTGGACGTACGATGCTCCGGATGGTCTTAAAAAACTCGCAAGTTCAAGAACTATTTAAAACCGTAAAAATATTCACGTAAAAAAATGGTATAGGCGTTTTGAAAATTTCAACCCCTATTTTGAACCCCTTAGAGATGACTGACAGTAACGTCGAGCTTCGAGGACCAACTAGACCCCGAACGGAACCTATAACCCGAATTTCATCAATTTTTTTTCATGCTAACTAAGAAAA
The DNA here is from genome assembly GCA_954871275.1 of Leptopterna dolabrata. Taxonomy (NCBI): domain Eukaryota; kingdom Metazoa; phylum Arthropoda; class Insecta; order Hemiptera; family Miridae; genus Leptopterna; species Leptopterna dolabrata. Next base: position 148,462,705 of record OX940974.1, read on the forward strand.
GTGGCCAGTACGGCGTACGGCGGACAGACAGAAATATTTTTATTGCAGTTTTGGATTCTACATACCTTGAAACGTAAACCATCAAATTTTGAGGGGGGGTAAGAATTTTTTTTTCATGCTCGATTCCAATGGTTCATTATTGAAAATAATAAACCAAAAATTGACAATACAAGGAACCATAGCCACGACATTTCTGAGGTTTACGAGGAGTTAGGCATATTAATTTGACAAAGAAAGTAGGAGTGTTGATTAAAAATTTCTCAATAGTTTCTGCAACTCTCACACGAGCGCTATTGACGGCTGTTATGAATTGGGTACCTCGTGTTCCTAATTACCCGGGTTGAACCTAATCGAGATTTCGTTATGTTAATCAATGGAAAGATTGACAGAATCGCTCATCGCTGCAGATAAGAATTTACCTAACTAGTAACCCTGACAGTACACTCAATAACAATACTGAGATCGAGTGAACAGTTATACTGTTGATGATCGACTTGTTTGGAAGGAGAAAAGCGGAAGTGCGAGGCGTAGTGTGATAAATTGGAGGAGATGGATGACATTTCGACGCTAACCGAATCACTCAAGAGTGTCGATGGAGGAGTGAATCACAGCCCTCCAGCTCCGATGGGGAGAAAATGGGAATTTGAATAAAAGGTTAGCGTTCATCAAGACGAGGGGCCTCGTGCCAAGTCGATGGGAAGCAACAATGCGCACCTGTCATTACCGACAGACGACGACATTCCCTGCTTTGACGACCTGAGGAAGGAACATCGGTGAGACGAATTATCGAACAAAGAAAGTTACGTACCCAGCAGTCCAACAACCGAAATCACAATCAATGTGACGATCAGAGAATAATTCACACCTCATTCATACTCCGGTAAGCCCTGCTGATCACTTTTGCGAGAGCTCGGTACTCGCACAGTCTGTGACAGCATGGAAAACTGTGTTTTGGGAGGACCAATCTCTGTTCCATATTATCACTAGTGGGTTTATGTTTTGGTTTATTATTTTCAATAATGAACCATTGGAATCGAGCATGAAAAAAAAATCTAACCCCCCACCACCCACCCAAAAATTTGATGGTTTACGTTTCAAGGTATGTAGAATCCAAAACTGCAATAAAAAAATTCTGTCTGTCCGCCGTACTGGCCACTTTTCTTAGTTACCATGAAAAAAAATTGATGAAATTCGGGTTATAGGTTCCGTTCGGGTTCTAGTTGGTCCTCAAACCTCGGCGTTACTGTCATTCATCTAAGGGGTTCAAAATACGGGTTGAAATTTTCAGAACGCCGTATCTCGAAAACTTTCGATAGAAGGGTATGGTTTTTTTTACGTTTTTAATTTGTCTTCAGCTAAATAATTTTTTGAGGCCACCCGGAGCATTGTACGTCCAGCCGTTCGTGTGCACCAAAAAGCTTCGTCAACACGATCGTGAATCAAACGGTATAAATCCGGCCCATATATCATCACTAGGGAGCACCTGATTATAATCAAGGATGGCTGTAGGAAGCCGAGTTGTTTGTTCTGCGATATTAGTTTATTTGATAAGTGATGGACTTTTGATTTTTGTTGGTAGGTACTTCTGAAACTTGAACAAACGTTGAAGTATTATTGATGGGTAAATTATTATTACTCAATGGTAAATCATTACTCAACGGTAAATTATTACACAACTGTAAATTATTACATAACGGTAAATTACTACACAACGGTTCATCTACCAAGAAGGGGCTGGATTTTGTTGATCGGTACTTTTGCAACTTGAACAAACGTTGAAGTATTATTGATGGGTAAACTATTACGCAATAGTAAATTATTACACAACGTCAAATTATTACACAACGGTAAATTATTATACAACGGTAAATTATTACACAACTGTAAATTATTACACAACGGTAAATTATTACACAACGGTTCATCTACCAAGAAGGGGCTGGATTTTGTTGATCGGTACTTTTGCAACTTGAACAAACGTTGAAGTATTATTGATGGGTAAACTATTACGCAATAGTAAATTATTACACAACGTCAAATTATTACACAACGGTAAATTATTATACAACGGTAAATTATTATACAACGGTAAATTATTACACAACGGTTCATCCATCTAACAAGAAGGGGCTGGATTTTGTTGATCGGTACTTTTGCAACTTGAACAACCGTTGAAGTATTATTGATGGACAAGTTATTACACAACGGTTCGTTATAGGTATTGACCACAGAAAACAGTGATCTACGCAGAGGGGGCATCCATTTCACTCCACATCAACAATTTTCCTTTAGAACTTCATTATTTGCGTTTCTTTTTGCCGTTTTAGTTGCTGTTTGTCATCGGCTGTATTATTTTAGCAACATTTAACTCGTGATTTAGGTAGGTACCTAGTAACGAGTACGGGGTTAGGTACTAACCTACGGAGGGTCTGCGATCTACATAATATGTATAGGATAGTACATATTATATTATATAGACGGGTTATCTATACAGAGAGCTGTGATCTGTAACACAAGGGTATTCTTTACAAAATAATAAACAGTTGTGCAGGGATTTTCAGCGTTTTATATAACTGAATAAAAAGGTTCATAAAATAAAATTTGAAAAATAATTTTTACGCTGCACGAACGTACTTAAATTTATTCAAAGACGATACAACAAAATTTTCGAAATCGGCGTCGAATCCCAACTGAAATGTATGAAAAACACAGGGGATAAGATATGAAGGCTATGTGTTGGGTTTTTTAGTTGAAATCTGGCGTCGACTTCAAAATTTTGTCGTATTGGCTCTGAATAAATTACGTTTATGCAGCATACAAATTATTTTATACTTTTCAGTTTTATAAACATTTAAACTTTAAAAAATTTTAATAATCATTTGAAAAAATCTATTTCAAATGATTATTTCCAGGACGTTAACTGACTAGATATATGGATTTGCGATTTGAAAACGGTTCCTTTATTGTCCGTTATATTTTAGAAAATTGGAGGGAAGAAACCAGAGGCGAGGAGGGCAGGTACGTATATGGTCATTGACCTGATGGCGGCATGTATGTACACATCCTTTTAAGAGTTTATGCTCGGAACGGTCGACAACCCCCAATTCACTATCGAATATATATATATATTGGGTGGGAGGAAAAGGGTGGTTCACCCCTTTTTCCCGGCTTATTTTGCACTCTAGAAAAAACCAAATAAGCCACTAAATCGATAATTCTCTATCCATCTAGCCTATCGCCGACTGTCCAAACGGGTACGAACTTCGTTATTTCAAATGGGAACCCCCATGTTCTATTGCAGATTTAGATTTTCTCCGAAAAAATATAAAATTTGGATTGTTATAATTTCAGAAAAAACCCCATCTGGTCGGATAACACGTGTGGGCTCCGAACAACAGGTGGAGCGTCGATTAGGTCAAAACGGATGGACAACGAAAAAACGCTGCTAAGTCCTTGTCACTTGGGTTCATTATTCTATCGGACACCTACAGAGCTGTTGCTTTCCATGTATTGTTTATATCATGCGCAATAATTGATATATGAAGTTTTCCACCAATTTTGGCCCCCCAAAAACACGATATCGGCTCCTTTTTTTTCTTCTTTTTTTTTTAAAGATTATCAGTACAAGTATGTTCTGGGATTGTTTATCTTTTTTGAGATGCGAGCGCTAGCGAGCATCCAGATCGCTTGACAATGCGAGCGGCGGAATGGGAACTAAACTTCTTGTCTGTCTAAACGTCTTGTCTGATACACGTCATCGATACCACAAGGATCGATGTATTTGAGATAATCGATACAATCGATATTGGCGGGGCTATAACATACTTGTACCAGATTATCTTTGACCATTGATAGTACCATTTAATTGTCTTGATTCACCTGTTGAAACTACTTCTAGTGTTATTATACAAATTTATGGTGATTTCAGGCAATTTCCCAGGTTTTTGACTCATAAAAAATGAATTTCGTGAGCTTAACCTTCGTTACAACCTCAATTCTTCAATCTTTGGTAGAAATTAACTTCATAGTCGGTCTTCTCGCCCTAAAAAACATGGAAAACGATATATCGCAAGCTCGTGTTCACTAAGACCACAAAAAACCCTGGACAACCCCTATTTTTACATCCATTTTTCTCCCATAACACTCCTGGGTGTATTCCAATCGGGCTGCCGAGCTTTGGAGCACATCTAGGACCCAAATGTGTTCCCAAATGGGGACCCAAACTGTGTGCGGAAGAACGGCGATTTTAGACCAAAATTTAACGCAAATTCAAGGCTGAAAATTCGTTAGAACCTCAGCTTTCCACTCTTTGGTCAAAATCGCCTTCATATTCGGTCTTCTCGTCCCAAAAAACATGGAAACGATACCTCGAAAGCTCGTGTTACTAACATGTTACTAAAACACAAAAAGTACCTATTTTTATACCCATTTTCACTCATAACACCCCTGGGTATATTCCGATCGGGCTGAAAAGGTTCGGGACACAACTAGGGCCCAAATGGAGCATGTGTGCGAAAGAACGAATTTTTTAAAGACCGGAAATGAAGCCCGTACACGTGATACGGCGGACGGACACTGCATTTTTGGAATCTACGCACCTTGAAACGCAAAAGAAAAAATTTTGAGGGGATGTTATAGAAATGTTTTGCTGAGCGAATACATAGGTGTATTATTCACGGAATAATAAATCAAAAAATGATGCGTAGAAATGATTGAATACGATTAAATAGAGTAGTAATAAATTACCTAACATGTGTAATGGGATCAAACATTTCAACATTTTGTAACATTTCATGTTCGTGTATGCGCAGGCGAAAGTTACCGAACGATTTCAACGATTGTGACAAGGGACTATCTGCGATCCAACCCGCGTATACCCTCAAAATTTCAGCTCTCTAGACCAGGTACAAGTCTCTAGTTATCAGCGTTACAAGGAAATGGTCAACATTTTATGTTCGCGCATGCGCAGATGAAAGTTGCAGTACAGTTCAAAATCCGTCATCGCCCCACCCAGCTGAGATTTCTGCTAAAAGGAACATCCTGATTACCACTCACATTCAAGAGACAATCATTCGACCAGTGTGGCTATATGGGTGTGGACTCTGGGGCTCCGCATCCAACAGCCAAAACAACAGGGTACAGGTCATACAAAACCGTACACTACGTATAATCTCCTCCGCACCATGGTATGTGAGAAACAACATCCTACAGCTGGTAACAGAAACAATGAAAACTTGCTACAATCAACTACACTCATCGATGATTGCCCACACAAACCAACTAGGTAGTACAGTCTACAGCAATAAATCTCCCAGCGAATCGAAGACTAAAAAGAAAACGACCAACGGACTTTCTAGATTAATGTGTCACCTACCATCTTAAAAAATAATGCAATTAATTTGTGACCTATGTGCTACCTAGCTTCAAGAATACCTTACCTCTCTAAATACCAACTACGTTCCGAACTCAGTCAATCCTGTTATGTTACTGTATACAAAACAATATTCCTACTATGCTACTAAAATTGTTACTTGAATATTACTAACATTGTTACTAAAATATCTGATATACTATGATACTAATTTGTTACTAAATATATTGTGAGGACTGCTACTGAGCAGTGACCTCACCACACGCCTCAGGTTAATATTGTCGGTAGACGCTAATTTACAAGATTAGCACAACTGTATTGCACCATAATATTCTGTGGTCAGTACCTACCCTCGTGCTCCTCCCAGGAAAGCCCTAATCGAGTACTGGAGCCGGCCCGGGAATTACATTTTCATAAAAATGTGCGGGATTCAATAATTCAATAATATATTACTATTTATTGTTATTCATGAAGCAGAACGTTTATTCAAGTTACTAAAGTACCTGCCAACAAAATCCAAAAGAGCAATCATTCTTCAAATGCAATAATATCACAGAACAACCATCTCGACTTCATACAGCCATCCGTGATTATAATCAGGTGTTCCCTAGCAATGATTCTGGCCGGATTTATACCGTTTCATTCACGATCATGCTGACGAAATTTTTCGGTGCAAACGAACGGCTGGACGTACAATGCTCCGGGTGGTCTCAAAAAATTCTTTACTTCGAGGTCAATTTAAAAACTTAAAACAGACCATACCTTCTATTGAAAGTTTTCGAACTAAGACGTTCTGAAAATGTCAACCCCCTATTTTTCACCCCTTAGAGATGATGACAGGAACGCCGAGCTTCGCGGACCAACTAGAGGGACCTCAATTTCATTAATTTTGGTTCATGGTAACTAAGAAATGTGTGAAGTGCAGCGTACGGACAGGCATTTTTCATTTATTCCATTTTCTGATTCTACATACCTTGGAAAGGGAAACAATCAGATTTTGACGGGGTTAACAATTTTTTTTCTCCATAGGTTCATTATTGAAAATAATAAACCAAAAACTGATGTTAACGCAACCAGGTTTCATAATATTCTTGAATGATCTAACTAAATGTAGAAGGGACATTTTATAATTACTTGAACGACTGAAGACTAATAGCACATCTAAAACACCAGAAATCAAGGCAGCCGTTGGTGTTTTCATGGCTACTTCCATTACCCAGGAAGAAGTTGCTCATGCTGGTGAGATGGTGCTGAAGGCGCTCTATGCGGGGGAGCTATCCCCTGCCTGTTCATTAGATGACATGCGGTATCAAATATTCACTCATTTAGTCTCCCGCAAAAAAGTAGATCTCTGTCTCTTACCAACATGCGATGCTCCGCGCCAACACTCGCTGCGTACTTCCCACCACGTATAATCATGGCTGGGTAATTCCATCAAACCTGAACAGCGGGGCTGGAACAAAAGCAACCAGGGTTTAATCCCAGTGTTTCCACCAAGAACGATGTTGCACCAGAGGCCCTACTAAGGAGCGTATCTTTCGCCAGCAAGAAAACATGCACATCCTCGTGCTCTTGCCAGAAAGCAGCGCAGCTGAGCACTGTGCTGGGAATGAGTGCGAGAACTCCGCTCCCTTGTCACCCGAAGAAAATATCTAGGATGAGATAGTTGATGACGACCTTCTGATGCAACTGTTGAAGGATATGTCAGATCCGATGGTCAGACGAAGACGATGGTCGGTTCCTCCCACCCGCACTTGCTGAACCACAAGAGCCTGGCAAACGCCCAATTTCCCATGTTTCTGATTCATAAAAAATTAATTTCGGGAGCTTAACCTTCGTTACAACCTCAATTCTTCACTCTTCGGTCAAAATCAACTTAATATTCGGTCTTCTCGTCCTAAAAAACATGGGAAACGATACCTCACAATCTCATATACACTAAAACCTCAAAAATCCCTCGAAAACCCCTATTTTTACACCCATTTTTCTCGCATAACACCCCTGGGTGTATGCCGTTCGGGCTGCCGTGTTTCGGAGCAAAACTATGACCAAAATGGGGACCCAAACTGTGTGCGGAAGAACGATTTTAGACCAAAATTTAACGTAAATTTAAGGCTGAAACTTCGTTAGAACCTCGATTTTCCACTCTGGTCAAAATCGGCTTCATATTTCGGTCTTCTCGTCCCAAAAGCATGGAAAACGATACCTCAAAAGCTCATGTTACTAAAACATCAAAAGACCCTATTTTTACCCCATTTTTCACCCATAACACCCCTGGGTATATTCCGATCGGGTTGCAAAGTTTCGGGACACAACTAGGGCGTGCGAAAGAACGGATTTTTTAGACCAAAAATGAAGCCGGTTATAAAAATTTTTTGCTAAGCGATTACATAGGTGTGCTATTCACAGAATAATAAACCAAAAAACAACAATTTACTGTGAGGCGATGAACCAAAACTGTACGAATGCTACGCTTGATGGCAGCAAACATCAGCGTAGTTTACTGTACCAACTGTAACCACTGAGGCAGCAAAGAAAACGATTAGGTGCATAGTGAATTTAATGGCTTGCTCGGCCCCACGACGTTAATGACGCGTGAAACCTGGATTATTTCAAGTTTCATTTTCCAGTCCTTGAACCGCGGAGCATTTCATTCATAAGTGTCGCAGTCTCCGGGAGTCTTTTTATCGGCGGTCGCTCGCTACGGTGAGCGATTTCCCCAATAGGAGACGATCGTTTCTGACCTCGCTCAGCTCCCAAAACAATTACCGTCCCCTCCACTCCGCGGATTTGTTTACGTTTCAATGCCCGGCGAGGGAACTGTGTTAGCCCCAGGTAGAACAGAAAATGATATTTCATCAGAGGCGACGCCGAGTTTTCTTCATTTGAGTGAATTTTCGAGGGGAAGACGCCATTGCGAATGATCCCGAATGAAAAACGGTTATTTGAAAAGTTGTTTCTACCCACTAAAAACAAAATACAGTGGAAATCGTTTATGATGGATCCGGTTGTAACAGACAACTGTACGTAGCAGACAAAACCTCCGGTCCCTGCGAGTGTAATGGGAATAATGCGTTGGAAGTCGATTATAACGGACATCGTGTATAGCAGACATATCACCTTTAACAGACACGCCAGAGGGTCCCCACCGCTCCAAGTATCGTTCACAATGGACATTTCACTAATTTTCCTATCATTTTTCCTTTTCAAGTTTGTACCTACTGCAACAGCTGCTCAGCTGTTCTCGATACCTTTTTTGTTTATTATTCTGTGAATAATACACCTATGTATTCGCCCAGCAAAAAATTTTTATAAAACCCCCTCAAAATTTTTTCTTTTCCGTCTCAAGGTGCGTAGATTCCAAAAACGCTACAAAGTCCTTGTCACATGGGTTTACTATTCTACTGGACGTACGAACAGAAATGTTGGCTGTTCATTTATTGTTTCTTTCATGCGTAATAATCGAAATACCTAGCTATTTCTGATGGTTTCCATCAATTTTGGTCCCTAAAACACAAATTAGGTACGTTCCTTTTTTTCTTTTTTTTTAAAACTATCTTTGATCATTGGTAGTGCCATTTAATCGTCTTGATCCACGTGTTGACACTTTTCCCAGTGTTATTATACAAACTGATGGTGATTTCAGACGATTTCCCAGGTTTTTCACTCATAAAAAAAATCAATTTTGGGAGCTGAACATTCGGTAGAACTCTATTTTCCACTCTTTGGTCATAATCGACTTCATATTCGGCCTTCCCGCCCCAAAAAAACATGGAAAAAGATACATCAAAAGCTCATGTTACTGGAACACCAAATAACCCTATTTTTACACCCATTTTTCACACATAACACCCCTGGGTATATTCCGATCGGACTGCAAAGTTTCAGGACACAACTAGGGCCCAAATGGAGCCTGTGTGTGAAAGAACGAATTTTTTAGACCTTAAATGAAGTAGATATGCGTGATACGGCGGACGGACATTGCATTCTTGGCATCTACGCACCTTGAAACGTAAAGGAAAACATTTTGAGGGAGTTTTATAAAAATGTTTGCTGAGGGAATACATAGGTGTATTACTCACAGAATAATAAACCAAAATAGGAGCCTAATTCGTGTTTTTTAGAAACAATAAATGAACAGCCAATATTTCTGTAGGTTTGTCCAATAGAATAATAAACCCACGTGACAAGGACTTTGCAGCGTTTTCATTCATCTTCGCACCGATCGGAATTCCCGAATGTACTAAGCGGATTCGAAAAGGTTTTACGAAAACGGGAAAATACGCGAGTCCTCAGGCCAAGTGTTACGAAAGGACGAAGTTTTACGGTCACCATTTACGACTTGTTTATTTTCTTGATAGAACTGGATGTTTCCAACTCCTATTTTCATTCTTCCTCACTCCAAGAAGGTAACAACGTAGAAATGAGCGGCCATAAAAACTCCTTGCGTGCAGGGGCCATCATCATCACCAATTTCCCGTTAACGATCGGGTCGATGAGCCACAAAGCGCGAGAACCACAACTGGCGATGTCAACTATCGCATGATTACGACTACGCTTCCCCGTCGAACGAATTTCGTGTGCAGCTGCAACGGATGACATAACCAGCTTTTTCAAGTGGTTTAGACGCGAGATTTGGGCACCCAAGTACGAAAACCCAACTAAATGTGAGCTGGGTAGGTATTTTCACTCGCGTACAGTGCGGCAAAAAGGGAAATGTAAGGCCAAAACCAAAATCCACCGCTTGGGGCATGCGGCACCACAGCATTCAAAAGCCCAAGTTCTGTGTGGCGTAAGAAGGGACTGGAATTATATGCACAAAATTTGGCCAAAAAATGCGCTCAAAATGGGCAAAATATGCACCCCCAAGCAAAATTACGTTCAAAACATTTTTAAATATTTCTAAAATGAACTAAATTTTGCTGTGAGACGTACAGGTAATCTATACAGTTATTATCGCGTCCTTGAAAAATTAAAGAAAAGGATCAAGGAAGAAAATAGAATGAAAATTTACACACCTTTTTTTCTCGACTATACAATATTTACATTTATACAAAAGAAGTCATTCGCTATCACAATTATAGCTCTGGATCACAATTGATTTTTCCAAATTGTCAACCGTAAATCTCCTACGATTGTCGCTGAGGAGCAACTTTTAAGGCAGAAAAGGACCTCTCGACATCACAGGACACGATGGGTAAAAATTTCAATGCTGAGAGTTCACCTGGGGTAAGGCCAGATGAGGGGTCAGAGTGCTGCATTTTCGGCTGATTCTTTCCGGCAGCCAAACACCTTATACTGATGCCCTCTGGCTTTTTTTTCTTCTAAGCCCTACCAGGTACACGGATTAAACGGTGAATGGCCTAAGAATATCCGTGACCCCTTTTCAGAAACACATATCTCGGAGGATTTGGCGATTGGAAATGTCGAAAAAAAGGGAATTCCCCAATTTCGATTACAAATGCAAAAATATGCACAAAACGGCCAAAATATGCAAGAATCTCCAAAATCATGCAAAATATGCCATTTAAATTTCAATTTAACACACGCTAACCGCTTCAGATACCCTCAAAACGGAAAAGTAGAACATGCACAAAATGGCCAAAATATGCAAGAACCTCCAAAATCATGCAAAATATGCCATTTAAATTTCAATTTAACACACGCTAACCGCTTCAGATACCCTCAAAACGGAAACGTAGAACATGCACAAAACGGCCAAAATATGCAAGAACCTCCAAAATCATGCAAAATATGCCATTTAAATTTCAATTTAACACACGCTAACCGCTTCAGATACCCTCAAAACGGAAAAGTAGAACATGCAAAAAATGGCCAAAATATGCAAGAACCTCCAAAATCATGCAAAATATGCCATTTAAATTTCAATTTAACACACGCTAACCGCTTCAGATACCCTCAAAACGGAAAAGTAGAATATGCACAAAATGGCCAAAATATGCAAGAACCTCCAAAATCATGCAAAATATGCCATTTAAATTTCAATTTAACACACGCTAACCGCTTCAGATACCCTCAAAACGGAAAAGTAGAACATGCACAAAATGGCCAAAATATGCAAGAACCTCCAAAATCATGCAAAATATGCCATTTAAATTTCAATTTAACACACGCTAACCGCTTCAGATACCCTCAAAACGGAAACGTAGAACAACATACACGATAAAAACACACATAACATGCAAAATATGCAAATTCCAGTCCATACTCCTTCAGTTGAAAATAATCCTTGAACCCGGATGTGAGTACGACAGTACCAGTGAAAGTGTAATAATTTTACAACACGAAAATATTGTTGAGACCCGTCCAAGTTGATGTGAAACGATTTCTTGTAAAAACTGTTTACCACAGATATCCCAGTCATCTGACGGGAAGTGCTACTGTACAAACAAGTCACACATAATAAACTGTTGCAGACATGCACGCTGTTTCGACAGTATTCTCCTGTACTTGGTAGTATTCTCTCTTCTAATATTACCTACATAAATATGTGTTCCTATAGTGTTTCTATGTTTTGATAAGATGATAAACTTGTCGACTACAAGACCCCCCCGGCCACCACCCGATTGTGCGTCAAATGCCTAAAAACATCAATTTCACCTCTGGAAATGAGGAGGACAGTTCTAAAGCTCGATCAGTGATCATCACGAATCTTCTTCGGGTTCACTGTCACGATTCTCGCAGGAGATGGTCATCGAGGATTTACAATAATTGTCTCAACCCGTGTTCGTTCACGATCTCACCGTCCTCTTCATTTCAATCGAGTTTTCGCTACATTGCACAGTTCATTACGCAACGAATGTTGGTACATTGAGAAACTAACGCAGGAGGAAATAAAAGATCATTCGGAATAAGTCTGGTTGGAATCGGGTTTGCAATTTGCCGCTTCTGCCCTTTGGGTCTGATCAGCCATTTTGGTTTATTATTCTGTGAATAATACACCTATGTATTCGCTCAGCAAAAAATTTTTATAACAACCCCTCAAAATTTTTTCTTTTCCGTTTCAAGGTGTGTAGATTCCAAAAATGCAATGTCCGTCCGCCGTACGCCGTATCACGTGTACCGGCTTCATTTTCGGTCTAAAAAATCCGTTCTTTCGCACACATGCTCCATTTGGACCCTAGTTGTGTCCCGAAACTTTTCAGCCCGATCGGAATATACCCAGGGGTGTTATGAGTGAAAATGTGTGTAAAAATAGGTACTTTTTGCGTTTTAGCAACATGTTAGTAACATGAGCTTTTAAGGTATCGTTTTTCATGTTTTTGGGGACGAGAAGACCGAATATGAAGTCGATTTTGACCAAAGACGCGGAAATTGAGGTTTTCCAAATGTTCAGCTCCCAAAATTGGTTTTTTATGAGTCAAAAACCTGGAAAACTGTCTGAAATCACCATCAATGTGTATAATAACATTGGAAAAAGTGTAAACAGGTGAATCAAGACCATTAAATCGCACTACCAATGATCAAAGATGATTTTTAAAAAAAGTACCTATTTCATGTTTTGGGGGCCAAAACCAAAATTGGTGGAAATCATCAGAAATAGCTATTTCAATCATTCCACATGAAAGAATCAATAAATTTAACAGCCAACAAGAATCTCTAGAACTCCAATAGAATAATAAACCCATGTGACAAGGACTTTGCAGCGTTTTTGGTTTATTATTCTGTGACCTATGTATTCGCTGAGCAAAAAATGTTTATAACACCCCCTCAAAATTGTTTCTTTCACGTCTCAAGGTGCGTAGATGCCAAGAATGCAATGTCTGTCCGCCCCATCATTCATAAATACTTCATTTTCGGTCTAAAAAATTCGTTCATTAGCACGCAGGCTCCATTTAGGCCCTAGTTGTGTCCCGAAACTTTGCAGCCCGATCGGAATATACCCAGGGGTGTTATGAGTGAAAAAAACGGTTTTTTTTTTGTGTTTTAGTACGATGAGCTTTTGAGGTATCTTTTTCCATGTCTTTTCGTTTTCGGCTGTGTTTGCCACTTCTGACCAGATCAAATACGTAAGAAAGTCTCGTACTAGTACTGAGTGACGTCCCAAACAGATCGAATTGAGAACCTCCTCCTCTTTGGAAGTCGGCTAATAAACGGGTACTGACGTCATCTGCGACGGTGTTGTACAAAGCTTCCTTACCTCCATAACAGGATCATAAATACGACGTTCTACAAAGGTTCGTGTATCATTTGGTTCGTTGAGGCGTCACAATGCGTTCTTTCGTGTAGTTTCATCTTTGCGCGTGCGCAGACGAAAGTTACGATCCGATTTTGATGAAATTCACAAGGAACCGTCTCGGGCCCGACCCGCACCTACTCAGCAATTTTCAGCTCACTATATTTGTTCGCACAGTTATGCAGTTACAAGGAAAAGCGGACACAGTGACAGCCACAAAACCAAATTGCTCAAAAAGGCCTAAAACGCAAGATGCAAGTGAAAATTTTGATTTTGGAGGACAAAAATCTGTTTCCTCCTAAAAGCGATCACAAGGCTTTCGCTATATCGGAAGCAATATCAGTCAATTCAGTTAATCAAGTTAGTTAATTCAGGTTCATTTAATGCATTTACTTGAAACGACTAATCAAGATAAAGTCGAGGGCTGAGTGTTCAATGCGTGTATACACTCAATATTGACGTTTTTTGTTAATTTAATTTCTATAGTGACAAAACTAGTTAATGTTACAATTCCCAACACCTGGTCTTGTGTTTTGATGATGTTACAATTTTCTTAAAACATAATCAAACTGCGACATCTGTGAGCTTTCATAACTTGGAAAAATAACTAGGTACTGTTTTCAGAATTATTACAGTCATGACTGACTATCCATGTGTAAACGTAACATACAACGCATGCATACAACGGATTTCGGAGGGTTTTCCGGTGCACAGAAATCTCTGAAATTTTGGAACGAGCCAATTGCATTTTCTTTGAAAATTCGCTAAAACCTTGGCGTTGAAGGTGTCTAACTTACTTGTTACGGATATTCAATACTGATGGGGAATTTCTCATGGGAATACTAGGAATATTTTTTCTTGATTTCGGCCAGAATATGCCAGGTGTGTGAGGACCAAGAGGATCTGGCAAACCCCAGCTGGTTACCTACAGGTGACGCTGTGGGGGAAATGTCACTGGACGTTGCGATTTCCAGTGTCAGTGTTGATGAGGAGCATCCACAACTTCTGCTTATATTTTCATATGGAAGTAAGTTCCATTCTAAGAATTTTGAGATCAACCGCACTTTCCTACGGCGAATAGTTTTCTTCATGTGAGCTTTCAAAGTTTCGGCAAATGGTGACGTCACACAGAGCAGGGGAGTCCCGTCCAGGCGCAAGGGGTCCAGTGACGTTCACCAGTTGCCGAAAATTTGAAAGCTCATAGAATAAGAACTATTCGCCTTAGGAGAGTGCGGATGGCCTCAAAATTCTTAGAATGGAACCTACTTTCATTTAAAAGTGCTGCAAAGTCCTTGTCACATGGGTTTATTATTCTACTGGACATATCTACAGAAATGTTGGCTGTTCGTTTATTGTTTCTTTCATGTACAATAATTGAAATAGCCATTTCTGACGGTTTCCACCGATTTTGGGCCACCAAAAAACGAAACAGGCTCCTTTTTTTTTTTTTTTTTTTTTACAAATCATCTTTGATCATTGATAGTCAAATTTCATTATCTTGATTCACCTGTTGATACTACTTCTAGTGTGATTCAACAAATGTTGGCGATTTCAGACAATTTCCCAAGTTTCTGACTAATAAAAAATGAATTTTAGGAGCTGAATCTCCGTTACAACCTCAGTTATTCAGTCTTCGGTCAAAATCAACTTCACATTCGGTCTTCTCGCCCTAAAAAACATGGACAACGATAACCTCACAAGCTCATGTTCACTAAAATCTCAAAAATCCCTCGAAAAACCATATTTCTACACCCATTTTTCACCCATGACAGCCCTGGGTGTATTCCGATCCGGCTGCCGAGCAGAAATAGGACCCAAATGTGTTCCCAAATGGGGACGCAAACTGTGTGCGGAAGAACGACGACTTTGATCAGAAATTTGCCGTAAATTTAAGGCTGAAACTTCGTTAGAACCTCAATTTTCCAATATGGTCAAAATCGACTTCATTTTCGGTCTCCAAGTCCTAAAAAACATAGAAAACGATGCATCACAAGCTCGTGTTACTAGAACAACAAAAATCCCATTTTTACACACATTTTCACCCATAACACCCCTGGGTATATTCCGATCGGGCTTCAAAGTTTCGGGACACAACTAGGGCCCAAATGGAGCATGTGTGCGAAACAACGAATTTTTCAGACCGAAAATGAAGTAGATATGGGTGATACGGCGGAGGGACATTGCATTTTGCTTTGTTATTCTGTGAATAATACACCTATGTATTCGCTCAACAAAAAATTGTTATAACACCACCTCAAATGTTTTTCTTTCATGTTTCAAGGTACGCAGATTCAGAAAATGCGATGTCCGTCCGCCGTATCACGTGTACCGGCTTCATTTTCGGTCTAAAAAATTCGTTCTTTCGCACACATGCTCCAATTGGGCCCTAGTTGTGTCCCGAAACTTTGAAGCCCGATCGGAATACACCCAGGGGTGTTATGAGTGAAAAATTGATGTAAAAATAGGGTTTTTTGGTGTTTTAGTAACATGAGCTTTTCAGGTATCGTTTTCCACTTTTTTTTTTAAACGAGAAGACCGTATATGAAGTCGATTTTGACCAAAGAGTGAAGAACTGCGGTTTTACTGAAGGTTAAGCCCGTAATGCATGTTTTATGAGTCAAAAACCTGGGAAATTGCCGGAAATCACGATAAATTTGTGTAACAACTCTAGAAGTAGTATTAGCAAGTGAATCAAGACAATCGCATGGTACTATCGTGTTTCTGGGGACCAAAATTGGTGGAAACCACCAGAAATAGCTATTTTAATTATTGCACACGAAGGAAACAATAAACGAACAGCCAACATATCTGTAGGTACGTCCAGTAGAATAATAAACCCATGTGACAAGGACTTTGCAGCGTTTTGGAATCTACGCACCTTGAAACGTATAAGAAATATCCTGAGGGTGTGTTATAAATAATTTTTGCTCAGCGGATACATAGGAAATATAAATGGAAGTCTCCTTATTCCTTATTCCTCATTCTGCGTTGGGCAGATCTCGTGATGAGCCTCGTGTCGAACGAAATCTGCGTCCTCAGGGAGTTTTGTGACGAGACCGCAAGCAAACAAGCGAAAAAACGTGTGAATTAAGAGGAAATCAGAGCTCGACTTCCTCACCACTAACCCTTATCACCAGCATCCGCAACATCGCCTTCCGCTCCGCCCCAACAATAACATTGAAACTCGAACAAAACAATAAAGTAATGAAAACAACACGTTGGGCCGGAATCAAGAAAAGAAGGTGCTCAGGTCAACTTTAAAAAAAAAATTAATATTACAAGAAATTTGAATAATACACCGATGTATTCGCTCAGCAAACAATTTTTACACCACCCCCTCAAAATTTTTTCTTTTAAATTTCAAGGTGCGTAGATCCGTACGCCGTATCACGTGTACCGGCTTCATTTTCGGTCTAAAAAATCCGTTCTTTCGCACACATGCTCCATTTGGGCCCTAGTTGTGTCCCGAAACTTTTCAGCCCGATCGGAATATACCCAGGGGTGTTATGTGTGAAAATGTGTATAAAAATGGGATTTTTGTTGTTCTAGTAACACGAGCTTGTGATGCATCGTTTTCTATGTTTTTTTAGGACGTGGAGACCGAAAATGAAGTCGATTTTGACCAAGGAGTGGAAAATTGAGGTTCTACCAAATGTTCAGCTCCCAAAATTGACTTCTTTATGAGTCAAAAAACTGGAAAATCGTCTAAAATCACCATAATATAATAACACTAGAAAAAGTGTCAACACGTGGATGAAGACGATTAAATGGCACTACCAATGATCAAAGATAATTTGAAAAAAAAGGAGCGTACCTTATTTGTGTTTTGGGGGCCAAAATTGGTGGAAACCACCAGAAATAGCTATTTCAATTTTTTCACATGAAAGAAACAAATAAATGAACACCCAACATTTCTGTAGGTGTGTCCAATAGAATAATAAACCCATGTGACAAGGACTTGGCAGCTTTTTTTTTACAAATTATCTTTGAGCATTGATAGTGAATTTTAATTGTCTTGATTCACCTGTTGATACTACTTCTAGGGTTATTGTACAAATTTATCGTGATTTCAGAATATTTCCCATGTTTTTTACTAATAAAAAATGAATATTGGGAGCTGAACCTTCGTTACAACCTCAATTCTTCACTCTTGGGTCAAAAATCGACTTCACGTTCGGTCTTCTCGCCCTAATAAACATGGAAAACGATACCTCAAAAGCTCATGTGACTAAAACATCAAAAGACCCTATTTTTATACACATTTTCACTCATAACACCCCTGGGTATATTCCGATCGGGCTGCAAAGTTTCAGGGCACAACTAGGGCCCAAATGGAGCTTGTGTGCGAAAGAAGTTTTTAAACCGAAAATAAAGTAATTAGGGATAAAAAGACTTTGCATTTTTGGAATCTACGCACCTTGATAAGAAAAAAATTTTGAGGTGTTATAAAAATATTTTGCTGAGCGAATACCTACATAGGTATGTTATTCACAGAATAATAAACCAAAAACCGACTTCAAAAAAGCTGATAATTTTTTATGCTGAACAAACTACATGATATATATTCAAAGCCTATGCGACGGTATTTTTCAATTCGGCACCTATAAATCCCAGCCTTCATATTGTAACCCTTGGTTTTTTTGGATTTCATACATTGCAGTTGAAATTTGGCGCCGACTTCAATTTTTTTAAATATATTGGCTGAGAAGCATAAAAATTATTCGTTACCTACTTTTTTGTTTTATACAGCTTCTTTGAAGTCCTTTTTTAATTTTTTTTTTAAATTTTTTTGGAGAGTGCAAAACATTCTCCAGGCGATTAATCGTAAATTTGTCGTTTGCTGTTAAAATATTGATCAAATTCCGATCGCAAAATAATACATATTATCGCGTTTCACTGCAGCACGAAATGTCTAATATGATTTTGATATCTCTAGCACAAAATTATTATTATTTTTTGTATTTGTTGTGATTTTCTTGTATTTGGGTGCATACCAGCTGATTATAGTTAAAATGCTGTAAATTGTGCACCTGGCCCGTGTAAATATAAATGAAGTAAAATGAATTTCACCTACCGACTTTTCTCTAGGCGTTTCCCATGATTTCCGAATCCAGAAATCGTGAATTTGAAAAGTTGACAGGTACCTATGCAGAAACATGTTGTGACTTTATTTAAGGTAATAAATTACACAGACCCGGTAATAAATTACATTTCGGGAGAATTTCGCTGCGCTGTGGTTTTTTGGCAATTGGCAGGAAAAAGTTAAGTTTTTCCAAAATGGTTGAAATTTCATCAAACACCTCAAAATATTTATGATGGCAGGAATCGTACAAAACTGACGAGGGCGTCGGAAAATCGGTGGAAAGCTGTGTACCCTGGGTGCATGGTGGTGGTGGGTGGGGTGGGGGGGGGGGGGTAGGGAGGTGCCTTGGGTGGGTGGTGCACGTACCTTGGGTGGACGAGAGCCGCCTCGTCAACAACCCCCTCCACCACCCGGGAAAACCACACGAATCTCGTCTCTTCTCGTCTCATGAATATAATCCACTAATGGTAGACCCCCCCCCCCCCCCCCCCCACCAACCGCCCAAAATGACTCACAGGCTCCCCCCTCGACACCGACTCACGAATTCCAGTTATCAGTTTGTTATCAACACGATTTACTGATAGCGAGACCGTGGGAGCCGCGGACCACCCCCTGATTGGGTGGGGCCTGATGGGGAGGGCGCTGATGGGACGAAACCCGCCGACGGAAATCGAAATATTCGCGGTTTTTCGGGGGTGGACGCTGCCGAGGGATCGATCTGACTGCGCAACAAGGGTTTTTCGGGTGGTCGGCTGTCGGGAAATCACTGGCGAAATCACCGCGTGGAACCTCGGGAGATGAATTTCGAGGGTGCGACTGATCGACGCGTTGTTGTTGTTGTTGTTTTCCTGATCGTACGAGGGCGGATTATGAAAATGGTGAAATGCCGGGCGGCCTCAAATACTTGTTTACCACCGTCTCTGGCGAATACGGTCATTTTCATGTGTGGGAGGGTTATAAAAATAAATAATAATAAAAATGAAATATTACGGTTAATTTGTAAATAGTAAATAAAAGTGAGCAGACCTGAAGGTTTCATAGTGGAAGTGCGAGAGAGAGGCGGCGATGAAGGGAGGGAAGATCAAGTCGATTACCGCGGCAACTGAGCACGAGAGCCGAACCGCACCATCGATGTTGCGCTACTGACGGATTCACTCGCGAGGGGGAGACCGGGGCCCAACCCAAGTTGCTACTGGCAACGGGTGGTGGGAGAAGGCAACGAGCGTTGTGGGCGGAGGGGGTGGGGGGTTGTGATGTGGACGGTGAAGAGGGTGGAAATTGTGGGTGGAGGTCGAGGGTGGTCCCCCCCCCTCACTTTACAGTCGTCACACACTCATCACACGGCGGAGGGGAAGTAGGGGGGGGGGGGCACCTCCCCTCTTTCCAACCCTCCTTTCACAACCCTTCAACCCCGTTGAATCACAAAAACCGTTCCAGTCCGCTGCGAGCGAATTTTGAAACAACCCGAACAAAACTATCCGATGAGGAGGCAAATTCATAGACAGTTTTGCGCCGATCCCAAACATACCACGCAGGTCCACCTCCTACACGGGGTGGCCCATCCCAGATTTCGGCTTATTTCGAGCCAAATCAAAAAACGCTGCAAAGTCCTTGTCACATGGGTTTATTATTCTATTGGACATACCTACAGAAAGGTTGGCTGTTCATTAATTGTTTCTTTCATGCGTAATAATCGAAATAGCTACTTCTGAAGGTTTCCATTAATTTTGGCCCCCAAAACACAAATTAGGTACCTACGCTCTTTTTTTTTTTTTTTTTTTGTAACTATCTTTGATCATTGGTAGTGCCATTTAATCGTCCTGAACCACGTCTTGACACTGTTTCCAGTGTTATTATACAAACTGATGGTGATTTCAGACGATTTCCCAGGGTTTTCACTCATAAAAAATCAATTCTGGGAGCTGAACATTTGGTAGAACTCAATTTTCCACTCTTTGGTCAAAATCGACTTCATATTCGGTCTTCTCGTCCCCAAAAACATAGAAAACGATATCTCAGAAGCTCATGTTACCAATATGTTGCTAAAACGTAAAAAGTACCTATTTTTACACACATTTTCACTCATAACACCCCTGGGTATATTCCGATCGGGCTGAAAAGTTTCGGGACACAACTAGGGCCCAAATGGAGCATGTGTGCGAAAGAACGATTTTTTTAGACCGAAAATAAAGCCGGTACACGTGATACGACGGACGGCGGACGGACATTGCATTTTTGGAATCTATGCACCTTGAAACGTAAAAGAAAAAAGTTTGAGGGGGTGTTATAAAAATTTTTTGCTGAGCAAATACATAGGTGTATTATTCACAGAATAATAAACCAAAATGTCCACAGTAAACCCCCTTAATTTTGGTTTAATATTTTCAATAATAAACCTTTGGAATCGTCCATGAAAAAAAAAAATTTTAACCCCCCCCCCCCCCCCTTGGCCACCAAATTTGATGGTTTACGTTTCAAGGGACGTGGAATACGAATATCGAATAAAAATATTTCCGTCCGTCCACGACTCTAGACCAAATTTTAACGTAAATTTAGGGCTGAAACTTCGTTAGAACCTCAATTCACTCTTTCGTAAAAATCGACTTCAGATTTTCGGTCTTCTCGTCCTAATAAACATGGAAAACGGTACCTCAAAAGCTCGTGCTACTCAAACACAGAAACGCTGCAAAGTCCTTGTCACATGGGTTTTCTATTGGACTTACCTACAGAAATGTTGGCTGTTCGTTTATTGTTTCTTTCATACGTAATAATTGAAATAGCTATTTCTGATGGTTTCCATTAATTTTGGCCCCTAAAACACAAATTAGGTACGCTCCTTTTTTTTTAATAACTGTCTTTGATCATTGGTAGTGCCATTTAATCGTTTTGATACACGTGCTGATACTACTTCTAGTGTTATTATACAAATTGACGGTGATTTCAGAAGATTTCCCAGGTTTTTCACTCATAAAAAATTAATTTTGGGAGCTGAACAAATGTTCGGAGAGGATGTTCGTAGAACTCAATTTTCCACTCTTTGGTCAAAATCGACTTCATGTTCGGTCTTCTCGACCCCAAAAACATGGAAAACGATATCTCAGAAGCTCATGTTACTAACATGTTGCTAAAACGCAAAAAGTACCTATTTTTACACACATTTTCACACATAACACCCCTGGGTATATTCCGATCGGGCTGCAAAGTTTGTGCAAACTAAACAAAATGTTTGGTAATTTAAAAAAATTAAAGATGGGGATGAACCCAAGGAACCTTCGACAATAAAAGGGAAGGAAATGATTTTACTCTCCGATTTCAAGGTAAGAACATTAAAAATGATTTATTCAAAAATATAGGTACAAACTTCTTTCGCAAAAAAAATACTGACTTCGGTAATTAGAATAAAAATTAGTAGGAACCTTTGCACAAACAAATATAGGTAGAAAAATATAGGTACTGGAGCGGAAAATTTATAACCTGGAGGCAAGTAGGTAGTTGTGAAATTGAAAGGTAATTTGCCGTACGGTAGGAAGGGGAAATTTTGGAAGTATAATAGCTAGGACTTATCGACTTGTCGGCCGGGAACTCGAAGGAATGCTGACGAGGGTGACTGCGAGTCGGTGTGCTGACGGCAGGCGGGAAATTCGCAGAGAGGAAGAAGAAGGCCACCGGGTATTCCACAGTAGCTGCAAACCATCAAATGAGAAATATAATCCGCCAATTACTTGTAGGTTTGCCTGGTGGTTAGACCATGGGAAAATATTCAAGTTCGATGAGACACCTACCCTTCTTTCCGATTGCGCAGCTTGCGATGACGACAAGTCTCGATGATAGAACGCTTTTCTGGAAGGCAGAAGGTCTAGTATCCCAGTTTTGAACGGCTGAAACAGAAGGCCGGCGTGCTGAGGTACAACTAAAGGGTTCCCATAAGGGTTTCGTATTATTTTCCGGAGAAAATACATACCGTGATGACGCAGACGCTGAGGGACGAGAGAATCAGTAGACTGTCGACTGTCGTAGAGATTGTCGACGACACAACGGAGACAGTTTTCCCAAGTAGGAAAAAATACTTCTAACAGAGATGCTGGTGCGAGACGAGAACGAGAGAACAAAAGAAAGTCACGAAAAGAAATGGCGATCCGATACACGTTTTCAGTATCCCCACTCGAGCTCTATTCCCCGACAATGTGCACAGGGCGTGGCAGCTGACAGGTCGACCAAGCGGGGAATCGCTGAACTATCTTCTACAGTACACACCCCTCTCCAGCGATTGAGGTCGGGTAGTACCGCTTGAGGACGGAAGGATGCCACAGTCCACAATCCCTGCCACGGGGATCCTGAAGTTTGCAAGAACCGCCTGGGCTGACAGAGAGGACGGTGAAGGGACCGTCATACTTCGGACAGAGCTTGGAAGCAGTTCGGTCTTCGGACGAAGAGATATTATGGGCGAGGTGCAAGACCTGATCACCCACACGGAAGCTAGGTGGTCTGCGGCGGAGGTTGTACCGACGGCCTTGGTCTGTGCTGGCCTTGAGAAGGTTTTCCTCAACCAGATGGTGAAGTTCCTGAAGCTGTTTCATCCGGATAGCCCATTCTTTTGTACTGAAGTCTTCAGGTTGGGAAGGGTCATGGTTACTACTGGAACGGAAAACAGTACAAGGTTTCAGCTCACGGCCAAAATTGAGAAAGGCTGGAGAAAACTTTGTGGAGCCATGCACGGCACTGTTCAGTGCAAACTGAAATTCTCCCATAAACGCATCCCACCGTGTATGCCGAGATTGATCAACATAAGAAGGAAGGAGTTGGCGTATGTTGCGATTTGCTCGTTCCGTTGGATTGGCTTGGCAGTGGTACAGTGGTGTAGTCCTGTGTTGGATCTTGCAGGCTTCTGCAAGAGAACGCACATGGGTGCTCACGAAGTTTGAGGCATTGTCTGTAATTAGAACAGAGGGAGTACCAAACCTATTCAATACATGGTTTCGAAATTTGGTTATAATCACAGGGGAGGTAGCACTACGGATGGGAACAAGTTCCACCCATTTAGTGAAGAGATCTTCGAAGACAAGAAGGTATTTGTTCCCTAAGGAACTACGAGGGAAGGGACCCATGATGTCGGCCGAGACGGTACTCCAGGGCGTGGTGAGGTATCGCGGAAACATCAAACCTTGAGGAGCCGAATTAGATGGCTTCACGCGCTGACAGGTGTCACATCTCCTTACGTATTGGACCACATCCTGGTACATACCGGGCCAATATTAGAGTCTGCCTACCCGCCAGTGGGTTTTCGCTATACCCAGGTGTCCAGACTGGGGAACGTCATGACACTCTGTGAGAATTTGAGAGCGAAGACTCCAAGGGACGACAAGTTTCCAGTCCTCGCTAGGATCTTCAAGCTCCCCTTTGAGAAAGGATTTCCGGTAGTAATAAAGCTGGTTTTCTTCTATCTTCCATTCCGGATGGTTGTCGGGATTGGTTCGTACTCGGTATATCTTTTGAAGGTACCAATCATCCTTGATGGAGCTGCAGACAGGAGATGGCGACGAAGAATCATCGGTAGTGACAGTGGAAGATACTGAAACGAGATTGATTTGAGTAGAAATTCGGGACAAGGCATCTGCTACAGAATTTAACTTCCCTTTTCGATATTGTACTTTGTATCGATAAGGCTGTAGACGTAAAGTCCATCTTGCCAAACGGCCAGTTGGGTTTTTCAACTCAAGGAGCCATTTGAGACAAGAGTGATCGGTTATTACGATAAACTCGCTACCTTCAAGGTATTGTCTATTTTTCTCAATACCGTAAATCACGGCTAGACATTCTTTTTCCGTCACACTGTAATTTCGCTCTGCTGGTGACAAGGTTCGAGAACAATAGCTGATAACTCGTTCATTTCCATCTTGTAACTGAACTAAAGCAGCACCTAGGCCATACTGACTTGCATCTGTCTGTAATAGAAAAGGCAAATCAAAATTGGGCCTGGCTAAAATAGGTGCGGAAGTTAATGCCACCTTG
The DNA here is from genome assembly GCA_954871275.1 of Leptopterna dolabrata. Taxonomy (NCBI): domain Eukaryota; kingdom Metazoa; phylum Arthropoda; class Insecta; order Hemiptera; family Miridae; genus Leptopterna; species Leptopterna dolabrata. The sequence continues at coordinate 148,487,365 of OX940974.1, forward strand.
AGGGAGTCAAATGCTCTGGTTTGTTCGTCGGACCATGTGGAATGATGTTAAAATGGCAAGTGAGCCCTCCGGTTAACTGACTTTCGTCTTCTGCCGGAGGGCCCCGCCTAACACCGGGAGGAGGAGGGAAAGGAAGGGCCACCTACCTTCTAGCAAAGTTCACGACCACCACGAATCCAACCTCTGTTGGAGGGCAGACCGGTGGAGCTTTGCCCTAGGGCGTTGCTCCTGTGGCCTGGGGCTCCCTCCGCCCGTGGTACCATTTTGAGCAACCCGAGCCTGCAGGGGACCAGGCAATCTCAAACCCAGTCCGCCCCCGTCTCGAGCCTCCCGGCCTAGAATGGTCGCAGGCCCGGCCCTCCTTCGGATGCCCTCAGGAGGACCTACCGCTTTTCATGCCTCAGTGCTTCGCGGGATTGGACTTGCCCCACTATCACCAAGCCATGCGGGATACGGTCCCCTACACCTTTACGCCCTGGGGTTCAGAGGTCCAAACCCCAGGGCAACACACCTAACCTATCCTAACCTAAGGGGCAGGCTACTTGATATTCAACTGCCCCTGTTATGACCTAACCTACCTAACAGTCATATCTTAAATTACATTCACTCCTTAAATTACATTCACACCTTATCCCCTACCCTATCACAGTCGACCTAATATCCTAATATCACAGTCTATACTAACCTAACTACTTGTACCTACCTACCCCATGCTCTAGCCCCCTAACTGGCCCCAGAGGCAGGGCCCACGGACCATCCCTCCTTCTTCGCCAAAACCTCCCAGGCATACTCCTTCCACACCTCGTACCCCTCTTCAAACCTCACCACACTCACATCCCACTGCAACCCCAACTCTTCCACTCTGGACACCGCCCTCACGCGCTCCTGTGCAAATAAAACACAGTCAAAGACCACGTGATGGACAGTGCCCACCTCTCCACACTCACACAGCCCATTCTCTCTTAAATTAAACCCATACAACTTATCCTCGAAATCCCCATGACCAGAAATCATCTGGGTCGTGTGGAAATCGAAGACCATCCATTCAGCTTTCACTCTCTCAATCACACTAGGTAACCATTCATACGTCCACCTACCTTTCATACTAACATCCCATCTACTCTGCCATTCACACATTAGTACTTTCCCTAGCATACACTTCCTCTTAGACCCCACAATCACTCTCCCCAGCCACTCAACTCTCCCATTCACCCTCAGCCAGTAACCTGCCCAGCGTCTACCTAACTCTATATCTATCGGGCAAGCCCCGGCAATCACACTTACCGCGTCAGTCGAGATGGTCCTATAGGCCCTAACCATTGAGACCAGCACTCCTCTCTGTCCGCTTATCAACCTTCTACGGGTGTGGGCCGTCAGCAGATCTATGGGCACATATATTCCATGGTAAACTATCATTATCTCCCTCCTTTTAATACCCCAGTCCCTAGCTGCCATTCTAACCAGCCCCTCCATCGCTTTCCTACCTTTTGCTACCACGTGGTCCACGTGCCTATTAATTTTCCACCTTTCTTCCCAAATTATCCCTAAATATCTAAGCCTATCAACGAATTTAAGAACCTGGCCGTCATGGAGAACCCTGGGCCGCCTTTCCCTATCAAACCTACCCTTTAGCATCATGCCTAGCGTCTTTGTTGCCGATAACTTCATCTTGCTCCTTTTACACCATTCACTCACCACTCTCATCACTCTCATACCACGCTCCTCTAACTGCACTCTTGACTCACCATTAACTAGAATAACCCCATCATCCGCAAAAGCCACTATATCTACCCACTCATCCCCATCCACATTCATACCAATCACACACTCGATCAAACCTTCCATTATCATCTTCCATAACTGGGGCCCCAGGACAGAGCCCTGGGGACACCCCCTATCACACATCTTCCAAACCCTCTTCCCACCTACATCCATCTCTGCGGTCCTACTCCTTAGATAATCACACATCACTCTCCACACGTCCCCGTTCACTCCACGCTCCCTAAGACAGCCCAAGACATGAGGCCACCAGGCCCTATCGAAGGCACCCTCCATGTCCAAGAATATCCCCATTACGTACCTAGTTTCTGCTCTCCTCACAATATCCCTGACCCTATTCATAGCATCTTCCGTGTTCCTCCCCTTCATAAAACCATATTGCCTATCGCTCATCCTCCTATAAAATATATCTTCTAATCTACCTACCATTATTTTCTCAAAGATCTTGCCTAACACGGGGAGGAGAGTGATGGGCCTATATGATCGGCTCAAGGAAGGATCCTTATCCTCACCCTTGAGCAAGGCCACCACTACTCCTCTTCTCCATCTTCTTGGGAAAAGTCCATACTTCAGAAGTGCCCTAAACATTTCCACTAAATAATCTTTCAGTATAGCCCATCCTTCCCTAATAAATTCTCCTACAATCCTATCATACCCGGGCGCCTTATTCAGCTTGACGGCCCACACGGCTTCCTTCACGTGCTCCTCCGTTATATAAGTCCTTCTACCATTCCTATAGCTCGCGTTCCTATCCCTAACATCCATATGCCACTCCTCCTCGATTCCTACCTCATCGTCCAGCAACAAGTCCCCTAACAAAGTCCTAGCCGACTCTTCCAAACTGACAGACCCCTGACCTATACATCCTAGCACCTCCCTGGGCTTAACCTTTTTCCTACTAAGCTTATATATCAATCCCCATGCATTCCCCTCTGTTTCCCTAGTGACAAATTCTTCCCAACTGCTCTTCTTCTTCTCCCTAATCATCTTTCTATATCCTAAACTAGCGACCCTATGAATCTCCTTCTTCCTCACCCTACTCTCCGGATCCCTCTCTCTCTGGAACTCCCTTCTTAACCTTAGCACCTCCCTCTTCTTAATCTCAAGCTCGGGACACCACCAGGGCACATTCCTGGGGTGGGGACTTACCAGAGGCACCGCAACCCGAGCCGAGGAGATAATAAGGTTTTCCACTCTCTCCACTCTGTGAATAGCCCCCTCTCTAGATCTTACCCTAACCTCCCCTAAGCTACCTACATTTTCTCCTAAGACCTCTCTATACTTATCCCAGTCCGCCTTACCTAAATTAAACCGTTTATCGTCCCTATCATCTGTCCCCCCATCCCTATTCATTTCCTGCTCTACCTGGAAGGTGATGGCCATATGCCAGCTAGTTGTCCAGTCCCTATTAATTTTCCACTCCTTAGTAGCCCCTCTTGCAGCCCCCGCGACCAGGGTAACGTCAATGAATGACCGACCCCGCGGGGACTGGAAGGTGGGTCCCTGCTCGCAATCATTCAACACTTCATACCCCATCTCATCCACAACCATACTTAACCTTTCCCCATTCTCATCTGACCTTTCGCCGCCCCATCTCACACTCTTCGCATTTGCATCCATCCCTATAACCACTCTTTTCCCACTCAAAACCCTCCTAACCTGCCTAATCTTTTCCAAAAACCTATCATACTCTACCCCAGCCTTACAATACATACTAACCACATACACACTCTCTTCCCCTTTCGCACTAACTTCCACGCACACACAGTACTCGTCACTCAGGAGACCGACTTCCATGACCGCAAGGGTCGGGTCCAAAACAACGACGGCCACCCAGGGCTTATCCCCACGGGAGACCGCCACCCTACTGCCTACACCTACCCCTACTACCTTACCCCCGACCGTGTAGGGCTCCTGGAGGATCATCACCCCGATGCCCTCCTCCACGGCCTTCGCCCTAACCTCTGCTGTGGCCACGTTCCTCCTATCTAGATTACACTGGAGGAACCTAACCATAGTCGGTCCGGTTCCTCACTCTCCTGACCTCCGCCTGATACAGCGGGCAGATGGTGCTAAACACCACATGGTCCGCCTTCCTATTCTCTCTATAACAATTAGAGCACCTAATCTCCCTTGATACACAATGCCCTGTAGCATGCCTCTCACTACCACACCTCGCACACGCTAGCCTATCTCGACACCTACTCCCTATGTGCCCATACCTATTACATCTCCAACATCTTATCACCTCTATGAATTCCTGAACCCTGACCATCTTTCTACTTTTGTTGAGCTGCCCCTACATCTACGCCTTACGGCTTTATTAGGGGTATTGCTGCTCGTATCTTGGAGCTGATGGTCTTCGCCTCTGGCTGCCTGCACTGTTCGTCACCCGAGCTGGGTGTCCAGGATGGGCCGCGTGGAGGCCGTGTAGGCGGGATATGAAGCGAGAGGCGGACGCTGGGCTAAGGTGTTACCATGGCTGCGTATTTAGCCAATGCCCTCTACGTTGCATGTGCTTAGTTAGTAGTGTCGTGGCTATCTTGGGGGGGGGACTGCCCTTCGGTTTGGACTGGCCAGTTCTTTTTGGTCATCACCTGGTTGACATACCGTTTTGTTGCGCTAAAGGCTGCGGGCGATGCAACGGCTTGCTGCCAGGGTGAGGTCGGAGCGGGCTCGGCGGCTGCAGTAGTTGCCATCCATCGCCTGCGCTCGCTGGAGAATCTAGGGCAGTCGAGGAAGACGTGAGAGGCCGTTTCTGCTTGGCTTCCACAGCTACAACTGGGCAAAGGCACCAGGTTGAAGCCGTGGAGCTTTGCATTAAAGTCACCATGGCCTGTCAGGAACTGGGCCGTGTAGTGGTTCACGTCAATGTATCGCTGGCTTATGCGAGCTCTCACGTTTGGCCAAACTGCGTACGTGTGGCGGCCTTTGGGAGTTTCGTCCCAGCGCCTCTGCCATTCGCTAAGCGCCCATTCCTCAAGGCTTGCTTCGTCCGTGACGCCCTCTATCTGGCTGGGTCTATTGTGTGACAGGCGCCAGCTTGCTGCCACGCGCTTGGCCTTGATGTCTGCTGGGAGCTGGCCGGTCAGCACCTGCAGGGCAGGGGTAGAAACCGTCCTGTAGGCCTGGCTCATCATGAGTAGGGCCGATCTTTGGGCTCTCTGTAAGCCACTCCAGTGCTTGCCTTTAGCGCTCAAGGTCCACACTGGGCAAGCATACAGGAGTATGCTCTCCCAGAGGGCCTTATACAGCACCCTGACCCCTGACCCCTGAACCCTGACCGTCCCTAGCCCCAAATAAAGCCTCTCGAGCCCCTCTAGGGTCCTAAAGACCCGCGGACTCACCCTAACCACCCACGCAACTCTCCCTGTCCTAACCCCTCCTAATACTCTAACTGGCTTGAACCCACTAATAAAACCTTCTTTTACCCCTCCTAACTCCTTCGCATTCTTTGCCCATAAGGCATCCGCAAGGTCCTCCTTCTTAATTCCCACCTCTACCCCATCTAACCTAACACACGGCTGTAATCCCCCTGAATTCCTAATCATAATACCTACTTCCCCGGCCTTACTCTTCAACTTTTCTAACTCCTCCTGATCGTGGAGTTCCACGACCAGGCCTTTTCCCTCTCTCCATACCCCTCGAACTCTCATATCCGCTTCCCTTCCTCCAGCTACCGATGCCAACTTCTCTCTGAGCGCCCTCCTACCTCCTTCTACGCCTTCCCCCGGTGCTAACGCGACCCTAGGACCTCTACTTCTCCCCTTCCTAACCACCTCTGCCCAGGGACCCCTGACAAAGCCGATGTCCCAGGCGTCTCCTCATTCCTACGTTCCTTAAGGACCTGACTAACCGCGGACTCAACTAACCCTGGTGTTAACACGTGCCCCCGATCCATCCCCTTACCTATTTCATCAACCCTCGCGCCTAACTCAAAACCTACCTTCAAGACCTTTTCTCCCACTTCTGCCCCCTGAACCTCCACCCTATCTACTTTATCCCCTAGTTCCCTGCCTATACGACCTACCTCCTCTACCTTCTTACCGATTTCCCTACCCATACTATCTATCTTATTCACTGCCCTATCCGATCCCTGACTAACTGCTTCCGCTCTTTCTCTATAGCCCCCGTCTTCCTTATTGCCTTCTCTACCATGACCTCTACTTTCGCCTTAAGCCTATCCTCTAACTTACCTATCTCCTTCTTCTCCTCCTCTATCGCACTCATTACCAACTCAGTATTCTCTCTCCCCTTTTTGACTAATTTCTCTACCGCCCTACCTATTACCTTTTCTATTTCATCCGCAATCCCCTGACCTATTTTCTCCTCTAACTTGTCCAGAATGGACGCGCCCATCTCCTCCATTTTCCTAGTAGCCCCTGCCAACCTTTCCTCCAGACTTGCCACTCTACCAGCAAGCCTGGCGGTCCGGTTGTACTCACCCTTGACACTCTCCAACGACTCCTTTATTCTGGCCAACCTTTTCTCAAAGTAGGGGCCATGCTTAGCCTCTGAGAAGTTACTGGCCACATACGTATTAATTTCCGCAAGGGTCTTTTTAACGGCCGTCTCCTCCCTACTCCATAGGTCCATGTTGGCGACACGAAGGTCGCCGGACCCCACTGAACCCAGCCGTGGCCTGGTAACCCGCCCTGAAGGGGTGGTGATGGCCGGCCCTCCCTCTCCACTCAAGGTCTCTCTCTCCTCCTTTCCTACCTTACCCTCGCTGGCTTTTCCACCTACAGTAGGTGGTGTTGGGGCGTTGGTCACCCCGGACGCAGCTGACACCTTAGAATTGCTCTCTTTAGTTGTGCTGCTCATGATTATATTTAACTTCTCCCTTCCTCTCTCTCCACGCTCTCGTGTAATTTGGTGTGTACGTTGTTATGTGTGAATGTCTACCTACCCCTAATGGAAGGCCACACGGACACGTCCAACGCCCCCATCACCCTCGCCGGCTATTGATTATGGCCATTCGCCATGTCCACCTCCCTAGGGAAGGTGACCCTAGCGAAGTTTCCAACCGTCGCGGGTCAAGGAGAGGCTCCCGTCCTGCACGTTTTGCTCTAGCAGGGCCACTTCCGGTCGCCAACCGGCACTACTAGGCAGGACGAGATTATACACCAGCTCCCGGATGCTGGCTAGGCCCGACAGGCCCCTGTACTATCTGGCGCCACAGGCGTGTCAACCTGCTCTCCATCCCTCCGCGTTCCGGAGGCCCCATTGAGGGAGACCAGAACGGCTTTCCCATCCGCAGAGGCCCCCCGAGGCAGGCAGAGCGTGTGTAGTGTTGTACGTGTACCTATGTTGTGCGCGGTGTACTGGATTGGGCTACAGAAAGGGCATCAATCCCTTGCACTGCGCGCATCAGTGCCGCCTTGCTGCTTTGGCGCTATGGACCCCTTAAGGGTTTCCACAGTGTGGCACCTGCCATGGGAGCGCGCCGCGCAACATAGCCCCCTATCCGCGACCTAACCACCTACCGACTACCTTCACTACCTACCCCGGGGAAAAAAAAAAAAAACCCTAGACCCCGTACTTAACTGTACACCTAACTCTAGACCCCGTAATTAACTATACACCTAACAAGATAGCAGTGCAGTGTAGAGTGCAGGCCCGAGGACCTACTTCTGCTCTGCGCGAGAGAAAATATCAATTTTAGGCCGGATCTAGACCCCGTACTAAAAGTACACCTAACTATGTACACAGCAGCGTAAAGTGCAGGCGAGGGCCTGCTTCTGCTCAGTACAAGATGGAAAAAGAAGTCGAGGAGGTGCTCATGCGGAGTGCCAGGCAAGTGGCCCTTTGCATGAATCCTCCGATGGTCGCGGACAGTGCAGCGTAAAGTGCAGGCTAATGCCTGCTTCTGCTCAGGGGCTTGTTGCATCCCCAATGCCCTAGTTCCGGCGACCCATGGAGCCGCCAGAACAGGTTCGAGATGACTGCTTTGAGACGAGCGTTAGAGAATAACGACGTCGCAGTCATGCAGTGGTGCTCATTCTTGGTTTGCTGGAGGCCCCTACTCCCTCAGGTGCGTCCACCACGAGAGAAGCAAGGACCCCAACGTAAGCCCCCCCACCACGTCAAGGTGACCACTGACTTCACTACTCAGTAAAAAGAAAACGTGGAATTGTTCGTCGGACCAATTCCACGTTTTCTTTTTACTGAGTAGTGAAGTCAGTGGAGCGACGATCGAGGCGAAATCAGGAATAAACCTGCGGTACCACCCCGCCATGCCAAGAAACCTGCGGAGCTCAGAGAGATTCGTCGGGGCCGGGTATGAAGTTACAGCTTCAATTTTTTCTGGGTCAACGCTGATTCCTTCAACATTAACCCTATAACCCAGATAACGGACCTCCCTGCAACCAAATTCACATTTTCCTGGATTGAGCCGGAGACCAGATTCCTTGAGGCGGCGGAATACTTCCTTCAAGATAGTGCAGTGTTCGGTAAAATCCGCGGTACACACCAGTATGTCGTCTAAAAAGACCACTACTTGAGGGCATAAGTCCAAAAAGATAGAATCAGCGAGACGCTGAAAGGTACTTGGAGAATTACAAAGTCCGAAAGGCATTGTACGAAAACGGAAAAGACCACGGCCAGGTACGATAAACGACGTGATGTCTCGACTGCTGTCATCTGCTAGCGGGACCTGTAGAAATGCTTGCTTCAGATCCAATTTGGACAAATAGGCTGCTTGTCGAAGACTATCTAACAATGTATTAATATTGGGCATCGGGTATGAATCCTTTTTGGTTACTGCATTTACTCTACGGAAGTCAATACAAAACCTATAAGAATCATTTTTCCTCACCATAACGACAGGTGATGCCCAGGCAGAATGGCTTGGTTCAACTATACCCGATTCGAGCATGCGGTCCAGTTCTTTGTGCATAACTTCTAGTACTACTGGAGAGTAATTGTACGCCCTTTGTTTGATTGGTTCGGCAGCATCTACCTCAATCCTGTGAGAAATCCTAGAGGTTATTCCTGGTGCATTCTCTAGGTCGGCCAATCCCTGAGAAACAATAGGGTCCAAAATGTTGCGTTGGGCATTCGTAATTTCTTTAATTCCACAGCAATGCACATTAGATAACAATACAGTACTCTCGGTAGAAGCCGCAAAGTGGAACTTCTGTTGCGGAAGATCAGAAAAATACCACATATTGCTATGGGCATCAGTCACAATACCAAACTCTTTTATAAAGTCTAAGCCCAAGACGATTGGAAAAGACAAGGTATTTCGAAAGTAGAAATCAAACTTCAGTTTCTTAGGACCAAGATAAAATATCATAGGGAAAAACTTGAAAATGGTAGTTTGAGAACCGTTTGCCATTTGTGCCACGATAGGGCTTATCTGGGAGGTCTCGAAGTCATCGTGTCGGAGATCATTCACCGAGAGTCCCAAAGAGCTTAGACCCTGTTCCCCAATGAATGATAGGAGGATCCAGTATCATAAAGAGCAGGTACACAAACAGAGGTAGTAGGTTCACTGACAGTAGAATTACCAGTAGTTAAATGAAAGGTAATTGGAAGTATCCATAAGTTCGAACGAGAGGCAAGCGAATCGATACTTGAAGCGGAAGTCGATAGTTGGAGTGCGCAATGGCATACTTTGCCACTGGCAATCGGCGATAAAGGTGCAGTTCCTATATGTAAAGAGCCGCATGGCGAAGACGATACGGGAAGCAGAGGTAATGCAGAAACGGAAGAAGATAAAGGTGGGAGTAAAATCTCGGTACTAGGTAGTGGAGGGTCGGATGACTGCTGAATGGAAGCCGGCGTGACCCCTAGGCCCGACTTCCGTTCTTGTTTTCCGGATTGCAGGTCGGACAAGAGTTCACAGTAACACCCGAATAACCACACCTATAACAGAACCTACGTCTAGGTTCTGGACAGTTGAAATACTGATGCGAAGCACCATTACAGTTCCAACAACCAGTTTTATTGACACTAGTAACTATTGCTTCATCCGAGGCGGAAGTAACCGTTGCTTTGTAGGTAGAGCTATTACCCGAAGGGTGAGAAATTTTGGCAGGCACTTTGTTGACCCCACTCGGAGTTTTCTGTGAAGAGTCCTTATGAGACACTTGGAATACACAAACTTGTTCTGAAGATTTATTAGAATTATTTGATTTTGTAGCTGAACTGTTCCTAGGTTGTTGTTCCTTCGTTCGAGAAGAGTCATGAGTAACAGGTTTTAACAACTCCTCCCTACGGCTTAGTTCAGTAACGAAATCGACTAAGTTCTGATGAGTAGGTATAGTAGAGGAAGTATACTCTTCTTCAAACGCTCGTCTAGTAGCAGGATCTAGATGACTAAGAGAAATATGCAGCTTGACGAAGTCCAGAATATCTAAGTTTTCTAATTTAGAAAGAGCAATCCAACTGTTTTCGTGGACGTTCAAAAATTTCTGAAAATCGGCATGCGTCGAATTGTGAAGAGGTTTAAATTCTAAAATTCGATTCATAAAATGCGAAGCTAATCGACGTCGGTTTTGGTACCGAGATACCAAAGCCGCCAAAGCTAAGGGATAACTCTCAGCTCTCAATGGGAAGCTAGCAATCACCGCATGCGCGTCGCCTCTCAAACTGGATCGTAGATATTGGAACTTCTTAATGTCATTTCCCGCTAAAGAGGGTTCCTTATCGACCAGAGAAGTGAATAGAGAATGATACTCGGTCCATTCTTCAATTTTGCCAGAGAAGGTAGGGAGAGGAATTCGAGGTAATTGGGAGGAGGAAGCGGCAGCTATCCTACCTACAGCTCGACATTCATCGCTCGTTACATGTACCTTTTTTGCATTAACATAATTGGAACGTGCATTACCGATCATCTCTGTAGCACTACAATAAAGCTGAGTAACGTCCAATATCCATTGCTTATTGATATCAGGAATGTCGGCATTATAATTATTAACTTTATCACATAATTGTTCTAACTTAGATTCGATAACATTGAGACGATCATAAGAGGCAGAAAATGCGAGAACACTTCTATTTGACGTAAGGTTCTGCGATTTATCGTACGTTTGTTGTAAACTAGCAAATAATAGTTCACGTTCACTAATTAACTTAGTCTGTAAAACTTTTAACAGACTCGTCAACATCGGGAGTGGAGGGAATTTTACCCTTTGCTCCGTCTCCAGGCATAATTGTGAATGATAAAAGGAATGATAGTGACGAAATAAACGTAAATAAAACGATGCGGGACGTTTTCGTAGATAAGTCCGCAAGATAACCACTACCTACCTAGCAGTACCGTACGGCAAGTTAAAATATTCAGATTTATTCAACGATAAGTACACCAAGATACCATTTAGATAGGTAGTAAAATATCAATTTAATCACTTTACGTTGGGCGCCATATTATTTATTTGTGCAAACTAAACAAAATGTTTGGTCATTTAAAAAAATTAAAGATGGGGATGAACCCAAGGAACCTTCGACAATAAAAGGGAAGGAAATGATTTTACTCTCCGATTTCAAGGTAAGAACATTAAAAATGATTTATTCAAAAATATAGGTACAAACTTCTTTCGCAAAAAAAATACTGACTTCGGTAATTAGAATAAAAATTAGTAGGAACCTTTGCACAAACAAATATAGGTAGAAAAATATAGGTACTGGAGCGGAAAATTTATAACCTGGAGGCAAGTAGGTAGTTGTGAAATTGAAAGGTAATTTGCCGTACGGTAGGAAGGGGAAATTTTGGAAGTATAATAGCTAGGACTTATCGACTTGTCGGCCGGGAACTCGAAGGAATGCTGACGAGGGTGACTGCGAGTCGGTGTGCTGACGGCAGGCGGGAAATTCGCAGAGAGGAAGAAGAAGGCCACCGGGTATTCCACAGTAGCTGCAAACCATCAAATGAGAAATATAATCCGCCAATTACTTGTAGGTTTGCCTGGTGGTTAGACCATGGGAAAATATTCAAGTTCGATGAGACACCTACCCTTCTTTCCGATTGCGCAGCTTGCGATGACGACAAGTCTCGATGATAGAACGCTTTTCTGGAAGGCAGAAGGTCTAGTATCCCAGTTTTGAACGGCTGAAACAGAAGGCCGGCGGGCTGAGGTACAACTAAAGGGTTCCCATAAGGGTTCCGTATTATTTTCCGGAGAAAATACATACCGTGATGAGGCAGACGCTGAGGGACGAGAGAATCAGTAGACTGTCGACTGTCGTAGAGATTGTCGACGACACGACGGAGACAGTTTTCCCAAGTAGGAAAAAATACTTCTAACAGAGATGCTGGTGCGAGACGAGAACGAGAGAACAAAAGAAAGTCACGAAAAGAAATGGCGATCCGATACACGTGTTCAGTATCCCCACTCGAGCTCTATTCCCCGACAATGTGCACAGGGCGTGGCAGCTGACAGGTCGACCAAGCGGGGAATCACTGAACTACAGTACAAGTTTCGGGACACAACGAGGGCCCAAATGGAGCATGCATGCGAAAGAACGAACTTCTCAGACAGAAAATGAAGTAGATATGGAAAATACAGCGGACGGCGGACGGTCGTTGCATTTCGGTTTATTATTCTGTGAATGACTCCTATGTATTTGGAATCTACGCACCTTGAAACTTCTTTTGAGGGGGTGTTCTACAAATGTTTTCCTGAGCGATACATTATTTAGAGAATAACAAACCACTAGAGAGTAATAATCGTACGCTGTCCGCCGTATCATCCATATCTGCTTCATTTTGGGTCTAAAAAATTCGTTCTTTCGCACACACATGCTCCATTTGGGCCCTAGTTGTGTCCCGAAACATTGCAGCCCGATTCAATATACCCAGGGGTGTTATGGGTGAAAAGTGGGTGTAAAAATAGTAGGGATTTTTGGTGTTTTAGTAACATGAGCTTTTGAGGTATCATTTTCCATGTTTTTTGGGACGAGAAGACCGAATATGAAGTCGATTTTGACCAAAGAGTGGAAAGCTGAGGTTCTAACGAATTTTCAGCCTTAATTTTACGTTTAATTTTGGTCTAAAATCGTCGTTCTTCCGCACATAGTTTTGGTCCCCATTTGGGAACACGCATTTGGGTCCTAGTTGTCGAACTTAACGAAGATTGAGCTTCCGAAATTCATTTTTTATGAGCCAGAAACCTTGGAAATTGTCTGAAATCACCATCAGTTTGTATTATAACACTAGAAGTAGTATCAACAGGTGAATCAAGACAATTGAATGGGCATCTAAAAAATAGCTATTTCAATTATTTCACATGAAATAAACAATAACTGAACAGCCAATATTTCTGTAGGTGTGTCCAGCAGAATAATAAACCCATGTGACAAGGACTTTGCAGCGTTTTACATTTGATTTCGGACTTTCCCCAAGATGCCTTGTTGATTCTCCACAATTACTAGTGAAAGTCCGAAGTTTAGTGACTTAAGGGCTTTCACCAGCAATGCAGGTGTCCAACATCCACCGAGCACCGCACATTCACCTTAACATATATATATTTAAATAAATGAGTCTATTTTATGTTTGCATTCAACTACTTCGTATTATTTGTACCCTGACTGATCTGATCGATGGTTATCTGCATTACGACAGAAGAAGTACCTATTTTTACACACATTTTCACTCATAACACCCCTGGGTATATTCCGATCGGGCTTCAAAGTTTCGGGACACAACTAGGGCCCAAATAGAGCATGTGTGCGAAAGAACGGATTTTTTAGACCGAAAATGAAGCCTGTACACGTGATACGGCGGACGGCGTACGGCGGACGGCGGACGGACATTGCATTTTGGTTTATTATTCTGTGAATAACACACCTATGCATTCGCTCAGCAAACAATTTTTATAACACCCCCTCAAAATTTTTTCTTTTCCGTTTCAAGGTGCGTAGATTTCAAAAATGCAATGTCCGTCCGCCGTACGCCATATCACGTGTACAGGCTTCATTTTCGGTCTAAAAACTTCGTTCTTTCGCACTCATGCTCCATTGGGGAAACCCACTACTAAAATAGTTGTGTCCCGAAGCAGTCCGATCGGAATATACCCAGGGGTGTTATGATTGAAAATGTGTATAAAAATAGGTACTTTTTGCGTTTTAGCAACATGTTAGTAACACGAGCTTTTGAGGTGTCGTTTTCCATGTTTTTGGGACGAGAAGACCAAACATGAATTCGATTTTGACCAAAGAGTGGAAAATTGAGGTTCTACCAAATGTTCAACTCCCAAAATTGATTTTTCGTGAGTCAAAAACCTGGGATATCGTCTGAAATAACAATCAGTTTGTATAATAACACTAGCAAAAGTTTCAACACGTGGATCAAGACGATTATATGGCACTACCAATGATCAAAGACAGTTATTAAAAAAAAAGGAGCGTACCTAATTCAAGTTTTGGGGGCCAAAGATGGTGAAAACCATCAGAAATAGCTATTCGAATTATTTCACATGAAAGAAACAATAAATGAACAGCCAACATTTCTGTTCGTACGTCCAGTAGAATAATAAACCCATGTGACAAGGACTTTGCAGCGTTTTTGGAATCTACGCACCTTGAAACGGAAAAGAACAAAAAAGCGTTGCCGCAGGGGGCGTCTAGCCGCCAGTGGTTTGTGTTCATGACGGTACGTTTATTTTCGAATGAAATCTGGGGGGCACCCCCAGACCCCCGGATTGTAACAGTTTAGATCAAGAATCAAAGCAAGGAAACATGGAACATGTTTTTCGAATAGGTAGGTACATGATAACAGTGGATATGGAAATATGTAGAAAAACGTCTGCCAATTTGAGTAGGCAGTACAGCTTCTCACTTGAATCACATGAACGTATGATACGGGACCATCTGCGATCCAACCCGCGTGTACCCATAAAATTTGATCTCTCTACGACTGTTTTTCGCGTAGTTAGTAGCGTTCTAAGAAAACGGTCAACATTTCATGTTTGCGCATGCGCAGAGGGAAATTACAGTAATATTCCAATGAAGTTCATACGGAACCACTAAAGTATTATACTGATCGACCCTCCAAATGTTAACTCATTTCAACGATAATTAAGGTAGTTATGGGCACTCAAAGTATTTCACGATTGCGCCTGCGCAGACTAAACGATTTTCATGATTTTTAAACGGAACCGTCTGCGAGCCAACCCGCTTATACCCTCAGAATTTCAGCCCTCTACGACTATTTATCGCGCAGATAGAAGCGTTACAAGGAAATGGTCAACATTTCATGTTCGCGCATGCGTAGTCAACGTTACGTTACGATTCCAATGAAATTAATTTGGAACGATCAAAGTATTGTTCCTGACCGACCCTCCAAGTTTGAACTCATTTCAACGATATTTAGGGTAGTTATGGGTGTTCCAATTATTTCACGTTTGCGCAAGCGCAGACGAAAGTTACGGTATTGGTTTATTATTCTGTGAATAATACACCTATGTATTCGCTCAGCAAAAAATTTTTATAACACCCCCTCAAACTTTTTTCTTTTCCGTTTCAAGGTGCGTAGATTCCAAAAATGCAATGTCCGTCCGCCGTCTGCCCTACGCCGTATCACGTGTACCGGCTTCATTTTCGGTCTAAAAAATTCGTTATTTCGCACACATGCTCCATTTGGGCCCTAGTTGTGTCCCGAAACTTTTCAGCCCGATCGGAATATACCCAGGGATGTTATGAGTGAAAATGTGTGTAAAAATAGGTACTTTTTGCGTTTTAGCAACATGTTGGTAACTTGAGCTTCTGAGATATCGTTTTCCATGGTTTTGGGGACGAGAAGACCGAATATGAAGTCGATTTTGACCACAGAATGGAAAATTGAGTTCTACCAGGTGTTCAGCTCCCAAAATTGATTTTGGTTTATTATTCTGTGAATAATACACCAATGTAATCGCTCAGCAAAAAATTTTTATAATACCCCCTCAAAATTTGTTCCTTTACGTTTCAAGGTGCATAGATTCCAAAAAGGCAATGTCCGTCCGCCGTCCACCGTACGCCGCCCGCCGTCTGCCGTATCACGTGTACCGGCTTCATTTTCGGTCTAAAAAATTCGTTCTATATACCCAGGGATGTTATGAGTGAAAATGTGCACAAAAATTGGTACTTTTTGTGTTTTAGCAACATGTTAGTAACATGAGCTTTTGGGGTATCGGTTTCCATGTTTTTGGGGACGAGAAGACCGAATATGAAGTCGATTTTGACCAAAGAGCGGAAAATCGAGGTTCTACCAAAAATGTTCAGCTTCCAAAATTGATTTTTTATGAGTGAAAAACCTGGGATATCGTCTGAAATCACCATCAATTTGTATAATAACACTGGAAAAAGTGTCAACACGTGGATCAAGACGATTAAATGGCACTACCGATGACCAAAGATGAATTGAAAAAAAAAAAAAAAAAACGCTGCAAATTCCTTGTCACATGGGTTTATTATTCTATTGGAGTTCTAGAGATTTTTGTTGGCTGTTGAATGTATTGTTTCTTTCATGTGGAATGATTGAAATAGCTATTTCTGATGATTTCCACCAATTTTGGCCCCCAAAACATGAAATAGGTAGGTACGCTTTTTTTTAAGATCATCTTTGATCATTGGTAGTGGCATTTAATGGTCTTGATTCACCTGTTTACACTTTTTCCAATGTTATTATACACATTGATGGTGATTTCAGACAGTTTTCAAGGTTTTTGACTCATAAAAAACCAATTTTGGGAGCTGAACCTTTGGTAAATCCTCAATTTCCGCGTCTTTGGTCAAAATCGACATCATATTCGGTCTTCCCGTCCCCAAAAACATGGAAAAAGATACCTCAAAAGCTCATTTTACTAACATGTTGCTAAAACGCAAAAAGTACCTATTTTTACACACATTTTCACTCATAACATCCCTGGGTATATTCCGATCGGGCTGAAAAGTTTCGGGACACAACTAGGGCCCAAATGGAGCATGTGTGCGAAAGAACGATTTTTTTTAGATCGAAAATGAAGCCGGTACACGTGATACGGCGTACGGCGGACGGCGGACGGACATTGCATTTTTGGAATCTACGCACCTTGAAACGGAAAAGAAAAAATTTTGAGGGGGTGTTATAAAAATTTTTTGCTGAGCGAATACATAGGTGTATTATTCACAGAATAATAAATCAAAATCGGCCCTTCGGGCCTCTCAACGGGCTCCGCGGGTTGCTTTCTGCTTTGAGCCTAAGGCTAAAATTCTAAAACATGGAACATGCTTTCTTCCCGCTAATTCGGGGTCGCAAATTTTTTTTTTTGTTGTGGCTCTTACCGGGAATGTTGTTTACAGTTCTTTTAACTCAGGGGTAAATCTCAGTTTCTTCTATAATTACAGCGGTTTTGACAGTATATAATTTATGCATAAATTTAGGGCTTTCCAACGAATGGTGAACGATTTTTCTACGAACACGAATGGCGAAGATGAAGTTCCGTAGCAACAACTTGGTTGTAAGTGGAAATCATTGCAAAATTTCGTGACACATCGCCGTCTCCCAACCGCGTCTCCCAAAAACGTGACTCTTTTTGCCAGTTAGCTCAAGGCTAAAGCATGTTCCATGCTAAAAAAAAAAAAGCGTACCTCATTCGTGTTTTAGAGAACAATAATGGTGGAAACCATGAGAAATAGCTATTCGAATTATTTCACCTGAAATAAACAATAAATGAACAGCCAAAATTTCTGTAGGTATGTCCAGTAGAATAATAAACCCATGTGACAAGGACTTTGCAGCGTTTTTTCAGTGATTTTGGTATGGGACCATCTGTGACTCAACCAGCACCTACCCTCGAAATTTCAGCCCACTTCGACCGTTATTTCTGGTAGTTATGGGTGTTACAAGGAATTACCACAGACACGGAACCCAATATGTTCCTCAATGTCTGAAACGGAAAATGGTAGTGGAAATTTTCATTTTGGAGGACATGAACTTTTTGGTTTATTATTTTCAATAATGAACCATTGGAATCGAGCCTGAAAAAAAATTCTTACCCCCCCTCAAAATTTGATGGTTTACGTTTCAAGGTATGTAGAATCCAAAACTGCAATAAAAATATTTCTGTCTGTCCGCCGTACGCCGTACGGGCCACTTTTCTTAGTTACCATGAAAGAAAATTGATGAAATTCGGGTTATAGGTTCCGTTCGGGGTCTAGTTGGTCCTCGAAGCTCGACGTTACTGTCAGTCATCTCTAAGGGGTTCAAAATAGGGGTTGAAATTTTCAAAACGCCTATACCATTTTTTTACGTGAATATTTTTACGGTTTTAAATAGTTCTTGAACTTGCGAGTTTTTTAAGACCATCCGGAGCATCGTACGTCCAGCCGTTCGTTCACAGTAAGGCCCCGAAGTTTGCACCGTCAGGCATTTTCGACTCCAGTGTGAATGAAATTGTATACAATTCAAACCAAATGTCGTAACCAGAGACGCGCCCACAATAGGAAATTTGGCGGAGATAAAATCATTGGTAGGGATCACCTGATTATATTGGCGGAGTATGAAGTCGAGTTGGTTGTTCTGTGATATTATTTCATTTGAAAAATGACGGCTCTTTTTGAGTTTGTTGGTAGGTAGTGAAACTTGAACAAACGTTGAAGTATTTTTGATGGGTAAATTATTACTACGGTAAATCATTACTCAACGGTAAATTATTACACAACGGTTCATTATACCATCTACGTAGAAGGGGCTGGAGTTTGTTGGTAGGTACGTTTGCAACTTTTTTCACTCCTCATCAACAATTCTTTTCAGAACTTCATTATGTGTGTTTCTTTTGTTAGGTACTGTTTGTCATCGGCAGAATTATTTTAGCAACATTTAACTCGTGATTTAGGTAGGTACCTAGTAACGAGTACGGGGTTAGGTGCTAACCTACAGAGGGTCTGCGATCTACATAATATGTATAGAATAGTACTATCATATTATATAGACGGGTTATCTATACATAGAGATGTGATCTGTAACAGATGGGTATTCTATACAAAATAATAAACCGTTGTGCAGGGATTTGCAGCGTTTTTTTACTCAATCACGAATCCAAGGCTTCCCTGCCTTCGGTAGTGAGGAAGCAAAAAAAGTTCGTGGGATATCCAAGCCTCAGACCAGCGACCTAACACAATATAATGTAATACACGTCATCAGCTGCTTTCAGCGTTTTTTGGGTAGGTAGAACCCCCTCGGCAGTTTTCGGTGGAGTGGGGACTGGCCGTGCTCTTCTCCGTGAAGGTGTGGTAGGAACGGAGGTGAGTTGGGTGGCAGGAGTGGGGTGGAGGGAGAACAGTGCGGGTGATGGGGAGGGGAGCCGAGTGTTTACACGGACTGGACGGGGACGCTCTACAGCCCGGTTTACTCCCGTAAAAACTTGTTCCATGTTAAAAAATATTTATATTGAATAATAAGATGATGAATGAAACCTGAAAAAAATGAAACCTGACAAATGGTCGGGGTGGAAGGTCTAGAGGAGGTGCGTGAGTGGCCTATGACGTCATCACCTCCAGTGCCTCAGCAGTGACCCCCTACCCTGTAGTCTAGTGTCTGTGTCCGGGGTCTGTGTCTGGTGTCTGTTTCCGGTGTCTGTGTCTGGTGTCTGTTTCCGGTGTCTGTGTCTGGTGTCTGTGTCTAGTGTCTGTGGGTGTGGAATGTGGGTGTATGACGTTTGGACGCAACACCCCCCCCCCCCCTCCGGAAACTACAGACCATTTGGACGCACCTTCGTATCTGAATGGAGGACCCGTTTGGACGCACCTATGAAGCAATTGAATGAAAAAGTTTCTCACCTTTATCTGCAGAATTGTTGCATCGTCCTTATTAGCTTTGGAGTCACTTAGGAGAACGCCTGTTGCTGACACTTTTTCTAGTGTTATTATACAAATTTATGGTGATTTCAGACGATTTCCCAGATTTTTGACTAATAAAAAATCAATTTTGGGAGCAGAACCTTTGGTGGAACCTCAATTTTCCATTCTTTGGTCAAAATCGACTTCATATTCGGTCTTCTCGTCCCGAAAAACATTGAAAATGATAACTCAAAATCTCATGTTACTAAAACACAAAAAATACCCATTTTCAACCACCACCTACCCTCGAAATTTCAGCCCACTTCGACCGTTATTTCAGGTAGTTATGGGTGTTGCAAGGAATTACCACAGACATGGAACCAAATATGTTCCTCAATGTCTGAAACGGAAAATGGTAGTGGAAATTTTCATTTTGGAGGACATGAACTTTTTTTTACTCAATCACGAATCCAAGGCTTCCCTGCCTTTGGTAGTGAGGAAGCAAAAAAACTTCGTGGGATATCCAAGCCTCAGACCAGCGACCTAACACAATATAATGTAATACACGTCATCAGCTGCTTTCAGCGTTTTGGTTTATTATTCTGTGAATAATACACCTATGTAATCGCTCAGCAAAAAATTTTTATAACACCCCCTCAAACTTTTTTCTTTTCCGTTTCAAGGTGTGTAGATTCAAAAAATGCAATGTCCGTCCGCCGTCCGCCGTACGCCGTATCACGTGTACAGGCTTCATTTTCGATCTAAAAAAGTCGTTCTTTCGCACACATGCTCCATTTGGGCCCTAGTTGTGTCCCGAAACTTTTCAGCCCGATCGGAATATACCCAGGGGTGTTATGAGTGAAAATGTGTGTGAAAATAGGTACTTTTTGCGTTTTAGCAACATTTTGGTAACATGAGCTTTTGAGGTATCGTTTTCCATGTTTTTGGGGACGAGAAGATCGAATATGAAGTCGATTTTGGCCAAGGAGTGGAAAATTGAGGTTGTACCAGATGTTCAGCTCCCAAAATTGATTTTTTATGAGTCAAATACCTGCGAAATCACCATCAATTTGTAGAATAACACAAGAAAAAGTGTCAACACGTGGATCAAGACGATTAAATGATGGCACTACCAATGATCAAAGATAATTTGAAAAAAAAAGATCGTACCTACCTAATTTGTGTTTTGGGGGCCAAAATTGGTGGAAACCATCAGAAATAGCTATTTCAATTATTTCACATGAAACAAACAATAAATGTACAGCCAACATTTCTGTAGAATAATAAACCCCATGTGACAAGGACTTTGCAGCGTTTTTGGGTAGGTAGAACCCCCTCGGCAGTTTTTGGTGGAGTGGGGACTGGCCGTGCTCTTCTCGGCGAAGTTGTGGTAGGAACGGAGGTGAGATGGGTGGCAGGAGTGGGGTGGAGGGAGAACTGTGCGGGCGACGGGGAGGGGAGCCGAGTGTTTACACGGACTGGACGGGGACGCTCTACAGCCCGGTTTACTCCCGTAAAAACATGTTCCATGTTAAAAAATATTTATATTGAATAATAAGATGATTAAAAATGAAACTTGACAAATGGTCGGGGTGGAAGGTCTAGAGGAGGTGCGTGAGTGGCCTATGACGTCATCACCTCCAGTGCCTCAGCAGTGACCCCCTACCCTGTAGTCTAGTGTCTGTGTCCGGGGTCTGTGTCTGGTGTCTGTTTCCGGTGTCTGTGTCTGGTGTCTGTTTCCGGTGTCTGTGTCTGTGTCTGGTGTCTGTGGGTGTGAAATGTGGGTGTATGACGTTTGGACGCAACCCCCCCCCCCCCCCCGCCCACCGGAAACTACAGACCATTTGGACGCACCTTCGTTTCTGAATGATGGAGGACCCGTTTGGACGCACCTATGAAGCAATTGAATGAAAAAGTTTCTCACCTTTATCTGCAGAATTGTTGCATCGTCCTTATTACCTTTGGAGTCAATTAGGAGAACGCCTGTTGCTGACACTTTTTCTAGTGTTATTATACAAATTTATGGTGATTTCAGACGATTTCCCAGATTTTTGACTAATAAAAAATCAATTTTGGGAGCAGAACCTTTGGTGGAACCTCAATTTTCCATTCTTTGGTCAAAATCGACTTCATATTCGGTCTTCTCGTCCCGAAAAACATTGACAATGATAACTCAAAATCTCATGTTACTAAAACACAAAAAATACCCATTTTCACTCATAACACCCCTGTGTATATTCCGCTCAACTAGGGCCCAAATGGAGCCTGTGTGCGAAAGAACGATTATTTTAGACCGAAACTGACAAATTCACTTTAATTATCACAGGAATGCTGACTAGAGCAGGGGTTGATATTGCACAAGAAACTAATGACGGGGCCTAACTAATGTAACTAACTAATGTACAGGTGTTTACTCAGGTGGGTCCGAAGTGCGGGTTCACTGAATGAGTCAAGTGAGGCAACACTGGTTCCCCCTGTAGGAATTGTCCTTCCAAATTCCTGTTCGCCCTGAAGTGTAGTGCTCTGTGTGAAGTGTCCTCCTGACCTGAATTGAAATCTGTGGACTATAAGAGCGAATTTTCGAAGAAATAACTGATTTTATGTAAAACTGTTTTATCTCAAGAAATATCCACGTTCCTTCATCTTCAAAGTGCTCCAGTTTGAGAACGGAATGAGATATCGCACTTCTGATTTCACCATCGTGTTCAGCGTAGAAAAACCTTTAAAATGAGGTGTCACTTGTCAGACTGTTTCATTTTGGGAATTTATGGGTAATTTCCCCCCCCCCCTAAAACTCCCCCCCCTTTTTTTTTTTTTTTTTTTTTTTTTTTTTACGAGGGAAACAGTGGGAAAATCTTGAAAAAGACTTGCGCTTTGGAGGGTCCGCACTCCGCAGCCGTGTGAGGTTTCACTCACTAATAGTTAGAGAGCCAGTGGCCTCCTAATTTAACCGGAAGATGTATAGCTGCAATCCCCCTAAATCGAAGGGGCTTGATGCCCTGAAACGAGATCCGCGAGTCAGCCACCTCCCTACCCGGGGCATTATTATAAAAATTTTGAATTCAATTTTCAAAATTTTGGCTCCTAATTTAACCGAAAGATAAATGGTTGAAATTTGTTTCAAAATGTAGGTTTCTGATCACTGGTTAAGGATTCAGGGCGACTGACGACCGATCCTGGGCCAATTTACTAACTGACGCGTTCAAATTTGGTTAAAATGTGCATCTAATTTAACCGAGAGATAAATGGCTGGGGTTTTTTTCAAAACGACCAGCATGCAGCCCTAAATAACATTGTGCAGCGACTGACGGCGCCAGCTGGGCAGATTTCATAACTGACGACAATTTAAATTTCGGTTGACCGAAACTTAACAGAGAGATAAATGGTTGAATTTTGTTTCAAAATGTAGGTTTTCTGTTAGTGACCCAGGATTGAGGGCGACTGACGGCCGATCCCGGGCCAATTTAGTAACTGACGCGTTCAAATTTGGTTAAATTGTGCACCTAATTTAACCGAGAGATAAATGGCTGGGGTTTTTTTCAAAACGACCAGCATGCAGCCCTAAATAACGTTGTACAACGACTGACGGCGCCAGCTGGGCAGATTTCATGACTGACGACAATTTAAATTTCGGTTGACTGAAACTTAACCGAGAGATAAATGGTTGAATTTTGTTTCAAAATGTAGGTTTTCTGTTAGTGAACCAGGATTCAGAGCGACTGACGGCCGATCCCGGGCCAATTTAGTAACTGACGCGTTCAAATTTGGTTAAATTGTGCATCTAATTTAACCGAGAGATAAATGGCTGGTTTTTTTTTTCAAAACGACCAGCATGCAGCCCTAAACAACATTGTACACCGACTGACGGCACCAGCTGGGCAGATTTCATGACTGACGACAATTTAAATTTCGGTTGACCGAAACTTAACCGAGAGATAAATGGTTGAATTTTGATTCAAAAGGTAGGTTTTCTGTTCGTGAACCAGGATTCAGAGCGGCTGACGGCCGATCCCGGGCCAATTTAGTAATTGACGCGTTCAAATTTGGTTAAATTGTGCATCTAATGTAACCGAGAGATAAATGGCTGGGGTTTTTTTCAAAACGACCAGCATGCAGCCCTAAATAACATTGCGCAACGACTGACGGCGGTAGTTGGGCAGATTTCATAACTGACGAAAATTTAAATGTCGGTTGACCGAAACTTAGCCGAGAAGTAAATGGTTGCATTTTGTTCCAAAATGTAGGTTTTCTGTTACTGGTCCAGGATTCAGGGCGACTGACGACCGATTCCGGGTCAATTTAGTAACTGACGCGTTCAAATTCGGTTAAGTGTTCAAATGATTTCCCGCTGATGTCTGAAATGGATGCAATTGTATTCAATGACAGTTTAACATTTTCGTACAGGGGAACAAATGAACACTATGGAACAGAAGAAGATTTTTCTGCTCCTCATCCAATGGATGAATCATCTGAAACAATAAAACCAAAAACTTTTAGTTGGAAAAAAATACATTTAGCGTGGTTGTTCATGGGCACTGTTTGAAATACTACTTCCAGTGAACCTGCAGGGTCATCCTTCGAACGTTAGGCTTAGGTACTTAGTCCTTAAAAAATCCGTGCAAAAATGCCAAGTTTTTGTGGACTCGAAACGATAACTTCCAAAGACAGGATCCAGTTTTTTTTTTGGAAAGCAGAAATGTCTGCAGTACCTACTAAAATTTCGTTCATAAATTCTCGAAAGATTTTCCTAAAAAAATAGTATAATGTATAACACATCACATTTTATTGTAGTAATGAAAATTACCTGAGTCAGAAGTATGTTCTCCAATATCGTCATCGTCATTGGCATCTTCATCGTCAACATTATTGTCATTGTAGTTCCAGCTGGCATCAAGGTAATTTCTGTTTTCCAAGATGTCATCAATGTTGGGAGGTCCCATCCCTCCGCAAAACCGGACTGCTTCTTTCCATGGCTATATGCACCCATGATTATCTGCCTTGCTTGTAGGTTCAAACTGGCAATGCCCTAGAATCAATGCTCCACACCCCTCCCAGAAGAGCTCTTTTTATTTTTTCGTTCAGTTCAGCCTGGTCAGGGGGAATTGTGCTAGGACTGAAGGACTTGTCAAATTTGAGTTCCGGTTCATTTGCGTTTTTAGGCAAAATAGCTCATGTCGGGCTTCATTGACCTTTTTTGTCCCCCGCACTCCATACATTCTGCATACGAATTCATGCAGAATTTCATATATGTCTTTCTCAATGATACTGTCTGCAAGATTTTCGAATACACGAATGAAGCGAGGATCACTCGCAAGGAACGAGAGTATTTTCCCTTTTCTGAAAAATGCTGGAATAAGGCCGCAACCAGTGAATGTATGAAATGCTGTCAATGCCCTAGATAATTCATTACCTTGAGTATTTTACAGAGAAGTGACGTTAATGAGAATTTTCGAGCTTGAAGTGGCAGTTCCTATTTGGACCAGTGCGGAGACGACCAACATGTCTCTATCAGACCAACGGACTAGCATATTCTCTTGGTCTTGCATGTGAGCAAGGTTGAAAATAATGCGCGTACAGCCTCTTCGTAGTCGCATTTGAGTTCACTCACTTCTTTCCTGAATATTGAGCTGCTATTATTTGAAATGAGTAAAATTTTGTCCCACATGTGATAGATACACGGTACCATTTCTTCCCTTTCTAAATATTCAATAAAAAACTTAACGTAGGGCTCCTTGAAATACGGATTTGATGATAGTGCTTTACCAGAATCAGCCGGTCTTTGTTGTTCAGGGTCCAATATTTGACACGGAACTGGAGCATTACTTCGCCGGTTTTTGCCTCTCTTACCGAAAAATGAAATGAACTTCCCATTCAGGCTGAACATATAGCACTGCAAACAGCATCTGTCTTTGCCGATATGTTTTTGACAGATACTTAAATCCTTCACTGAAGGCTGCAAAGAAGCGAAAAATGTTACTCGTTTCAGAAAAATAACAGCTCAATATTCAGGAAAGAAGAGACAACTCAAATGCGACTACGAAGAGGCTGATGAGCGCATTATTTTCAACCTTGCTCACATGCAAGACCATGAGAATATGCTAGTCCGTTGTTCTGATAGAGACATGTTGGTCGTACTACTTTTAAATATGTGTCTTATACAGGCGAATGTTAGCAACGCACTGGTCCAAATAGGAACTGCAACTTCAAGCTCGAAAATTCTCATTAACGTCACTTCTCTGTAAAATACTCAAGGTAATGACAGCATTTCATACATTCACTGGTTGCGGCCATATTCCAGCATTTTTCAGAAAAGGGAAAATACTCTCTTTCCTTGCGAGTGATCCTCGCTTCATTCGTGTATTCGAAAATCTTGCAGACAGTATCATTGAGAAAGACATATATGAAATTCTGCATGAATTCGTATGCAGAATGTATGGAGTGCGGGGGACAAAAAAGGTCAATGAAGCCCGACATGAGCTATTTTGCAGAGCTATTTTGCCTAAAAACGCAAATGAACCGGAACTCAAATTTGACAAGTCCTTCAGTCCTAGCACCATTCCCCCTGACCAGGCTGAACTGAACGAAAAAATCAAAAGAGCTCTTCTGGGAGGGGTGTGGAGCATTGATTCTAGGGCATTGCCAGTTTGAACCTACAAGCAAGGCAGATAATCATGGGTGCATATAGCCATGGAAAGAAGCAGTCCGGTTTTGCGGAGGGATGGGACCTCCCAACATTGATGACATCTTGGAAAACAGAAATTACCTTGATGCCAGCTGGAACTACAATGACAATAATGTTGACGATGAAGATGCCAATGACGATGACGATATTGGAGAACATACTTCTGACTCAGGTAATTTTCATTACTACAATAAAATGTGACGTGTTATACATTATACTATTTTTTTAGGAAAATCTTTCGAGAATTTATGAACGAAATTTTAGTAGGTACTGCAGACATTTCTGCTTTCCAAAAAAAAACTGGATCCTGTCTTTGGAAGTTATCGTTTCGAGTCCACAAAAACTTGGCATTTTTGCACGGATTTTTTAAGGACTAAGTACCTAAGACTAACGTTCGAAGGATGACCCTGCAGGTTCACTGGAAGTAGTATTTCAAACAGTGCCCATGAACAACCACGCTAAATGTATTTTTTTCCAACTAAAAGTTTTTGGTTTTATTGTTTCAGATGATTCATCCATTGGATGAGGAGCAGAAAAATCTTCTTCTGTTCCATAGTGTTCATTTGTTCCCCTGTACGAAAATGTTAAACTGTCATTGAATACAATTGCATCCATTTCAGACATCAGCGGGAAATCATTTGAACACTTAACCGAATTTGAACGCGTCAGTTACTAAATTGACCCGGAATCGGTCGTCAGTCGCCCTGAATCCTGGACCAGTAACAGAAAACCTACATTTTGGAACAAAATGCAACCATTTACTTCTCGGCTAAGTTTCGGTCAACCGACATTTAAATTTTCGTCAGTTATGAAATCTGCCCAACTACCGCCGTCAGTCGTTGCGCAATGTTATTTAGGGCTGCATGCTGGTCGTTTTGAAAAAAACCCCAGCCATTTATCTCTCGGTTACATTAGATGCACAATTTAACCAAATTTGAACGCGTCAGTTACTAAATTGGCCCGGGATCGGCCGTCAGTCGCCCTGAATCTTGGATCACTAACAGAAAACCTACATTTTGAATCAAAATTCAACCATTTATCTCTCGGTTAAGTTTCGGTCAACCGAAATTTAAATTGTCGTCAGTTATGAAATCTGCCCAGCTGGCGCCGTCAGTCGTTGCGCAATGTTATTTAGGGCAGCATGCTGGTCGTTTTGAAAAAAACCCCAGCCATTTATCTCTCGGTTACATTAGATGCACAATTTAACCAAATTTGAACGCGTCAGTTACTAAATTGGCCCGGGATCGGCCGTCAGTCGCCCTGAATCTTGGATCACTAACAGAAAACCTACATTTTGAATCAAAATTCAACCATTTATCTCTCGGTTAAGTTTCGGTCAACCGAAATTTAAATTGTCGTCAGTTATGAAATCTGCCCAGCTGGCGCCGTCAGTCGTTGCGCAATGTTATTTAGGGCAGCATGCTGGTCGTTTTGAAAAAACCCCAGCCATTTATTCTCGGTTAAATTAGATGCACAATTTAACCAAATTTGAACGCGTCAGTTACTAAATTGGCCCGGGATCGGCCGTCAGTCGCCCTCAATCCTGGGTCACTAACAGAAAACCTACATTTTGAAACAAAATTCAACCATTTATCTCTCGGTTAAGTTTCGGTCAACCGAAATTTAAATTGTCGTCAGTTATGAAATCTGCCCAGCTGGCGCCGTCAGTCGTTGCGCAATGTTATTTAGGGCTGCATGCTGGTCGTTTTGAAAAAAACCCCAGCCATTTATCTCTCGGTTAAATTAGATGCACATTTTAACCAAATTTGAACGCGTCAGTTAGTAAATTGGCCCAGGATCGGTCGTCAGTCGCCCTGAATCCTAAACCAGTGATCAGAAACCTACATTTTGAAACAAATTTCAACCATTTATCTTTCGGTTAAATTAGGAGCCAAAATTTTGAAAATTGAATTCAAAATTTTTATAATAATGCCCCGGGTAGGGAGTGGCTGACTCGCGGATCTCGTTTCAGGGCATCAAGCCCCTTCGATTTAGGGGGATTGCAGCTATACATCTTCCGGTTAAATTAGGAGGCCACTGGCTCTCTAACTATAAAAACCCACTAACCCTGATCCTCTTGACCTAATCCACCCCGGAATCACTTGTTCAGCATTACTTCGGAGTGGGGTCGATCACTGGGCGGAGTCACGCCCTCTTCTGATCTCTTCTTGCGGTCTCCAGTTTATTGCTCATCTGAGGATCGGGTCGTCCAGCTTTTTTGCCTTGAGGATTCGGACTATGTAGGACACAATCCTCTCCCAGGTTTTCTGCCTGGAGATCATCTTCCCGATCACATTAGTTGGTGTGATTTCGCCCTCCTGTTCTTCTAGGATCTCCTTTTCCCTGCTCCATCTGGAGCAGTGGAAAAACGTGTGTTCGGCGTCGTCGTTTGGTGCTTTACAGTACCAGCACGTTGTGGTGTCTGCTAGCGCCCTTCTGTGCAGATAGGACCGGAAGTATCCATGGCCGGACAGGAACATAGTGATGTAGAAGTCGACTTCTCCGTGCCTCCTGTCAAGCCATGGGCGCACCTGTGGAATAAGCAAGCGTGTCCATGCCCCCCTGTCATCAGTTTCCCACTCATTTTGCCACTGCTGCAAGGTTATTTCTCTCTCCTCTTTCTTGATAAGGGATCTTGACTCCTGTGCGGATCGCCGGAGGTAGATACGCTTCCTCTCCATTGCTAGGAGGTCGATTGGGATGGTGGCAGCAATGATCCCAATGGCAGGGAAGGAGACGGTACGGTAAGCACTTGCTATTCGTAGGGCTCCTCTCCTCTGCACTGACCGAAGGTGGTCTCGGTACTTTTTAACTTGAAGAGCCTCAGCCCACACCTCCACTGTCCACCAATGTTTGCCATTAGCCTGCTCAGGTTTGCTGTCACTGCCGCTGCTCTTTCTCCTGCTCGCTTGATGTGCTCCCAGAAGGTCAGCCTGCAGTCGAGGGTCACTCCCAGGTATCGCACCGAATGAGATGAGTCAATGGTTTCGTCCTCCACCTGAAATTGGGTGACACGGTTGATGTGCCTCTTAGTCAGTAACACTATTTCGGTTTTGTCTACTGCAAGCTGCAACCCATGCTCCTCCATCCAAGGCATGACTCGCCTCATTGATTGGTTGAGCTTCCACTGGAGGCCCTCCAGAGTATGGTCTTTTATCACCACCGCTACATCATCAGCATAGCCCACCAGGAACACATCCTCTGGCATGTCCAGCAGGAGGATCCCATCATAGCTCACATTCCACAGATCGGGCCCCAATATAGACCCCTGAGCCGCCCCGCTGGTGATCTTCTTTCTGCACACCTTCCCCTCGGACTCATACACTAAGCTGCGGTTCTTTAGGTAGTCACATATGACGGCCAGCAGGTAAGATGGAAGCCCAAAGCGCCTCTGGAGGGTGTTGATGATATCCACCCATCTCACAGAATTGAAGGCGTTCTTCACATCTAGGGTCACTACCATGCACATATCTCTTGTACGGTGGTTTCCATGCTCGGTATCCCATGCAGCTGATACCACCTCCCTTATAGCACTCAGGGTTGATCTTCCCTTGACAAAGCCATATTGCCTACTGGCAAGACCCCCTGCAAGGGCGATGGCTTCCATGATTCTGGGCTTGAGGAGCTTCTCAAATAGTTTTCCCGCAGCATCCAGCAGGCATAGTGGTCTGTAAGCTGAGACAGAGGATGGATCTCCTTTTCCCTTATCGAGCAGGACCAAGCGGGCGACTTTCCACTGGGAAGGGAACACTCCGTCCACTAGGCATCTATTGTACATTCGGAGCAGCATATCCGGTTCGGTTCTGGTCACAAGTTTCAGGATCTCTACAGGGATTCTGTCTGGCCCTGGCGCCTTCTTATTTTTAAAAGATGATACCGCTCTGGTCAGGTCATCCTTAGTAAATAATGGGATCTCTTGCCATGTATGACAGCTATATGGAGGGTCTCCGTCTCGTTCAGGGTGATTAGGAAAGAGGCCATCCACTATTCGGTCCTGGAAAGCTGCATCCAGGTTGGCCCCACCTGACATGCCCTTCAGCTTTTTGGTCACAATCCTGTATCCCAGGCCCCATGGGTTTTCTTCTATTTCTTCGGTGAGTTCCTTCCACTTGGCAGCTTTACTTCTGGCTATAGCTTGCCTTAATCTTTTTTTAGCTGCCTTGAACTCAGCAGTTCTGGTGGGAAAGTTCGGGGAGTCCCTGGTTGTCCTTTGAGCCCTACGTCTTAGTCTGAGGCATGTTCTTCGGAGATCTGCAATTTCGTCGTTCCACCAATAAGCAGGTCGCCTTTGGTCCTTTCCTTTCATAGGCATAGCTGCATTGCAGGCCTGCTGTATAAGTTTCATGGTGGCCTTGATCAGGTCTTCTGCTGTAGGGTATGTGGTAGACTGAAGGGAACCCTTTCCAATGGCGATTATGGTGGAGAATAATCCCTCATCTATCTTTTCCACGTTCCACTGAGCTGTCTTACGATTTTGGGGCCCTGGTGGGGCTTGGGTGTTGTGGTCTACAATTGCGTACTCAATGTACTGGTGGTCGCTTGCTGTGTACCTTTCCGAAACGTGCCAGTCTTTAACTTGGCCTCCCAGTCTCTCTGTTGCAAAGGTTATGTCTGGGATGGTACCTCTACAACCGGGCCTCCTGAATGTGGACACATTACCTCTGTTGAGAATGATCATGTTCAGTCGAGCCACCATTTCACCGATGGCATTGCCCCTACTATCTGTGTGATCCATCCCCCACTCTACAGACTTCGCGTTGAGATCACCAGCTACGAGTACATCACCAGATAACCTGCTAATCGTGTCCTCCAGGACCTGCAGCTTTCTTTCAAACTCTGCAGCTCGGTCGTTTGGGGAGAAGTAGCAGCTGATATATGTGGTGCCCCCTGCCTTCACCCACACAAATCCTTCCCCCACCCCATGTTCCGTGACTGCCAGCTTTTGAGGGTTTGTTACCCAAATTGCTGCTGTACCGAGGGTATCTGAGAACCATTGCTGGTTGTCTCTCCGACGGTACTGTTCACAGAGAAGAGCTATGTCTGCTGGTCTTTCAAATAGTATCTGTTCTATTAGAGCGTGGGCCACTCTGCTCCTGTTCATGTTTCCCTGCAGGATGTGTATCATCCCCTCTTTTTGGCAGCCTCCAGTGCCCGCTTGAAGGCAGTGCACCCTTTTTTGCCAAGGGAATGGTCAGATGGCTCCCCAAGGTCTTCACAGAGGACGCATTTTGCAGGCTGGCTGCAGTTTGAGGCTCTGTGGTCACGCTCCCCGCACTTGAAGCAGGCATTTGCTCTGTCCGCCCCATTACAGTTTCTGGCTTGATGGCCAAAACCAAGGCATCTAAAGCATCGAACTACCTGGGTGCGCA
Source organism: Leptopterna dolabrata (assembly GCA_954871275.1). Taxonomy (NCBI): domain Eukaryota; kingdom Metazoa; phylum Arthropoda; class Insecta; order Hemiptera; family Miridae; genus Leptopterna; species Leptopterna dolabrata. The sequence continues at coordinate 148,518,937 of OX940974.1, forward strand.
GGCGTACTCGGCAGTTCATGAGCCCTATGCGTATGCGCTCCGTTACCAACAGCTCCTTAGCACCCTTCATATCCAGTGATACGATGGCAAGTCGCTGTTGTCGCGTGTTGGGTTGCGTGACAAAAACCTTCATCTGCCCTTCTGCTCCCTTCAGCCTTTCTGCTAGGGCCTCTTTTACCTCTTCTTCTGTGGTGAAGATATCCAGGTCTCGGATCTCCACTGAGGCCTGCGGCGTCAGCTCACGGACATCCCCTGCGTCGCCTACTGCTCCTTTGAGAAGGTTTCTAAAGGCGAGTTTGTCCTCATCGTGGTCGAGCTCTATGAGCAGATCGCCTCTCACAGTTCGGCGCATTCCGCGTACACCCTTCCCAATTTGCTCTGGCTTTACGTTCTGTCTTACCTTCTGAAGGACATCTGCATAGGTCTTCCCATCTGCCACCTTGATCATGACAGCTTCCGGGCGCGATCTTACCCTCTTTTTCTTAGGTGCCCGCTGCTTTACCTCCTTCCATGGGGACTCAGACTCGGAAACCGAAGGCTTTGTAGTTGGCACTTTATCCTTCCTCTTCTTTTTCAGTTTCTGCTTAGGGGTCTCCTCTGGGGTGTAGGACTCTCCATCAGAACTGCTGTCCTCCTCTCTTCCCCTCTTCCCAGGTGCATTTGGGGTCTCGACAGCTCTGTGGACCACAGGAGTGCTGGGGCCCCCCATACCTGGTTGCTCTAGGGTGTTCAATTTTTTCCTCTTTCCTTGCAGATCTTGCAGCGAATCGTAGATGTCTACAAACTCTGCCAAGCCTTTCTTTATGCCCCGTGGCATAGTTTTCTGGGACTTTGCCAGGTCCAGCATTCTATTTAGTACTGTTTTCCACCTTGCCATTTCTTTTGCCTCTTTCACATAAATTGTGGTGAGCTGATTTATGTCCGTGGGTAACAGTGGATTGCACCCTACCTCTTCTGTCTCTGACTCTTTAGTTGTGTTAATTATTGTAGTTGAATTCATTTTTGTGTTTTAACCAGCACATCGTGTACAGAGGGGCGGGCCGAAATAGTTGGGAACGGGTATACCCTCGGAATTTATCCTACCCCAGTACTCTGAGGCCCAACCTTCGCTTTACCAGTCCGGAAATACCGACATCCTGGCGCTCGCCCGGAGCAGAGTGGGGTCCGACACCCCACAACCAATGTACACTCCCAGATCACGGCCCGAAGGGGCTGGTCTCAGATCAAGAACCACAGGAGCACTTCGGTAGAGCAAGCTCACATCAGCCGTGATTTTAACACAAATCCGGCACTCCCCGCGCTCCTGCAGTACTGACCAATCTTTAATCAAGCCGGCAGATTATTAGCTGCCGTAGCTAATCTCCTCATGGCTTTCCTGTAAGCCTGACACTGAGGGTCGTCGACCTGATGATCGGCCGGCTTCCCTGCTCGGTGACAGTTTGCACAGACTGGGGGTTTGTTCTGACGCTGACAGGCTCGGGTTCTGTGTTCCCCAGCACAGTACCCACAGGTGTCCTTCGTGGCCTGACATTTGGTGGACACATGACCAAAGCCCTGGCATTTGAAGCATCTTGAGACATCGATAAACTCCGCCACCTTGCATCTCTGCAGCATTATATTCAGGCTACTGATCTCCATGAGGATTTGTCTGACTTTCTGGGAAACCTCTATAACCCAGATGACGTCATCAAACCGTCCTGCCCCCTTCATGAAAGCTGGCTTAAAGCCCTCTTCCAGCTCTACCCGTTTAATCATGCCTCTTAAGGTAGCGTTTTGACTCCAGATGATGTCTAGGAGCTCTTCCTTGGATATTCCTTTGTCGACTCTGTGAATCTTTATCAACAGCTGTTTCCCAGGGGTACCACCCTCTGTCACCGAGAAACCATGGTCCTTCAAAGTTGCAGCCAGAGATTTACTCTCCTCCTGATTTCTGGCCACAACCATGATTGCACTCTTACTCACCATGGGTTTGCAGGTTGTCAGCCCGATGCCCAGCTCGCCCAAATCGACTGTTTGGGCCACTGATCTTCTCACCGAAGTGGGGGACAACCGGGAGCCGTCAACTGAGCTCTTACTGATAATGAGCGGTGGGACTGGGCTCTTCTCCTTTCCTGTGCTCTCTTTTAATAGATCGGAGTACAACCTATAATTCTCCTTCCTCAGTTCTGCCTCATGTGGCTTCAGTGCAGGTCCTCTCTCTTTTGGTGAGGGGCCAGCTCTTCCGTGGGCCACCCTGCTCACCAGAGGCCTCCTGAGAGTCTCCGCCAATGTTCCCTCTCCATCCTCCATCACCACCATTAGGCCCTCTGCTGGTAGGTTCTTACTCAGCTCCAACCCCTCAGCCCTCCTGGGGGCTGGCTTGGGTTGGGGAGCCATGACTGGCTGCTCCGTAAGGGTCCTTTCTGCTTCCTTGAGTTTTCTGGACAATACGTCAATCTTCCTGCCCAGTGAGATAATGTCATCCCTCTTCAGAGCTTCGAGCTGGCCTCGTGTCTTGTCCGTCTTGTCCTCCAGCACACTTAGGCGATTGAGGACTGTCTCGTTCCCTTCTTTGATCAGTCTTTCCATCCTCCTGAAGGCCTCAGCCCAGCCGACTTCTCCAAGTGAGGTGAGGCTCTCCTCCACAACAGATCCTCTGGAGCTATCTGTCAGACTGGACACTTTCTCTTCAATATCCTCCAACGCTGTGGCCATGCGGTCAACTCCTAGTACCAGGCGGCGGGAGTGCTGGAGCTCCAACAATGCATCATTATGTGCTCTCATCAGAGGCGCCAAGACTTCTGTTTCGAGCTCTCTGAATAACGCCAATTCTTTGCTGGGCCGCACCCGCTCATCCGGGCTCCCCTCGAGACCAGATGTCTCCCATCGCGCACTGATTGACCGCCATCTGCATGCCAGCCTCTCCGATTCCTGGGTCCTGGAGTCCACCTTTCCTGTCTCTGGCCTTGGTCGCGGCGTTCTCACCACTCTCGGTGTCGCACCTGCAAGTTTCATCTCTGGAAAGACGTAGACTAGTCTGTCCGTATCATGGGGCAGCACTGTCTCACCAAGGTTTATTGCATCTCCCATTGACAGTGTGGGCCAAACGAAATTGTCGTCTGCTACTGTCTTTGGCCTGGCTTGCACTGATGCAGTAGTATCTGTCTCGCTCATCTCAGACTCTGACTCAGACATCTCTGAGCTGCTCTCATCCGGCTCTGAGTGCTGGCTCGGGCAGTCTAGTCGCCCACAGGCCCTGAAGTGCACCGATCTGCTTAATGAGACACCACCTTCGTATTTTACTGTCATCACAGGGACACCTCTGCAGGATTTTTTGCCCCTTCTAGCACTAGCTTCTGGTTTGCTTGCGCATTGGGCATCTTTCATTTTGGCTTCCTGTGCAAGGGACTCAGACCTGTTTCCTTGCTGGTACCGTGGACCTGGGCGCATCCAGGGATCCGCCGTATTGCTCGTGTTCATCCATGATCCCCCATCTTCCACCCCAAATGGGAAGGTTGGCCTCTCCTTGTAGCCTGTAGGAGCGTTCCACGACTTGTAGAATTCATCCCTGAGGGCGGCCTTCTGCCAGTAACCCCCTGTTTGGCGTGGGGAATAGCGATTATCTGAGCTCTGGAGCTTGTTGCTCGTTGCTGAGACATATCTACGGTTGTTGGCATTGATTATTTCCCTGCTGGCTCCATGTGTCCCACATTGGGAGTTGAGTGTTCTACCATGGTCTAACCCCTTGTGGTATGATCTCAGCACATTAAGGTCCCTGGCTCTTTTATTCTCTGTCTCCAGCCTGGCATTGTCACTATTGGTATGGTACCAACCAATGTCTGCACAATTCTCTAGGGGATTCTGTCGCGGATGTTTGCGGAATCTACGGGGGTATATGGGCCCCGTAACGCTCTCAGTTGCGTATTTAGCGCCAATGCAGGCCGCTCCAATAGCTGAGTGAATATTCCCATTCACCACAGTGTCTGCCGCGAATCCCGCAAGAATCCTCCTGTCTGCCTCCCTTATATCCTCCCAACGGGCGGCATAGTGGTAGGCATAGTCGTGTTCTTTGGAGAGTTGATCATCGTAATCAACTGGCTCTCCGTTGGGTAGTGGGTTGCCAGGTCCCATGTACCTGTGTCCCGGAAACAGCATTTGAATAAATGCGGTAAACGTCTAGTGATTGAAACTCCGCGGAAAAAAAAAAAAAAAAAAAATCTACCTCGCTCGGATGTGGGGAACAGCGGGTAGGCGGGGGTCACCCGCGCTTGGCGGTGAAGATGTTTTGTTTTGCCTCGGAAGCAAAACAAAGCGAGGCCCTCGATCCCGAGAACTCCAACTCAGCGATGACGCTGCTCCTTCACGCAATATCCACGTAATATTAATTTCTCAAATCAGTGCTTAGGACCGGTCATCTTGGCTAGCCTTCGTTAATAATCGAAACGAAGGGGCCCACCCACGATTTAACACTGCCAAATTTTGGGCTCTAGATTAGTTTCATAGGCATGAAACCTAAGGGTTTATGCCCTTCAAAAGGGGCAAGCACTATCCGTACTGGATCAATAACTTATCATACTTGAGGTACTTACGGTACTGATGATCTCTGCCAAAATTTGTGTGAATACTCGGTCATTAACCCACTTTCCCTAGCTGTCGAATACGGAGCACCGCAAAGAGCTGTTACCTCCACGAGATGAACCTGACTACGCCTCGATGAGTCACTCCCCCTTAGAGTGACCCGATTCTGCCCATCTACGAACTTAGCCTGTCGATTGCCAAGACAGATTTTTCGTGCAAATTTGAACTTTTTATCTCAATTCTGTCGAGAGTTATCGTCTGGAATGACACACACACACACACACACACACACACACACACACACACACACACACACACACACACACACACACACACACACACACACACACACACACACACACACACACACACACACACACACACACACACACACACACACACACACACACACACACACACACACACACACACACACACACACACACACACACACACACACACACACACACACACACACACACACACACACACACACACACACACACACACACACACACACACACACACACACACACACACACACACACACACACACACACACACACACACACACACACACACACACACACACACACACACACACACACACACACACACACACACACACACACACACACACACACACACACACACACACACACACACACACACACACACACACACACACACACACACACACACACACACACACACACACACACACACACACACACACACACACACACACACACACACACACACACACACACACACACACACACACACACACACACACACACACACACACACACACACACACACACACACACACACACACACACACACACACACACACACACACACACACACACACACACACACACACACACACACACACACACACACACACACACACACACACACACACACACACACACACACACACACACACACACACACACACACACACACACACACACACACACACACACACACACACACACACACACACACACACACACACACACACACACACACACACACACACACACACACACACACACACACACACACACACATATATATATATATATAAATAAGTTACGTACGCATATTGTGCTGATACTCAGCGTCTTTTATGCGTACTTGCAGTTTCCACCACTATCTCGTCGGAGCTTCTCTCCGACTCGTAATTCCCGAGTTTAGTCTCCGTCCAGCTTCCAACTCGAGCGTACCACCTCACCCCGTTCTGTGTAACCAAATTTCCAATCTCCAATAAAGTTCAGTGCCTTTTTTAAAAAGTGTTTCCCTAGAAACCCTCCTGTAACTGGCGCAGTCGTTCTGGACATTTTTCCCGAAAAAGTTTCGATTCCCGAAACAGAAGGAAATAAGGACCATCGAGAACTTCGAAGTTTCGCACTGAAGAACACGAGTTGGAAGGTGAGTGTGGTAATCCGCCGAGTGCACACCGTCTAGTTCCAAGTAAAATTCCGTATCGCGAGGGCATATCGTGATCACCAGTGAATTTTGGAACTTTGACCAAGACCCCACGCCACGTACAAGTATACTACGTCCGCGTGGTTCGCCGACCAGAAGACCCGCGAAGGCATATCGCGCCCGTCCTTAGCAACGCGAAGTGCAGGAAGCTGACAGACTCCGGGAGCCTACCTGAACACCAGTACCAGTTCGGAATCACTCATGGTCGTTCCAGTAGTGTGAGTACCACGCCAACATCAACTCCAGCTCTCGTTAGTTAAGACAGGCAATCCCTTAGGCCTTAGGAAATCCGTATTCCACGGATTGGTTAAGAAAATCAATTTATATCTCGCTATTTAACATCCGTATTCCACGGTTGGTTAAGAAAATCAATTTATATCTCACTATTTAACATCCGTATTCCACGGTTGGTTAAGAAAATCAATTTATATCTCGCTATTTGAAATCCGTATTCCACGGATAGGTTAAGAAATTCAAATTATATCTTGCTATCTAACATCCGTATTCCACGGATTGATTAAGAAATCTATATAATATCTAAAAGTTTATTACCTTTGTTATAATAATAACTTTATTAAAAAGCATTTAGCTTTGAACAATCACTCTATTAAAGAAACCAATTTCATATTTTACTATTTAATAATTTTGTTTCTCAATATTATTAATTCATCTGTAAATAATTGTTAACCCATTTTTATCTTCAACTTCAAATTATCCCCGAACTAAATTTTTATCTTAATCATTTTTTCGAAATTGTTGCATGACCACATTTGATTGCATGATTCATTGAATTTCCATTGTTATTTTTGTTGCACGTTGACAGACACTAGGTACAACACACCCTAAATCCCAAAATTCCGAAACCAAAACCTAAGAGATCTCCATCTCTCGGAGATTCCGCCAATCCCTACAACCTCCGATCCAGAATGGCACACGCAAATCCTATTGCAACCATGCTCCAAAATGCCCTAAACCCAATCGTAGAGGAGAACGCCAACTTCAACGCCACAACTAACCCCGAAACTTATACTGTTCAACAACCCGCTAACCCTAACCCTACGGGCTCAAGGAATACCTTTAACACCCTGAGACCCGAGTACTTAGGTATGATACCGGAATTTAAAGGAGAGAAACTGCTTCTTAACACGTTCATAAAAAACTATGACGCAATATACAATCAATTTCACAACCACGATGACCCAGATTGTTTTCAGAACATTTACTTATTGAATTCCCTTACGGCTAAAATAAAAGGAGAAGCAGCCAATAGAATTTTTTCGAACGATGTTACAACATACCCGCAGCTACGAAAGGCTTTGCTAGATTCGTATTCGGATAAACGTGACATTTACCGGTTAACCCAGGAACTGTGTAAAATGAATCAAAAGCAGGGTGAAGACTGTTTTAGGTTCTACGATCGTATCGTTGAAATCCTTAACTGCCAAATTGCCTACTTACAGAATCAGATGGCCGATCAATATACTGTATTAACACCTTTCATGCAAAATTTGGCATTGCGAACATTCCTGATAGGATTAAACGATCCGCTCGGTAGTTTACTCCGCACCAAATCTCCTACGACTCTAGACCAAGCAATAGTAATGATCACCAACGACTTTAATCTCCAAAGGCAACCAAACATTTCTAAACCGATGCAGGTTAATCAACGGTTACCTCCGGTACAGACGATACAGAAATTTACCCCTCGCTTCCCGCAAGGAGTTCCTTCATATCGTCCGCCCACTAACACTCCATTCCAGACTTCCGCTTACCGTCCCGCTCAACCGATTCCTTATCGCTATCCTCAACCTTCACAAAATTACTCCCGCCAAATGAATCCTCAGAACTTCAAGCCAGGTTTCCAACATCAAAACAAATTCGGGAATAACAGCAACATGACAAAAAATTTTCCAACACCTATGTCAATAAGTACTACCAGGACTCAAGCTAACCTTTCGAATTTAAATTCGGTAGAGGAACAAAACTACGACTACACCGAAAACCCAGACCCTAATGAACATGTCGTATATAACACTGAAAATGACCCCAGTGTGCAGGAAGTAACAGACCAATTTGAAACTTTCAATATGCTTTCTAATGAGAATCAGGAGTACGACCCTTCAATTCCCGAAAATCATATCGAATTCCAGCAAACTCAAAGCCCATCTTTTTTTAGGGGTCCAGAGCCTCCAGCAGAATGCACCCTCATGAACATAGACAAGAGAATTAACGAACTCCCGTACATCTTGATGCCCGACCGAAATTTAAAAATTCTTTTAGACACGGGAAGTTCAAAAAGTTATACCAACCCGACAATCGCAGACAAACATTTCAAGTCAAAATTTCAGGTAGATCCCTTCCTTGTACATACTGCTCACGGGAACTCTCGGATTGACTTCCTATCCCTAATTCCCTGTGGGAATGTGTTCAAGACACGCAATCTTCAATTGCCATTCCACATTTTTCAGTTTCATGAGCGATTCGACCTCTTATTAGGCTTGGACAATCTGAAAACACTAGGAGCAAAGATTGATCTGGAAAACCATATGTTAAAAACCCCAAATGCCGACATTCCATTATTGTACGTCCAGACTAAAAGCCCGGAAACGTATATTATAGAACCCAGGATGGTGAGGCAAATCAAAATCCAGGTAGGGAACATACAGAACGGCGAAGGCATTATCCCTTATAACAAGATAGGCAATGGTAGAGGTAAATACGTAGAAATTCCTCAATGTCTAGTTACAGTCAAAGATTGCGTAGCTCATATTCTTGTTAGTAACGCTACTGAAGAACCATTGGAAGTCAGACAGACGGATCCAGCCAAGGTAGAATACTACAACCTTAATGCAGAATCACAAAAAGAAACCATTCAGAAATCCCCCGACCTAAATAACTACAACGTTTCTAAGCCTTTAAATAAACGAAAAATCGATCTTTCAAAAGTCAGACTAAATCATTTAAACACTGAGGAAACAAGTGCAATTACCTACCAACTTGCTAAAAGAATATTCTGACATAATCCACCACGAAGGCGAACCGTTGACATTCACTCATCAGATAAAGCACCACATAAGAACCACCGACGAAATTCCTGTATACTCGAAACCCTATCGTTATCCCCAAATTTATAAGGATGAGATAAAGACTCAAATTGATTCAATGTTAGAACAGGGAATCATTCAACCAAGTCACTCCCCTTGGAACGCTCCACTATGGATCGTCCCAAAGAAATTAGATGCCTCCGGCAAACAAAAATTCCGTTTGGTAGTGGACTATCGAAAGTTGAACGAAAAGACAATTGACGATAAGTTCCCTATGCCCAATATCACAGACCTGCTTGATAAGCTAGGTAGAAGTACCTACTTCACCACGATAGACCTTTCCGCCGGATTTCACCAGGTAGAAATGGATGAAGCTAGTGTACCCAAAACCGCATTTTCGGCAGGATCATACGGTCTTTTTGAATTTCGCCGCATGGCAATGGGACTTAAGAACAGCCCGGCTACTTTCTCACGTCTTATGGAAAATGTACTACGCGGCATTAACAACGAATGTTGTCTAGTCTATCTAGACGACGTCCTCGTGTACAGCTCTAGCTTAGAAGAACATCTTGTCAACCTTAGGAAGGTATTCGACCGCCTCCGAAAGGCTAACCTTAAGATACAGTTAGACAAGACGGAGTTCTTACGTAAGGAAGTAGGTAGGATACTTAGGGCATGTCCTCACAGAACAAGGAGTTAAACCTAATCCCGATAAGATTCGAGCCATACAAAATTACTCAATTATCAAGGACTACTAAGGAAATCAAAGGTTTCCTTGGCCTCCTTGGCTATTACCGAAAATTCATTAAAGATTTTGCTAAAATCACCAAGCCGTTTACACAGTGTCTGAAAAAGGATATGAAAATCGATCCTACCCAGCCTGATTATCTAAATTGCTTCGAAACCTGTAAGCAGCTCTTAGTCAACGAGCCAATTCTGCAATATCCCGATTTCTCAAGACCTTTTAACGTCACAACAGACGCTAGTAATGTTGCCTTAGGGTGCGTTCTTAGCCAAGTCACAAATGGCAAGGATCTCCCGATTGCATATGCTAGTCGTACGTTGAACGACTCCGAAAGGAAATTGTCAACGATTGAGAAGGAATTGCTCGCTGTACTATTCGCCACTAAGTCCTTCAGACCCTATCTCTACGGTACGAAATTTATTCTTTACACAGACCACAAACCGCTGCAGTGGCTGTATTCCCTTAAGGAACCCACATCGAAATTATTTAGATGGCGACTGAAACTTCAAGAATTTCAATTCGACATAAAGTATAAACCGGGAAATACCAATCACGTAGCTGACGCCCTATCTCGAATCGAATTAAATGCCAATGACACAGAACCCTTAGCTAACGACGACCCCGACCAGATCGCTAACGACCTTTTTCAAGTCGCGTTCCAAACTCACGCGGATGTGCTAGGTGCAACATCGACACAAACTGAAGATAACGAATCCGTACATGTCAACGTAGGACTCTCCGAACGACGAGCACTGACCGACAGCACCTCTGACACGACAGTCCATTCCAACCGAGAAGGGAATATCTGCATCGAGATACCCATTAATGACGGACCCATAAATCATAGTATCAATCAAATCATTTTCAAACAGGTTAAAAGAGACCCACAACCAGTAAAACTCAAAAAACTTTTTGGCTCTAAAAAAAGAATTCAAGTTGAAATTTCGGAAGCAAATTTCACGGAAGAAACCGTTAAATTTGTTAAAGAATACATTCAACCGAAAGTTAAATATGGGATACACTTCCAAAATGACGAGTTCGAAACATATAAGAGATTCACTGCCGTAATGATGGAGTATTTCAAAGAATCAGAAATCCGATTAACCAACTTTTCAAAACTATTAGAAGACATCGAGGATAACTCCAGAGCGACCGAAATAATCCGCGATTACCACCTTGGTAAATGTAATCACAGGGGTATCGACGAAACCTATGCAAAAATCAAACGATATTATTTTTGGCCCAACCAGAAACAAACCATCCAGGACTTCATTAATCAGTGTGAAGTTTGCCTTTCATGCAAATATGACAGAAACCCGATAAAACCAAAATATAACTGTGATGAATTTAGAATTTTCATCACGGCGGTGTGGAAGGAAGGTGAGTGAGTGAATTTAGGTAAAGAAGGAAAAGTCGCAGGCGGCTGTAGTCAACCGAACATCTACGACTTTGGAGGAGAGAGAGGTGGATGAGGGAATTTCACCTAGGCGGCTGTAGTCAACCGTTCATCTAGGTGAAGGAGAGGAAAGGAGAGGTCCCTTGTCTAGGCGGCTGTATTCAACCGATCATCTAGACAAGGAGGAGGAGAGAGGAGGTGAAATTCCCAGGCGGCTGTAGTCAACCGATCATCTGGGAGGTAAGGTAAGAGAGAGAGAAGAGAGAGCTGGTTAGAGGAAGTGTCGAATGAAGCTTGAGCGCCAGGATCCGGGGTTTTATAGTACTTGGGGGCCTCTCCCTCCAGCTCCTTGCAGGGAGCTGGTAGTGGGGCCCCAGGTTGAGTAACCCTGGGTTCTGTGGCCTGTCCCCACTCATATCTTTATTTACGGAGCTTTAGTTTGGCGTTTGAATGTTGGTGAGAACTTAATAATATAGGAGTGTTCCCGGGAGGGACTCACGACAGAGGTCCCCCCAGTTTGAACCAATATTTGTGGAGCTGAAGGCGCAAGGTGACAGGAGCTGAGGGCTACGGCAAACAAAAGGTGGAGCTGAAGGCGCAAGGTGACAGGAGCTGAGGGCTACGGCAAACAAAGGTGGTGCTGAAGGCGCAAGGTGACAGGGGCTGAAGGCCGATGCAAACAGGCGGTTGGGCTGAAGGCCAGTCGTAAAGCTAGGAGGCTTAAGAGTATGTAAGTAGATGGGAAGTATAGTATATATAAGGTAAGTACATGGGAAGGAGTGGTAAACCTAGAGTAAGTAGATGGTAAGTAGAGTATAAGACAGAGTATATGGTAAGTAGAGTATAAGACAGATTAAGTAGAGTATAAGACATGGTAAGGAGAGTATAAGACAGAGTAAGTATAAGGCAAAAATATTGGGTGATGATGAGTCGACAGATATAAACATTTCGCATTTATAAATGTGATCAATGTGTGTTATAGTATTTACAATGATGAGGATGGAGTATGTACAAAGGATGAATGAGTATTTACAATTGATGGATGAGTATTTACAGATGATGGAGGGGTATGTACAAAAGATGAAGGAGTATTTACAGAAGATAAAGAGGTATTTACAAAAGTTGAGGGGTGTGCAAAAATTTGGTCAACATGTGGTAGGCGGTCGTGAGAATCCGCCGTTTCCTGGGTGTGGTTAGTGTGTGGCGAGTGGTTGTGTGTGTGGGTGTGTGAGTGTAGTGTGTTGGGGGCAGTCGCCGGCGGTCGACGTGGTGAGGCGGCCACGGGGGGGCCTCGAGTTTCGGTACAGTGCGAGTGGGTTGATGAGACACCAGCACTGTCCCGGAATCTCAAGGCCCCGCCGTGATTGCTCATAGCGGGGCGGGGGATTTGGCCGCCGGGACGAGGGGGGTGTGGGGACGCTCCCTCCGTCCGTTCCGCCGCCCGGGCCGTTTCGTCCCGGCGGGAACTATTGGGGATATCCCCGACGATGGAGGGGAGGGAGGGGGGTCGAAGATGGAAAATTGGGGGGGGATTAAAACGGGGGGCTTTGAAATTGTTGGTTGAGAGGGGGGTGGTGGATTTTTGGATGGTATGGGGGGGTTTGGAATTTGAACGGGTACGGGAGGTGGTTTGTTGAAATTGACGGGGGGGTTTGTAATTTGAACGGGGGGCGGGGGAGGCATGAGTTCCGCAAGGCGGAACTCGTGAAGGATGGAATCCATCAGGGGGTCTGTGGGGGTGTAGGGAGGGTGTACCCCCGTGGTTTGTGCTACGCGAAATTCGCGTAGAATTCGCCACTGGGGGTACTTCCATCGTCGGGGCCGGGGAGGTAACCCGGAGATCCGTGGCGGAGAAAAACGAAGCGGTGTGGTAGGCCCGGGCGAAGGGGGTAGGGGGGAAAGCGGGTCCGGGACAAAAACGTCCCGGAGAATCGCCGCCATTTCCGGATCCGAGTCGAAATCCGGAAACGACGGAGGTGACGGGTGTTGCGGGAAGAGGTGATGTTGCATCGTGAACGGACGGTGGGAGACTGATAGTGTTAGGTGTTGGGGTTAGCACAGGTGCGGGTTTGCACCTGGCTAACGGGACTGTATGAGGTTTGCCGTCAATTAACAGGGTTGCGGTGGTATGTGTTGTGCGGATGACTTGAAAGGGCCCGGCGTAAAGTGGTTGGAAAGTTTTATGGATGCCGGGCTCTTTCAGGTACATGTGTGTGGTGGTGAAAAATCGTTTGGGATAAGTGGTGTCGTTTGTCGGTGTTGTTGAGTGTAGCGGTTCCCTGTTAACTGACGGTGTGTGGTGTGGAGTGAAAATGTCGGCCGGTAAACGTAGTGGGTCTTTAAAGGCGTTTTGTGCGGGGCTAGTTTGGTCTGAAGGACGGGCGGATGTTCGAAGGCTGAGTAAAATGTAGGGGAGAGATTTTGTCCAGGAAGGGGAATTTGCTGATGTAGAAATGGCTTGTTTCAGGACCGAGTGCCACCGCTCTATTTTCCCGTTGGATTGGGGATGGTAAGGGGTAGTGTGGATTTTTTGTATCCCGAGGGAGCGTAGCAATTCGGAGAAGTGGGCCGATTCGAACTGCCTCCCTTGATCGACCGTGACTGTCCGCGGACAACCGTAACGGCTAACCCATTGAGAGAGGAAAGCCGTTGCGACGGCGTCCGCGGTGATGTTGGAGAGGGGAATGCACTCCACCCAGTTGGTGGCACGATCGATCATCGTGAGGCAGTATTTCTTCCCCTCGGACGGGGGAAGGGGGCCCACTAAATCCAAATGTACATGCTCCCACGGGAGGGAGTCGGGGATTGGTTGAGGAGGGACATGCGGGTGGGCCGAGACTTTGAAACGCTGGCACTTCTGGCACCCCAGAACCCAGTTACGAATATCTGTATTCATATGGGGCCAGAAGTACCGTGTCTTGATGAGGTCCCGGCTCGCCCGAATGCCAGGATGGTGAAGGGAATGGTAGTGGAGGAACAACTGCCTCCTCAACCCCGGTGGGACGTAAGGGCGCGGTGAATCGGCCGTCACGTCGCACCAGAGGTCGAGGGGAGGCAGCTGTTCCAACTTGGATGCGGAAATGAGGTTGGAGAGGGCGGGGTCAGAGGTTGGATCTTGTTTGGATTTGATGGATTGTAGGGAAGGGAATGGCAGCAGCTCCGCCACCGGCGCGGGGGTAGGGGTGGGTCGGGAGAGCGCGTCCGCCACGCAGTTGTCGGCCCCCGGCAAATATCGGATATCGGACGTGAATTGCCCGATAAACTCGAGTTGCCGGAGGCGACGCGGGGAGGCGGACTTGCGGTTCTGAAGGAGGGCGTGGGTTAGGGGCTTGTGATCTGTAATGACAGAGAACTGCCTGCCCTCCACGAAGTCACGAAAGTGCTTGATGGCTTCGTGGATGGCGAGGAGTTCTCTGTCGAAGGTAGAGTAATTTTTTTGGGTGGGGGATAAAGTTTTTGAGAAGAAGCCAATGGGTTGGGGGGTGGCGCCGGTGTGCTGTTGGAGCACTGCCCCGATGGCCCAATCGGACGCATCGGTAGTGATGGAAAGGGGAGCGTGCGGGTCGGGGTGGGCTAATAGAGCGGCGTCTACTAGGTCCTGTTTGCAAATTTTGAAGGAGGCGGAAAGTTGGGGGGTCCAGGTGATGGGGCGGTTATCATTTTTTTTGGAGGGTTGGGGAATGGCGTGTATGAGTGGTTGTTGATGTTGTGCGGCGTGTTTGATGTGTCTACGGTAAAAATTTAGCATACCCAGGAAGCGGCGGAGCTCCGTGACCGTGCGGGGTTGCGGGAAGTCAATGATTGCGTGGACCTTGTCCGGGAGGGGCGTGATGCCGTCAGAGGATACTTGGTGGCCGAGGCAGCGGACGGAGGGTTGGCCGAGGACACATTTGTCCGTGTTGACGAGGAGGCCTTCGGTAGAAAAGATGTCTAGTACTTGCTGTAGGTGGGGGACATTATAGAGGTCCGGTGTGGTTTTGGAGTTAAGCCGCCGGTAGTCCCCGCAGGGGCGGATATCCCCATTGGGCTTCTGCACGATGTGGAGCGGAGAAGCCCAAGGGGATTTTGAGGGGCGGACGATACCGTCGGCAATGAGTTTGTCGAAGTGTAGGCGGGTTTTTGACAACTGCAGGGGGTGTAGGCGGCGGGCTTTTGCGGTGATGGGTGGTCCTGTGGTCTCTATATGGTGCTGGACAGTGGAGATGTGTGCGGAGGGGCGGCGCTGGGGGCGGTAGTTAAGGAGGAGGCGTTCAAACTGTGTGGGGGGGTGGTTGATTGCGTGGATAAATCCAGGGATGGGTTTTTTGGTCTGGGGGTCGATCAGGCGCGCATTGCGGACGTCGACCTGGAGGCCGAAGTAGGCGAGGAAATCGGCCCCCAGGATCGCCTTCTCCACGTCCGCCACGGTGAAGTCCCACTCGTACGCGAGACCGCTCATGTAAATCGACGAGCGGTACGTCCCGTACGAGGGGATGGCGGTACCGTTGGCGGCGTAGAGAAGCTGCCGGTTGCAGCGCGCCTGACGCCGGAGGATATTGTTGGGAAAAATGGACAGCGCCGCCCCTGTGTCCACCAGGAAAGGGACGTTGGTCTTTCTGCAGCGCAAGAAGAGTCGCTGGTGGGTAGGGAGGGCGTTGTGTAATATGGCGGAGGTGGGGATTTGTGGTGGCGGTATTTGGTCGTCCCCGAATGACACGCGGGGCGGGTTTTTGCCGTTCCGGTGGG
Organism: Leptopterna dolabrata; assembly: GCA_954871275.1. Lineage (NCBI taxonomy): Eukaryota > Metazoa > Arthropoda > Insecta > Hemiptera > Miridae > Leptopterna > Leptopterna dolabrata. Next base: position 148,534,901 of record OX940974.1, read on the forward strand.
GGGGAACGGAAGTGTCGGCGTGAGTGGTGGCCAGGGGGGGCTGTGCCCTGGAGGCGGGCGTGGAGGTTCCGTCCCGTGGTGGGGAAACGGTTGCGGCGGCGTGAGTGGCGGCCGGAAGGTTGTCTGCCCTGTTGGCGGGCGTGGGGGGGCCGTTCCGGGGTGGGGGAACGGTAGCGGCGGCGTGAGTGGCGGCCGGAAGGTTGGTTGCCCTGGTGGCGGGCGGGGAGGGGTTGGTCCGTTGGTGGTGGGGTGAGGGTTTCGGCGGCGCTGCAGGCGCGGCCGGGAGGTTGGCAGCCGTGGCGGCGGCGTAGGAGGGGTAGCGGGGCTTGGCGGTGGCGATGTGAATGCGGGCGGGGGGGGGGGGGTTCGGTCATGGTCCCCCCCGTGTTGGCGAGGAGGGGGGCCCGCCGGGTTCACCGGCGGGCGTCCGCGTTTCCCTGCTTGGAGGGGAAGGAGCAGGGGGGCTGACACTTGCGGGCCTCCCCACCGAAGTTCACGTGGTAGAAACACCAGTGGGGGGGGTCCGCGGGGAGGTAGTCGGTCTTGGTGGGGCGTCTCGGAGTGGAGGGGGGTGCGGTCGTTGGGGACTTTCCCCTACGTAGCTCACGGGGAGGGGAGGTGCGTCGCTCCGGCGAGCGCTGGCGTCGGCGGTCGGCGGAGGGGTAGTGCCGGCGATCCCTGGAAGTGGGCCTGCGTCTGTCGAGGGAGGGGGTCCGGCTGCGACCCCGGGAGGCGGTGCGGTCGCGCAGAGGTGGGGGATGACGGGGCGCGTGTACTTCGCCGACGCTGGCGGCTGCGGCTAAGTCGTGGACGGTGTCCGCGAGTCGTAGAAGGGGCTCATCGGGACCGTCTAGGTGGCTGGCGAGGGCCATCTGTATGGGGTGGGGAAGGGCGCGCAACCAGAAAGTACGTGCGATGTCGGCCGTCATAATGTCGTGCAGCTGGTGCCGCAGCCGTCGGTAGAGGTGGGATGGCTTCTGGTCGCCGAGGTGTTGAGGTTGGGAGAGGGCGGCGACTCGGGCGAGCTTTGACGGCTGGTAGGTGTTGATGAGGCGGCTGCGGAGGTCGTCATACGCAGCGGCGGCGTCGGGGGAGATATCGGAAGTCTGCAGTAGGATCTCGTAGGGCAGCAACGAGATGATCCGGGAATATCGAGTTTTCTGGCTGCGGATGTTGGCGGCCGAAAACGCTGCGTCCACTTGGAAAAACCAAAGCGCCGGGTCGTGCGTGTAGAAGGGGGGCAGCGACAGAGGGAACGCTGCGGATGTCGTCATGACGTCGGCGGCGGCTGCGGCCGCAGCGGCGGCGTGGGCGGCGGAGGCGGCTGATGTTGCAGAGGTCGGCGGGGAGAGCGTGGAGAAAGGGTTGTCGGCCAATGCGTCGGATGTCGCAGCGGGCGGCTGCAGTGTGGCTGGTCGCAGGAGCGGCGGCGACGGGGAGTTCGGGTCCATTTCTGTAACTAAAATTCAAAAATTTGACGTGGTTTTGAATTTTGAAATTCGCAATCGGCGGGAGCGGTGGTGCGTTGAGTTGAGAGTTGAGTGGTGAGGTTTGGGCCAAGAATTGCGAATTTACACTGACTGGTTGAAATTTGAATTTAAAATTTGGGACACCGAACTATTTGACTGGGGCGACACATGAGGTGGGAAGGTGGGAAGGAAGAAGGTTGAGTGAACGTCGGGTTCACCACTGTGATGAATTTAGAATTTTCATCACGGCGGTGTGGAAGGAAGGTGAGTGAGTGAATTTAGGTAAAGAAGGAAAAGTCGCAGGCGGCTGTAGTCAACCGAACATCTACGACTTTGGAGGAGAGAGAGGTGGATGAGGGAATTTCACCTAGGCGGCTGTAGTCAACCGTTCATCTAGGTGAAGGAGAGGAAAGGAGAGGTCCCTTGTCTAGGCGGCTGTATTCAACCGATCATCTAGACAAGGAGGAGGAGAGAGGAGGTGAAATTCCCAGGCGGCTGTAGTCAACCGATCATCTGGGAGGTAAGGTAAGAGAGAGAGAAGAGAGAGCTGGTTAGAGGAAGTGTCGAATGAAGCTTGAGCGCCAGGATCCGGGGTTTTATAGTACTTGGGGGCCTCTCCCTCCAGCTCCTTGCAGGGAGCTGGTAGTGGGGCCCCAGGTTGAGTAACCCTGGGTTCTGTCGCCTGTCCCCACTCATATCTTTATTTACGGAGCTTTAGTTTGGCGTTTGAATGTTGGTGAGAACTTAATAATATAGGAGTGTTCCCGGGAGGGACTCACGACAATAACCTTACCCCTACTCCTACTAGACCCTTTGAAATACTACATATCGATAAGATTACACTAGAGGGAGGAAAATTCCTAACCGTCATTGACACATTCTCCAAGTATGCCCAGGCATATTTACTGTCCTCAGGAAACAGTCTGGAGGTTATCAAAAATCTCGTTAAATTCTTTGCTCACCACGGCACGCCTAAAATCATTGTTTCCGATAACGCGGCCGAATTCGATTCAAATTTAGTCGAAGAATGCTTAAAACTCCATAAGATCGACATTCATTTCATTAGTTCTCAACATCCGGATTCTAATGGTCCTATCGAGAGGTTCCACTCCACGTTAGTCGAGCATTTCCGACTGCTCAACAATCTTGAGGAGTTTTCAACAGACTCTGTTAAATCGAAGGTTGATTACGCCCTAATTGCGTATAACAACTCAATCCACTCAGTGACCAAATTCACACCTTTCGAAATAGTCTATGGTCACGTTGATAGCGACACCCTGTTCAGACTAAATCTCGAAGAGAGAGTAATAAATGACTATGTTGATAAACATAAAGATAAAATGAAAGTTCTTTACTCCGAAATTAACAATAGAAGTTCCCAGATCAAAGAAGCTGTAATAAATAAGCGGAATCAAACTCGCGAAGAAATTCCGGACATCCCGTCAGAAATTTTTGTAAAAAACAAACAATTTCAAAGAAAGACAAAAAATAAATATAACAAGGAGGAAGTTGTCGCAGTGAACAAAGATAGGAAAACCGCCGAAATCATCCCGAGGCACGATAATACGAAAGCTAAAATACATCTGTCAAACATCAAACGACCTCGTAAATACCCGGAACAGGAAGCCCAAAATCAAAGACCTACAAGTCCTTCTCCTGTTCCAGGACCTTCGTCGTCATCCTAATATCAGGAGTGGCCACCATTGACATACGAAACTTGACGACAAACCCAGGACTACTCCCGATCAAACTCAGACCCGCTAGACTAGTTGAAGGATATCATACACTTACTCACTATTACGACTTGACCAACTTACTTAATCACATCCACACGGATTTATTTCCTTGACGTCTCTATAGTAAACGAGAAAGATTACGACCTCTATCACGTCGTACCTGTTCCCACTCAAATCGACTCAGAATACGTCACCATTATCCCTTCGGTGAGATATTTTCTGAAAGCCCAGTCGGATTCCCAAATCATCCCGCTCCGTGAGCCGTGCACCCTCCGGCATATTTATCTCTGCCCTAATCACCTAATCGCCGAGGCTGCGGCGGAATGCGTTATTGAAATCCTTTCCACGGGAACGGCTCAAAGTTGTCACTATCTTAAAGTAGACATCCCGCGTAACTACGTATCCCTCCTAACAGAAATTAACCAGTATCATAATCTCACTCTTTTTGCCGCCCATAAGGAACTTTCTGGTCAGCCCCTTATAATCGACAATTTCAATCTAGAACTAAAATCTGATCAGAAGCCTGAATTTGAAATCCTCCTTATCCAACCAGAGGCAGTCATTCCCATTTCCCCTCCGAGTCTCGTTAAACTCGCCATTCCTAGCATTTGGACCATTCTGCTGTACGTTTTTCTCGTACTGTGTGTTTGTTACAATGTGTTTCATGTGATCAAACTTAGGCGTCGTGCCCGTGTCACGGAACGTCATACCGTTTAACGCCAACCAAATGTGGTCTCGTTTAGTCTGTTTTACGATTCTGATGTCCCCTTATTCTCCTTTATTGTAATTTCCCTAATATTCATTGTTTATTATTACTTATTGTATAAGTACAATTATTAATCGTACTTATTGTACTTCTTGTACTTATTATTACTTATTGTATAAGTCCTTGTACTTATTGTACTTCATTACTTCTTGTACTTCTTTGTTTGTTGTATTTTGTACTTCTTTGTTTATTGTAGGTACTTACTTGTGTACCTTGTACTTACTTCTTTGTTTATTGTACTTACTTGTGTACTATATTGTGTTATTACTGTTATTATCTCAGGACTTTAATTTCCCTTGTACGAAACTTTCGAATTGTGCCCGAAAGTTTCCTTTTGGGTATGGAGGAGTTACGTACGCATATTGTGCTGACACTCAGCGTATTTTATGCGTACTTGCAGTTTCCACCACTATCTCGTCGGAGCTTCCCTCCGACTCGTAATTCCCGAGTTTAGTCTCCGTCCAGCTTCCAACTCGAGCGTACCACCTCACCCCGTTCTGTGTAACCAAATTTCCAATCTCCAATAAAGTTCAGTGCCTTTTTTAAAAAGTGTTTCCCTAGAAACCCTCCTGTAACTTATATATATATATATATATATATATATATATATATATATATATATATATATATATATATATATATATATATATGTGTGTGTGTGTGTGTGTGTGTGTGTGTGTGTGTGTGTGTGTGTAAATAATCTCACACGTCGATTAGGTATTCGATCATTTCTAATAGCAGCACTTGTTTTGGTACTCTTTGCGATTTTTTTTGTTTCTTAGATTATTATTATCTCGCAGGCAGATGAGTCACCTTGTTGTTGTTTCTTGTCGTTGAGCACACTCATGTTTCAACATTGTTTCCTCTTATTTTGTATTCAATAGTCAGTCGGCTGAAGGCCACACAGGTAGAATGAGCTCTGAGCCTGTCTAATATCTTGAATATCTGATTTCGCATGTACTCGTTACCTATCAGATAGCTTAATACAGAAGTTTATTCATCGCATCTGGAGTTTTTATTCGTGCGCAAATTGGAACCCAGGACTCAGACTTACAAATTAGATATTCAATTTTTCGAATCTTTTGTGCCCCCCCTCAAAGACAAGTTTTTTTCTTCTTTATCCTATTCGTGGTGTGAAGTTTAGAGAAGATGGCTGGCTCGAAGTACCAATTCTACGTAATGATGGATGGCGAGGGGAAAACAACCACGCTTTTCGTGAAGAGAATCCGGATCGCTGGCTCAGATGAGCTATGTAGCCAACCTGTCTCCGATCAAGGCGGCGAAAACGGCGATGAAAACCAGAGGGAGTCATAGAACCGTCGCGGTATTGCTGACCTCAGATATAGAAGACGAGTATCGAGATGAAGCCGGGAATTTCACCTACAGGGATCATCTATTGGCAGAATATGAGCCAGAAACTCGGACACCCGCGACCGGCGACCAGCTTGATAACCAGGCGATGTCCCTTGGCGGAGTTGTTCGGAATGAGTCTATCACAGAGTTAGTGCAGCATTTCCTGCTGGAGAAGTTTTCACCGAAGAACAGGAATGTCGAATCATGGTGTGATATGTTCGAGAAGGAGTCTATCCGGCTGGGGTTGTCTGGACAGCGCCGGTTGGAAGTATTCAAGTCCTGCCTTGATCCATGTATGGAGGTTTGGTTCGCTGTTACCCAGAAGAAGCTGTCTAGCGCTGCCAGTTGGTCGGATTGGCGAGAGAAGATGTTAGAAGAATTTCGCGATGACACTTGGCGTCCAGTTTACAGCGCCTTTTACTACAGGTATTTATCCGGGTCATATAAGGATTATGCTCTAACGAAAGAAAAAATGCTGTTGGAACTGGACCGGCCGGTTGCGGAAATTACCATTTTAGATCTTGTAATAACTGGTCTCCCCCCACACATCAGAAATTCTTTAACTAGAACATCTGTCACCACTATGGCGAAATTACACAAAAAACTAATGAAATTTGAGGCAGAGGAGGACAAATTTTCTAATTATAATAAATCAAACTTGTTAAAGAGTCATAAAGTTAACTCAGATAATGTTAATTTCAAACACGCCTCTACCGTCACAAGTAACGTAAAAAAACAGTCTACCAATTTTCCTGATAAAAACAAATCGAACTCCAATAAAAAACCATGTTCAATTTGCGCTGCTAAAGGTTACCATGACCGTTTCCACCCGGAGGCTGGATGCTGGTTCAAGGACAAGCCTTCCAAGTCAGTGAACAACGTAGAGCTTACATCCTCAGCCTTTTCCATAGAAGATGATTTAAAAAACTAAATACCGAGCCACTGATCAAAATTAGCCTAAAATTAAATAAAAATACCTTTTGCACTGGAGTTTACGACTCTGGCTCCAATATTTCTTTAATTAGTAAAAACCTAATGGAATATTTACAGATTAATTATTTAAGGCTAAAAGATGCCCGTTTTAAAATGATCAGTGGCTATGGAAGTATTTTGGGAATTGCAAAAATCAACGTAAAAATTTTCAAAAGAAATAAAGACGTTTTCGTTTTTGTGATGGATGACGGCGAGTTTGATCATGAATTCCTAGTGGGATTGGACCTGATTAAGACATTCAGATTATGTCAAGATGAGAATCTCAAGATCTCTCAGAAGCCGTTTAACAATAGAGTTAAGAAATCATTTTTTGACAAACACACTAGAATGCAAGTAAATTGTGTAGAGATGCTAGCCGATTTACGGCATCTGTCCCATCAGAACCACTATGAGGTAAAAAGGATTATCACAGAATTTAACCAGGTCTTTGCCAAAGATAAGTTCGAAGTAGGGCAGGTCACTGACCATGAAGCCACTGTTAAGCTATCCGAACATAGATATATTTGTAGGCGTCCATACAGATGCAATATGATTGATCAGAGAGAAATAGAGAGTCAGGTGCAGAAGCTTTTAGAAGCAGGTCTGATAGAGGAGTCGACATCTTCGTTCGCTGACCCAGTCACTTTAGCCTTTAAAAAACAAGCTGATGGGTCCAGAAAGAAAAACAGACTATGTATAGATTATTCGGCTCTCAACAAGATAGTCATTCCTGAAAGCCAGCCTTTCCCTCTAATTGAGGATTTAATATTCAATGCTAGAGATTGTTCTTGGTACTCGCTCCTCGATGTGAATAGCGCATTTTGGTCCATTCCTCTTCGTGAAAAAGATAAGTACAAGACGGCCTTTGTAACTCAGACTGGTCACTATAACTGGAGATGCCTTTCGGACTAAAAACGTCGCCAGCAATTTTTCAAAGAATTATGAGAAATACTTTAAGGAGAAATAAATTAGATGATTTCGCTGTTAATTATATCGACGATATTTTGGTGTTTTCAAAGTCATTTCAGGAGCATTTAGGCCATTTAAGAGAATTACTAGAGATTATTCATAGAGAAGGATTTCGATTAAGTCTAGCCAAATGCAACTTTGCCAAGAACAAAATAGACTATTTAGGCCATACCATAGAAAAGAATTATATAAGACCAATTATCGATAATGTATTACCTGTCCGGGAATTTCCCACGCCTAAAAATAAAAAAAACGTAAGGCAATTCCTCGGTAAAGTAAATTTTTACCATACTTACATACCAAATTCTGCCGCTGTTTTGGCTCCACTTCATAATTTACTTAAAAAAAATGTTCCTTTTGTGTGGAATGACAAGTGCGAGGAAAGCTTCAGAAACATAAAACAACTATTATGCTCCGAACCATGCCTGGCGATCTTTTGTCCGGAGAAAGAAACTGTGGTTTTCACAGATGCCAGTTTGGAGGGAATAGGAGCTGTCCTTAAACAAAAACAAGCAGATGGCACCTTTAAGCCAGTAGCTTTCTTCTCAAAAAAATTAAATGAGGCACAGAAAAAAAGAAGAGCCACTTATTTGGAATGTTTAGCCATCAAAGAATCTCTTATGTACTGGCGACATAGACTTTTAGGCTTAAAATTTGTGGTTTTCACGGACCACAAGCCACTAGAGGGTCTTAACGTCCAAACCAAGTTTGACGAGGAGCTGCGTGAGTTGCTTTTGCATTTGTCACAATTTGATTTTGAAGCGAAATATTTGCCAGGCGCCAGAAACTTGGAGGCCGATTGCTTCTCACGTAACCCGGTTCTGGACAATAATCAGGCCAACTCGGAACTTGGAGTTTCTAATTTGATCGAGCTTAATCACATTATCGATAGTCAGAATAAAGCACACAAGGAATTGTCGAATAAGATTAACGTAATAAATGAAAACAACGTATTGTATTCGGTATGCAAAAATACAAAAAAAATAATAATTTCGGATGAGTTCGCCAAGGACCTCATTAAAAAAGTGCACCTAAAGTTTGGCCATATAGGCACCAAACAAATTGAGCTGACAATTTGGCCGTACTTCCATAACAAAAATTTAAAAAATGATCAGCCAATTTTGCCAAAATTGCCCTGTATGCATAAAGAATAAGAGTCGGATCCCTTTCAAATTTGGTAATCTCTCCCACTTGGGACCGGCCACCAAACCCTTCGAATACATGTCAGTGGATACTATTGGAGGTTTCTCCGGAAATAATTCAACCAAGAAATACTGCCATTTATTGGTTGATCATTTCACAAGGTACGCCTTTGCCGTGACATCTAAAAATCAAAAGGCATCGGATTTTGTCAAACTGCTAAATTTGGTTTATGAAAAAGGTCATAAGATTGAAAATCTCCTTGCAGACCAGTATACTGCCTTAAATTCGAATACTTTTAAAGATTTCCTAGAGTCGAAGGGGACCCGACTTTTGTTCACCGCAGTCGATTGCCCCTTTTCCAATGGAATGAACGAGCGATTAAATCAGACCCTTGTAAACCGCCTTCGTTGCAAGATAAATGAAAATTCAGACAACAAGACACGACCCTGGTCAGTTCTGCTTCAGGACTGCATCTCTGAATATAATAATACTATCCACAGTTCCACAAAATTTAGCCCCAATTATTTGCTTTTAGGAAAAAAATTCGAACTGATAAAGGGCATGTGCAAAAACGCAAATGATAGTTTAGCAGCGGACAGGCAAAAGGCTTTTCAGAATTCTCTACAGAGCCACAACCGAAACAGAAAATTCTTTAACAAACATGAAAAAAGAAATGAATTCAAAGTAGGCGATCTAGTTTATGTAGATCACGGCAGCCCACTTAATAGGAACAAGTTAGACGAGATTCGTACTGGCCCATACATAATTCTAAAACAAATCTCTAGTGATATCAAGTAGACTCTGGATATCAAAAATACGAGTCCAACATTTATCATGTTTCTAAATTGTACCCGTTTGTACCCGGATAGCGGGTGCAGCATGTTGTATACCTATCCTACTCTACTATCTTACTCATCTTACTCTCTTGTTCACTTATCTCGCTCTCTTGCATACTCATCTTACTCTCTTGTACACTTATCTTGCTCTCTTGCATACTCATCTTACTCTTTTGTACACTTATCTTGCTCTCTTGCATACTCATCTTACTTTCTTGTCTACCTTTAACTCATCTTGTAAACTCATCTATGTGCAGGATTTACCTACACCGTTCTCGTCGCGTGTGCTGAGTTTTAGGTGTGGGGATGTAAATAATCTCACACGTCGATTAGGTATTCGATCATTTCTAATAGCAGCACTTGTTTTGGTACCCTTTGTGATTGTTTTTGTTTCTTAGATTATTATTATCTCGCAGGCAGATGAGTCACCTTGTTGTTGTTTCTTGTCGTTGAGCACACTCATGTTTCAACATTGTTTCCTCTTATTTTGTATTCAATAGTCAGTCGGCTGAAGGCCACACAGGTAGAATGAGCTCTGAGCCTGTCTAATATCTTGAATATCTAATTTCGCATGTACTTGTTACCTATCAGATAGCTTAATACAGAAGTTTATTCATCGCATCTGGAGTTTTTATTCGTGCGCAAATTGGAACCCAGGACTCAGACTTATATATATATATATATATATATATATATATATATATATATATATATATATATATATATATATATATATATATAAGTAGTATCCAAAAGCCAATCCTGGCGCACTGACTTAGATCCTTGATAAAAATTTTTACCACAAAACATCAGAACACATTTTTAAACACAAAACATCAGAACCAGTGACTTTTTCATTAACCGACTTAGATCCCTGATAAAACTTTTTAACACAAAACATCAGAACCAGTGACTTTTTCATTTATCGACTTAAATCCCTGTTAAAACTTTTTAACATAAAATAACAGAACACACTTTTTAAACACAGTGACTTTTCGGGGGGGGTGACTTTTTTTAAAAATATTTTTTATCAGAAACTCTAGTGAACTCTAAAAATTAGGAAAAAATGCAAAATTAGAACCTTTTAGGGGTCAAAGTTTTTGAAATTTAGCTCCCTCTGATGTTTTCACTAATGAGGAGTTAGTAGGATGGGAGACAGGATAGTATCCATACAAGAATAAGTGGGTGGATAATAAAAAAAGTGAGGGGGGTAGTTAAAAGAATAACTTTTATAATAAAATGTCAGTGATTGAAATATATAAGAATGCCGCTAAAAAATCAAACTACTCATCTTTCAAGGATATTAAAAAAGGAACTTATACCATCTTGGAAAATTTTATAAAAAATTCGGAATATGGTGAAAGCGTTGTCGTTAAAATTGATTATGATGATGAAGAGATATGTTTGTTTTTACCTAAAAGAATTTCACGTCGACTTCTTAATCACGTTAGAAACAATCCAGAAAGACATCCTGAAAAACTTATTTATAATGGAACAGATAAAAAGTCAAATGCCTTTCTGATTGACTTTGAGTAAATATTATGCTTTTCAAAGACTTAGTATCTATTACGTTTTTATAGGGAATCTCTATAAAAACAAACTTTTTGAATCGTCTTAAAAAAATATTTCTGCTAATTAGTAGCATAAGAACTTTTTAATGAGCAGTGTTCATTAAAAATAAAATCTCCTTAATACTTCTGAGCTTTAGCAACAGTATCGAAACTCAAACTCAAAATCCTTCTTCAGTTTGGCTTTACGCTCATTATAAAGCAATTTTCTAAGTTGATATTCAGTAGCATTTTTAGGAACCTTAATCTTATCTTCATTAAGCATTACCTTTACATCCTCCTTTGTACGGAGCGGTGGATTACCATCAACACCCAATAAACGTTCTTTTAACAACCGTTTAGAAAATCTATACTCCCTCAATACACGATGAATCTCGTCTAGTGCGTCACAGTTTCTATCATAAAATCGAAATTCAGGTGTCTTTACCAACTCCCATAAACCTCCATGTTCATCACATATATCTAATGCCTCGTCACATAAAACCATATCTCTTTATTTATTATAGAAAATTTTTTTTTTTTTTTTTAGACCCGGTAAATTACCGGGTCTAAAAGTTTTCAACAGTACGAAAATAATTTAAAACCCAATCTATTTAAAGGTGGGGGCGAATCGACGCCACCTTTTTAAATTAAAAAACTCTTAGGATTTCTAGAGCCTCATGCTATCTAGCTTGTTGCGTGTGAACTAAAGGAAATGATAAATAATGCGAGATTAATATTCCGTACACTATCTCAAAGGAGGCCAGCTAGTTGACCTTGCATTCCCATTTCAGATAGTTCGCTTTCAATTCCTATCTCCATATTCACAATCAGTTTGTCCTCAACTGTTCAACATGGCACAACCTCCTGAATATTTAAAGTTAGCTTATTGTGATGATTATGATTTCTGTGAAGAAATTTTAAAACTGGAACAATATCATCAGGAATGTTTGAGTTTCGTGCAGAAAGTGAAAAATTGTGTTAGTGCAAGTGAAGCCAGAGAACTAATCACGAAAAACAATGTGAGTCTACCAGGTAGTAGAAAATGTGATTTTCAAAAGCTTTTGAAAATCCCAAAAGTGTCTAATATATCAAGAACTCCAGATCAAATGCATCAGTACCTACAAAAATTTGTTGTATTTGACCATGAAATGGAAAAGGTGAAACTTCCTAATCAAAATAACATTATGGAAGTAGAGAATTACCTTATTAAATCTAGTGATGTGATAAAGAAGCAATCATCAAGACTTTTTTATACTACTGCTGTTTATGGATACTACTTGGAAGTGTATTTTCAACATATGAAGATCACAGGAGAGGATTGGAATCTCTGTTTAAAAGAAAAGCTACATGTGTCCTTGAGTTATAGTAAGAAGTTGAGAAGAGTTGGAGTGATTGTGAAAGACCATCAAAAACTTAAAATGTTGAGTATTTCATTTTTGGGCTCAACTACAGTGATAGTGAATGTTAACCTTGAGGGGGCTCACGCGTGAGCTCCTAGAAGGTCATTCCAGAGAACATTCTGAGCTGAAATATTCTGGACTCAACTACAGTAATATTAAGATCAGCCTGTAACCTTGAGAGGGCTCACGCGTGAGCCTCTTGAAGGATATCTGAGGAAATATTACCAGTTGGAGTTGAAGCAAAATAATGTGTCTGATATATTTTTTATTGAGAATGTTCCCAATAAAAAAATTGTTATTTATATTGTTTATCCTTTTTTTCCCCCCTTTTCTTATCAAGGTAAGTTTTAGATTTCCTCTTTTATAATATTTTTAAGTGGCATATAGTTGAGAGTGACTTCTGAAACCAAAATTACGTAAGCAAAAGTGTTTTCTGGCACATTCTTTTCAAAATCTGCTCGTAAAATTATATTACTTTTTTGTCCAGATATGGACTGTGGTTGTCTAGTCATATTCACACTGAATATTGGATAGTTCTCTTTGAAGGACTGAGGCTCATGATAAATTCTTCAGGGGCTGAAGGTGTTTCATTATTATTTGTGTACATCATTTTATTATAGAAAAATTTTTTTTATAGAATCGAAATTCTATAAAAATATCAAGACTATAAAATTTAATAAAAGAAATTAAGATTTTCCTTCAATGTTCTCATGCTATTTACAAAATCGTGTCCTTCTGATAGCTTTTTCAAAATTAATAAACATAAATGTCCACAGATAGGCGGATCATATTGGTTTTGGATTTGCTCCTCATTATAAAATAAATTTTCTGAACCTAAATATTGAACAAGTTCTCTTGGTGGTGGTGCATTTCCATACGAGTCAAAATAATATTTTAAATTGTTATTTTTATGAAATGCAGTCCAGTGGCTTCCAGCCTCATCAGAATTTTCTAGATTTATAATTCCACATTCCGTGTGGTTCACTTTCTCTGGTAAATCATCCTTCATGAAAACTCCTCTGAAGTTTTTAATTTTCATTTCTTTCGATAATCTTTCAATATCAAAATTGGTAAGAGGCTGGAAGCTATTTAGTTTTTTGATTTGGTAGGTTTCTTTTTAGGTTTCTTTTTAGGTTTCTTTTTCTTCATTCCAGAGCCGATACTTAGACTTTTTGCATTTTTAGCTAGTTTTTCCATCTCGAGATTATGACGTTTTATTTCGGCTTCTTCAGCGGCCTTATGTTTCGAGTCTATAACACTAGAAGCTACTGCAGCTCCACCACCCATTAACGCTCCAGCTGCTCCCATTGCTGCAAAAAGTAAGGGTAAAAACCCACCTGAATGATTTATTTGCAACTGATCATAATTCATTTCCAATTCCAACCCTTTTTTGTTTTTGATACATTTATCTAGCTTTTTTTTCTGAGTTTCATTTAACAGGATTTTATGATTTCCATTTCCACTAATATCTGCAAAAGCCAGTCGTACTTTTACTGGAACACGTTTTTTATAAGCAGATCTTATTTTTTTCATTTGTATTTCTGACAAATTTATTTGATGTGTAATCATTTTATTATAGGAAAAAAAGTTTTTTTATAAGATGTGAATCTTATAAAAAATTAATATACACCCATCCCAAAGAATCTTTTGGTTTTCATAGCAGTTTTTACTGTAGCAGCCCCCAATTTTTCACCGATATTTGTTGAACTTTTCATAATTTTATCAGCTTCTACTTCCAATTTTTTATCAGCAAGATGCCTATCACTAGTTTTCTCATGATCTCTGTAAAAAATGTCATGTTGTTTACAGGCTTTATCAAGACTATTTATACCTTCATCACCTCTATTTAATCTCTTATCCAATTTAGTAAATGGTCCACAATATTGATAACCACCTGGGAGATGCATTTCTGGAATAACAGGCCCAAGTTTATTAAGAATAGTATTGAAAATACCAGAACCATTTTTTATCATATTTTTGGGTAAATTATTAATAATTTTAATCAAGTATTCAGTTCCTTTGGGTTTATCAATATCTTTCTCCAGTTGATCTTTAATGAAATTTATAATTCCCAATTTTTCATTGTGAAAATTATTATTTCCTGCCTGCTCTTGCGCATACAAATAGTATAGTCTTTGTGTAAGTTGATTCAAATTATCTATATATTTAAATTCTACAGGATTTTCAGTATATTTAATCAACCCAGTGCCAATCTTTTTCTTTTTACTATACTCCCAGATAGGTTTTATGATTTCTTTCCATTTTTTACTAACACTTGATTTTGGTTGTTTAGATTCGGGATTATTATTTTGAAACATGCTATTTGTTTGAATGAGGATTTTTGTATAAGCTTTAAAGTCTTCATTAGTGTATTCATCTTTGGATGGAATATCAGAAGCTATGGGTTTTGTTAAGAGCTTCCATAAGCCTTCAGTACCGGAATATTTCATTTTTTCTATTTCAATATCATTTCCATTTACCCGTATCTGTTTATTTCCAATAAAGATATGATTTTTTAAAGGGTATATTCCAAATTGTCTATCAGGATGAAGAATATATAATTCTGCAATTGGTCCAATACCTAAAGGACCTACAGAAGAGTTTGGTAATTTAACACTTTTTTGTAAAATTGTTTCCATTTCATAATCCCTATCTGCATTGTCACTTGAAAAGCTTTGATTTAAAGTATCTTCAGTATCATTATCAATACTTTTAACCTCGTCATCAACATCTTTAAAAGTAACTTTTTTAGGCGAACTGATAGCCAAGGGGTTAATTGTTTTTATTACAGGAATGAGTTCTAATTTTTTACCAAGATCTTCATCAGTCTGTTTCACTGCTTTTTCTACCTTATCTAATCGTGAAGTTATAGGTTCATAAGCCTTTTCTCTTGTTTCCTTATCAGATGCTTGGTTAACCCTTTCTTGTTTTGCTAATTTCTGTAAATTTTTCTTGAGTTTAATCGATTTATTAGCTTCAGCCACAGTCATGGGCTTACGTTTTGGTTTTGTGAAAATTATTTGTTCATCTTCAGAGGGTTGATCAATCTTTTTGATTTCTCTAAGTTTCGCTTCTTTTTCTTTCATCACTTCATTTTGCGCTTCTTTGAATTTCTGTCTAAGCGCTTGTTGTACAGTAATTTTTGTTGTCATGTTTTTATTATAGGAAAAATTTTTTTAAAAAATCGGTCAAACGTTAAAACGCTCAAACGCTTAAACGCTTAAACGCTTAGGAACGCTATTTTTGCGTTTTTAAGCGTTTCCCAAGGCGATGTTTTAAGCGTTTCCCAAGGCGATTTTTGAAGTTATCCATGTAGCGTTTTTATAGGGAATCCCTATAAAAAACAAACT
Organism: Leptopterna dolabrata; assembly: GCA_954871275.1. Lineage (NCBI taxonomy): Eukaryota > Metazoa > Arthropoda > Insecta > Hemiptera > Miridae > Leptopterna > Leptopterna dolabrata. Next base: position 148,550,445 of record OX940974.1, read on the forward strand.
TAAAATCTATATTTTTTATCTAAAATATTTCACCAAATTTCTTTCGGTAACGTCCGTTACTGCGTTTCTTTGTTAGGTCAATCGTTAGAAAACCAAAGTCCTCATCCCAACTAGAATAGCATAATTCTTTGAATTGGCCATAAGTGAAATCACTTCCCACATATTCATCATAAATATCTCGCATGTATCTTGGTCCTTGTCTAAATACACATAAAAAATTAATATTGTTTCTAATGAGTTGTTTATCAACTTTTGACCATGATTGTGTCAAGTAAACGCACGAGATTTTCTTATGACTAAAAAATCAAATTGACTTGTATTTGCCTTTAAAGGTGGCGTCTAGTAGACGCCACCTTTGATAATTGGATTTAATGGGTCCCACCAATAAGAATTCAATGGGTGGATAAAAAAAAAAAAAAAATGAGGGGTAAGTTAAAAGGATCTCTCCAATAATAGACAAAAGAAAAAGGTGGCGTCGATTCGACGCCACCTTTAAGAATTCAAAAAAATGAGGGGTTAGTTAAAAGAATCTCTTTTCTAATAAAAATGAATGATTCGAAAAATTATATATCCTATAATAAAATGTACGATACGAGAAGGCATTGTGAAAAGTGCAATGTTAGCACTACTTATAAAAATTGGGCTAGACATCTAAAGTCTAAGCGTCATGGAAAAAACGACCCGGACCGGACAATGACTATCAGAAAACCTAGAAAAGCGAAACCTGTATTTGTAAATCCGAGGAAATTACACAAAGTATTTAATTTTAGTGAAAAAGTATTTGAAAAAAGCAAAGAACCGAAAACGGAAGTTGTTGAAAAGGAAACTGCATTTGAATCTAGATTAGTGACTTACAACATTAAAAATACGAAAGGATTTAAAGATGCTTCCAAATTTCTGAACAGTATTGAAAGAACCGCAACAGGTTTAATCAAATGGAAACTTAGAGAAATGAAACTAAAAGTTAATGTAGTTTTAATCGCAGAATTTAAAAAAGGAACTAACAAAAATAACATGGAGTATCAGGAACTCAATTTCAAAACTAAAAACGTAATAATATTGCATTCAGCAGAAGTTGCAAACTGTTACGATGAAATGAAACAGAAAATTCTAAATGAAATGGAAACGTTCGAAATTAAAGGATCTAATTGGCAACTTCATAAAATCAAACATTTGGAACTGAACGTTAACAAGTACATTCCTTTGAGAGGATCATCTTTCATCCCACTCCCTAAGTTTCTACAAAGTAGGAAAGCAATTATAAATGTACAAAATAATGATAATAAATGTTTCCTATGGGCTGTTCTTTCGGCTTTACATCCTGCAGACCGCGATTCTGATAGAATAGGAAAGTACATAACATGGGAACATGAGTTTGATGAAGCGTTGAAAGATATCAGTTTTCCTATGAAACTTATCGATGTGAAAAAGTTTGAGAAAAGAACTAGGATTTCCATTAATGTTTACTGTCTGAATGAAGGAAATACTATAGTACCCTTGGAAATAACGAAAGATGAAAAGGAAAGGCACATTGACTTGTTGTACTTGAAAAACAAGGAAACTGAACATTATTGTTGGATCAAGAATCTTTGGAAACTGGTTGGCCATAGTCAGCTAACAAAGAATGGACACAAAAGATTTTTATGTAAAATGTGTTTGAATAGCTTTGGAACTCAGGTTAAATTAAACGAACATAAAGAATATTGCGGAGTTCATAAAGCTGTTAAAGTAGATCTACCAAAACCTTATGATAACATTTTGCAATTTGAAAATTATAGACACTCTTTAAAAGTACCTTTTACAATTTATGCAGATTTTGAATGTACGTTACAAAAGATTGATACCTGCAAACCAAATCCCGATGAATGTTATACAAATGCCATTCAAAAACATGAACCGTACAGTTTTGTTTACTACATGAAAAATGTCGAAGACGATAGTAGGAAAAACTATGTAGGCGATTATAAACTTGTACAATATTCTGGGCAGGATGTGGTAAAAGTATTTTACGAAAAAATAAAAAAGGATGCCATAATGGTGGCGAAAAAATACTATGACGTTAATATTCCCATGACAAATTTAACCGAAGAACAACAAAGAGAATACGATAGTGCTGAGAGTTGCCATATTTGTGAAAGAAAATTTAATGAACTTCCACCTATAATTGAAAATAGACATGATGTACTGAGAAAAACAATTAAACACTTTATCGATAAACAAAATGATGTTAAAGCAGATGAATATATTGAAGAATTAGAAGTTTCGAAGGAAAATATACCTGATAATTGTATAAAAGTAAGGGATCACTCACATTTGACTGGAATGTACAGAGGAGCGGCTCATTCGATTTGTAATTTAGAATATAAAAATCCAAAGTTTATTCCAGTATTTTTCCATAATCTTTCTGGCTACGATGCACATCTATTTATTAAAGAATTTGAAAAAGATAATTACGATATTAAACTTTTACCACAAAGTGAAGAGAAGTACATTTCCTTTTCTAAAATGGTAGCTTATAAAAGTAATGAACTCGATAAAAATGGCAACAAAAAGATAAAGACTATAGAATTGAGATTCATAGATTCTTTTAAGTTTCTTTCTGCTTCTTTAGATTCTTTAGCTAAAAGTTTAACCAAAAATCAATTTAGGGAAATAAGAAAGTATTTCCCAAAAGAACATCTCGAACTAATTACTAGAAAATTAGCTTATCCATATGAGTATATGGACTCTGTTGAAAAATATCGAGAAACTAACCTTCCACCTATAGAGAAATTCTACAGTAAACTCACTGGAGAAAATGTTAAAGGAAATGATTATAAAAATGCTCTAGAAATTTGGTCTACATTCAAAATTAAAAATTTGGGAGAATTTACAGAACTTTACAATAAAATTGATGTTCTTTTGTTAGCGGATATCATGGAAAACTTTAGAAATATATCTTTAAAAAACTATAAATTAGATCCCGCTTGGTACTATACAACACCAGGTTTCGCTTGGGATTGTATGTTGAGAATGACCAAACAAAAGATTGAATTGTTAACGGATTATGATAAGATTTTACTCGTAGAAAATGGAATAAGAGGTGGAATTTGTCTATGTTCAAAACGATACGCGAAAGCCAATAATAAATATATGGGAGATCAATTCAACAAAGAAAAAGAATCTGTTTTCATTGAGTATTTGGATGCAAATAATCTTTACGGTTGGGCGATGAGTAAATTTTTACCTTATGGAAATTTTGAATGGAAAATGGATCTAGATAATTTCGATATACAATCCATTCCTGATGATTCACCCAAGGGCTATATTTTAGAAGTTGATTTAAAATATCCTCAAGAACTCCACGATTTACACTCTGATTTTCCTTTAGCCCCTGAAAATAACTATGAAGATGAAAAACTACCAAAACTTTTAACCACGTTGTATGATAAGAAAAAATACGTTATCCATTACATTACGTTAAAACGGTATTTACAACTAGGAATGAAATTAGAAAAAATTCATAAGGTTTTAGAATTTGACCAAAGTGCTTGGTTAAAAATCTATATTGATTACAATACAAATCTTAGAGCAAAAGCCAAAACAAAATTCGAACAAGACTTTTTTAAAATTATGAACAATAGTGTATCTGGTCGGACAATGATGAATGTGCGTAAACATGTGGATATTAGGCTTTGTTCTGATGGTTTTAAATTGGAAAAACTAATTTCAAAACCAAACTTTAAAGGTAGAACTATTTATTCCGAAAACTTAGCGGCTGTACACATGGAAAAAGTAAATATCACACTTAAACAACCAATTTTCATCGGAATGAGTATTCTAGACATTTCCAAAACTTGCATGTATGATTTTTATTACAACACGGTTAAAAAACAATATAAAAGTGATGTAAATTTATTATACGGAGATACAGATAGTTTAATAATGGAAATAAAAACGGATGATTTTTATAATGATATGAAAAATATGTTGGATCATTTCGATACTTCCGACTATCCAAAAAATAATGTTTACAACGTTCCACATGTTAATAAAAAAGTGTTGGGGAAATTTAAAGATGAGTTAGAAGGTAAGATTATGAATGAGTTTATTGGACTTCGTCCAAAGTGCTACGCTTTTAAAATATTCGAAACTAATGATGTTACGAAAAAATCTAAAGGAGTAAAGAAAAATGTCGTTAATAAGGGTTTAAGTATAGAGGATTATAAAAGATGCTTATTCTTTAAAGAACCAAACTATCAGAAACAGATATTATTCAAATCGAAAAAACACGATGTGACCACAGAACAACAGAATAAGAAAGCTCTTTCCGCTCATGATGATAAAAGATTTATAATGAAAAATGGCATAAATACTTTGGCTTGGGGCCACTATAAAATAAACATAAGTAGAGACAAGTTTAAAACTCACCTTGAAGAAATAATAAAAGAAAACAATAAAAAAGACTAGTGTGTTATCCGTTAAATATGAGTAAGAAAAAAATAGGTTTTAAGTTTGTTTTTATAGAGATTCCCTATAAAAACGTAATAGATACTAAGTCTTTGAAAAGCATAATATTTACTCAAAGTCAATCAGAAAGGCATTTGACTTTTTATCTGTTCCATTATAAATAAGTTTTTCAGGATGTCTTTCTGGATTGTTTCTAACGTGATTAAGAAGTCGACGTGAAATTCTTTTAGGTAAAAACAAACATATCTCTTCATCATCATAATCAATTTTAACGACAACGCTTTCACCATATTCCGAATTTTTTATAAAATTTTCCAAGATGGTATAAGTTCCTTTTTTAATATCCTTGAAAGATGAGTAGTTTGATTTTTTAGCGGCATTCTTATATATTTCAATCACTGACATTTTATTATAAAAGTTATTCTTTTAACTACCCCCCTCACTTTTTTTATTATCCACCCACTTATTCTTGTATGGATACTATCCTGTCTCCCATCCTACTAACTCCTCATTAGTGAAAACATCAGAGGGAGCTAAATTTCAAAAACTTTGACCCCTAAAAGGTTCTAATTTTGCATTTTTTCCTAATTTTTAGAGTTCACTAGAGTTTCTGATAAAAAATATTTTTAAAAAAAGTCACCCCCCCCGAAAAGTCACTGTGTTTAAAAAGTGTGTTCTGTTATTTTATGTTAAAAAGTTTTAACAGGGATTTAAGTCGATAAATGAAAAAGTCACTGGTTCTGATGTTTTGTGTTAAAAAGTTTTATCAGGGATCTAAGTCGGTTAATGAAAAAGTCACTGGTTCTGATGTTTTGTGTTTAAAAATGTGTTCTGATGTTTTGTGGTAAAAATTTTTATCAAGGATCTAAGTCAGTGCGCCAGGATTGGCTTTTGGATACTACTTATATATATATATATATATATATATATATATATATATATATATATATATATATAAAATTATAATTTTTGGTGTCTTTCTGCAGTGAATTCAGGATGGTCTGAAACGGATTTTGGTATAAAAATCTTTCGGAAATTCGAGTTTTAAAAATTTTGGACCGAGAACAATAGCTTCCTTTTCTTCGAAAATTCGCTAAAAGTAATTTGTCTCCTACGATTCTGCCATCTTAACACTGCATATGTTATTACTATGTACAGTATTATTACGGGGTTTTTATCCCTACCACTGTGTAACCAATAAAGAGTTAAAGAGTTAAAAAGAGTCCTGACAGTCCAGTGGAATGCAGACAGCGACTGAGAGCTACTCACCGGGATCAGCAACAGAAGCAGCGGAGAAGTTGGGAAAAGTTGGGATGCTGTGACCCAATTTTCTTGGCGCTCTTCGTCGAAGTTGGCAGGATGCTGGGACCTGAAGGCGACAACGTAATAAGAGGAAGAGCTCCACTAACTTCATGCAACTCCGATGGACTCCCACCCGTAAACCATCAGGACGATATTATCCTGATGTTTCGCGACTTCAAAGTTGAAAGGTTAATCGCCTGCATCTCGCACTATCACTTTCACGCCGAACGTATCACAAAACTACCACTAAATTAACTAGATATAAAATAACAGGTGTCATAAAATTTTTTTGCTGAGCGATTACATAGGTGTATTATTCACATAATAATAAACCAAAATCCAACTGATCCATCCTCACAGATACAACAATATAAGTAGGTAGAATACCCATTCATGCAATAAAAATATTCTTCAAATATTGGAATGCAAAAATTTCAATTTAAAGCAGTAGGTAAGGAACCCGTGGTACCGACACATCAAATAAAACATGGTCTGGGGATTGTAACAAATAGGTAGCTAAAATTTTCAGACAAAAATTTTAATAATTGAAAACTATCATGAAATAGGTACATTCTGAATTTTATCGTTTCATAACTGATGTTTTAGGTAGCATGGCAACGTTTCTGACTCCCTCTTACAGGTACCTGGTTAGTATTTTGGTTTATTATTCTGCGAATAATACAACTATGTAATCGCTCAGCAAAATTTGTACAACACCACCTCAAAATTTTTCTTTTACGATTCAAGGTGCGTACTTTGGTCAAAACTGACTTCATATCCGGTCTTCTCGTCCCAAAAAACATGGAAAATGATATCTCGAAAGCTTATGTTACTAAAACACAAAACGCTGCAAAGTCCTTGTCACATGGGTTTATTATTCTACTGGACATAGTAGAGAAATTTTGGCTGTTCATTTATTGTTTCATTCATGTGCAATTATTGAAATGGCTATTTTTTTATGTTATCGACCAATTTTGGCCCCCAAAAACACGAATTAGACTCGGTTTTTTTAAAAAGATTATCTTTGATCATTTACAGTACCTTTTAATTGTCTTGATTCACCTGTTCATACTACTTCTAGTGTTATTATACAAATGTATGGTGATTTCAGACAATTTCCCAGGTTTTTGACTCATAAAAAATGAATTTCGGGAGCTTAACCTTTGTTACAACCTCAATTCTTCACTCTTCGGTCAAAATAAACTTAATATTCGGCATTCTCGCCCTACAAAACGTGGAAAACTATACATCACAAGCTCATGTTAACTAAAACCTCAAACATCCCTGGAAAACCCCTATTTTTATATCCGTTTTTCTCCCATCACTCCCCTGGGTGTATTCCGATCGGGCTGACGAGTTTAGGAGCACAGCTAGGACTCAAATGTAGCATGTGTGCGAAAGAACTAATTATTTAGACCGAAAATGAAGCCGGTATGCATGATACCGGCGGACGCCGGACGGACATTGTATTTGCACTAGAAAAAGTGTCAACACGTGGATCAAGACGATTAAATGGCACTACCAATGATCAAAGATAGTTTAAAAAAAATAAAAAAAAGGAGCGTACCCAATTTGTGTTTTAGGGGCCAAAATTAATTGAAACCATCAGAAATAGCTATTTCGATTATTACGCATGAAAGAAACAATAAATGAACAGCCAACATTTCTGTAGGTATGTCCAATAGAATAATAAACCCATGTGACAAGGACTTTGCAGCGTTTTTAATTTTAATAGCATCCGGTGGTCCACGGGGCGAGCACCCCCCCCCCAAACAAGTCAGTTTGTATTATTTGCTTTTCTTTTTTCTCTGTTGGGGAATAAATGGTTGGTGAGTTGTCCTGTATATCACCAGCAGTGACAATCGCCACTGGTGCGGTCCGTTCAAAACAGCATTCAAGTACTTCGCACTCACTGGATCTACTCACCCACAGAACACACAAAGGTGAGAGGCGGGCGGGAGTAGTACAAGGCCCTTTGTCTCCATCATCGCATTATACTTCTACGTATATTTTATAATTCGATGGTCTTCGTCGACGTAGCCGCTTCCCCCACTGCTCTGACCTCACCACAACAGCCGATCCGATTGCGTTTATGTGTTTTGTGGTGTTCTCACGCTTTCAACGCGCTTTTCCGCTCATTCCTCAGTGGTTGGAAGGAGTGACACGTCTTTTTCCCGATACCTCCTCAATTTGTCAAGCCGATATTATGGCCGACTATTTCTTTTGGTTTATTATTCTGTGAATCCACTCAGCCGATGTATTCCCTCACGAAAAAGTTTTTATAACACCCCCTCAAAATTTTTTCTTTTACGTTTCAAGGTGCGTAGATTCCAAAAATGCAATGTCCGTCCACAGTCCGCCGTATCTACTTGTAATTTCAATCTAAAAAATTCGTTCTTTTGCACACAGGCTCCATTTGGGCCCTAGTTGTGTCCCGAAACTTCACAGCCCGATCGGAATATATCCAGGGGTGTTTCGGGTGAAAAAGGGGTTTAAAAATAGGGTTTTTCGAGTTTTTTTTAAAAGGTTTTATTGAACATGAGGTTGTGGGGTAACGTTTTCTGTGTTTTGTAGGGCGAGAAGACCGAATATGGTTGAGTGAAAAACTGAGGTTGTAACGAAGGTTCAGCTCCCAAAATTCTTTTTTTCTAAGTCAAAAACCTGGTCCCTGGTACCTGGTTGTCTGAAATCACCATAAATTTGTATATTAACACTAGAAGTGGCATCAACAGGTGAATCAAGACAATTAAATGGCGCTATCAATGATCAGATAATTTAAAAAAAGGAGCCTAATTCGTGTTTTTGGGGGCCAACATTGATGGAAACCATCAAAAATAGCTATTTCAATTATTGCACATGAAAGAAACAATAAATGAACAGCCAAAATTTCTGTAGTAAGTCCAATAGAATAATATATTATAAACCCATGTGACAAGGACTTTGCAGCGTTTATGGAATCTACGCAACTTGTAACGTTAAAGAAAAAATTTTGAGGGTGTTATAAAAAATTTTTCGCGAGGGAATACATGGGCTGAGAGGATTCACAGAATAATAAACCAAAATCAGCCATAATGTTGGACTTCTAGCCGCAAAAACTGTAAGGACATTGGAATGTTGATTACCTAGCGCTCTTCCATCAAGTTTCTTGACTTACAGTAGACCACTAAACAGTGCTAAAACTGTACATATTTAGCATAGACTTTGGCACTGCGAGATTAGCGGCACTTCATGTTGTTAGGCAGAGTTTAAAGAAAGAAAAAGACTGCAAGTATACTAGTTTTATTCAAAAAGCGAGAAGACATTACTACACGAAAGACGAGCGCACACGACTTACTTGGAGGGGAGTAGAACTTCCCCAGAGAGAGTTGAAAGGGATGATAGGTAGAGCAACAGGAAGCTAATGGTGAATTACCTATTACAACACCCCGCCTTAATTCGGCCATTACATGTAGTATTATACAGAGAGTTAAGAAATCTTGAGCAAAAACATTTTGAATATCATAACAAATAGGTAATCACATAAGTAGAATTAAGTAAATAGTAATAGTTCACGTAACATCTCAAAAGTAAATTAATAGCATTAACTAGAACATTTAACTTGGAACTTTTTTTTAAATATATAAATAAATAACATTAAACATTATTTTTCGCAAACCCCTAATTTTTGCCGAAATTCACGGAGCTTAGGTGAAGGCAAAGCTTATGTGAGGCAGTCAGCTATCTGATCACAAGTAGGTATATATTCCAAAATGATGTTTCTTTCTATTACATGATGTCTGACAAAATGAAATTTAACATCTATGTGTTTAGACCTTTTGGTTTCAAAATTGCTAGCGATCTTAATGCAGGATTGATTGTCCTCAAATATGCGCGTTTCTAAAATTTTTATTCCTAGATCTTCAATCAGTTGCTTAATGAATAACACTTCACAGACGCAATCTGCTAGAGCATAATATTCACTCTCTGCTGAGCTGAGGGCTATGGTTGCTTGTTTCTTGGAGCGCCATGCGACGGTATGACCATTCAGTTGAATAGTCAACAGTACAAGTCAAATGAAGCCAGAAGACCTTGTGGTACTATGAGTATAAGTCAACTTACACTACGAATACTGCACAGTTACTCTTTAGTTTACCGTTCAAAGTAGTATAAGTCAGGTTATACTGATATGACCACAAACATTTGGTTGGAAGACCTGACTTGTACTACTACGGCAAAACTGCAACACTGCAATAGTACGTCAGGAGTTGTTGCCAATGATAAAAGAGGAAAAAACAGCAAGCCTCACAAACACAGCGCCGAAAAAATTGAGTTGGTACGAAACCAAATCAAATCGTTTCCTCTCTACGGGTCTCATTATACTCGTAGAGAGAGCACCAGGCTCTACCTGCCCCCTCACCTGAGCCTCAGAAAAATGTATCGCCTGTACAGTAAAAGGAATTTCGTTAAATGAAAATTTCTTTCAAAAAGCCCAAGGTAAATACATGCAATAAGTGTGACGTCTTGGCTTTAAAATTAAAAGTTTCCACTGATGACTTGGAAAAAGCTCAAATACAAAGGGAAATCGACGATACTATGCACATGCTGATGAGGCATATTTGCAAAAAAAGAAGACATAATACTGGCAAAAAAAGGTGAAATTTACTGCTATGCCTTCGATTTACAGCAGTGCCTGCCCACACCATATTTAAATTCTGCATCGGCATTCTATTGCCGACAGTTGTGGACGTACCTACAATCTCACGATGCATGAAATGGACACAGAAACTGTAAAGTGTTACATGTGGGACGAGACCCAAGGAGGGAGAGGAGCCAACCAGATTGCGACATGCGTGTTCACCGAATTATTGTCTGTGCCTTCACACATTTCACATGTCATTCTCTACTCAGATAGTTGTGGTGGCCAGAACCGCAACTCTCATGCGGCTGCAATGTTTTTAGTGGTCATGCAGAGAATAGAACACTTGAAAACAATTGACCATACATTTATGGTCGTGGGGCACAGCCACATGGAATGCGATGTGGACCACGGTCAAATTGAGAAACTGAAAAAAAAGACTGATATTCCTATAAACCATCCACACGAATGGTACCAGTTCGTACGGTCAGTCGGGAGTGAAAAGAAGTTCAATGTGATCGAACAAACCTACAAAGATTTTTTATAGTTCTCAGATCTTCTCAAAAAATATCTGGTTTTCAGAAAAGAGGACACAGAGGGGAGAAGCGTGAATTGGCTGACTATAAGATGGTGCAGGTAAAGGTTGGTGCAGGTACAAAAGAATTTGATACTATGTTGTTCAAGGAAAGTCTTAGAGAAGACGAGGAATTCAGAACGCTCAGCTTCAAACGTCGAATCAAAAATCAAGTACAACTTCAACCTGCAAAGTCGTACACTTCAACTCTGCCAGTCTCAGTTAAGAAAAAAAATTATTTACTTTCTTTGTTGCCTCAAGTGTTTTTCATCCTTTTTACAAAAATTTGAAAACTGACAAAGATGTTGAAGACACTTTATTAGATGAAAACACCCTATCTCCTGATGAGCTCAATAAGTAATTAGCTTTTTATTTATTATTTTATTTTTATAACAAACAAAAATGTTTACTTTTCCTTAATCATTATTCACAGTAATATTAATAATAACATTTTCTCTCGTGTTCTGTAATAACATTTTTTGAATAAACTGCTCACGGCACTGTTTTTATATAATTGTTATTAATCAAATCCCCGTCTGATTCCAAACAAATACAGTGAATAATTAAAAAAGGTTACTTTTTTGGAACTTCCTTACCTTCTACTGTCTTGTTTCTTTCTGTCAACTTTTCCTTGACAAATGAATGATAAATTCTGTTCTTGAATTAAATTTCTTTTTCAAAATGGAGTAAAATTTTAGTATTTAAAGTACGATGATGTGTGGTTTAAAAAGTATAAGTCAATTTTTCTTGGGGGGTGAAACAGTATAAGTCAAAAAATCCAGCGAAAAAAATAATTTATTGGAAAATACACCATATGCATCTGTAGTTCAACTCTCAAACAGCAATTTCACAGCAAAAAACCAGAAGGATGTGGACCAACAAGCAGGTCAGAAGGGTACAAACAGAACCACATTCAGACGCCCCACGAAAATGGCCTCCCTTGAAAAATTAGGTTTTATGATTTATATGTACTAGTTTTCCCGCTCCGCCTAGATTTATTATACAACGATTTCACCCTCGTCACGGACTGCAAAAGTTTCCAAGCTAGGTAGCTATATTAAGCAAACTTTAAACACTAGAGTACACCGTTGGTGGTCGTACCTCCAAATGTTCGTTTTTACAATTCAGTACCGACCAGGCACGAAGATGCAGGTGGTCGATTCCTTCTCTGGGCATCCCGTCGGCTCGCCTACCGAGCTCGACATTTTTGAAACTCAATTTAATGACGATCAAGATGAAATTTCGTTAAATGAAGAGAATTCTGAAATCCCGAAAATACAAATCACAGATACAACGCACAAAAAGTGGATCGAAAAACGGGTCAATTTAATGGAATTAACAGAATTGGCTCCTTATAGCTCAAGCGGAAGACCTCGATATCAAAAATATTAAGGAAAAATTGGAACAAGGTGGACTTGAATTTGATCTGGCCAAAACATATTTCGTTCGAGACGGAATTCTTTTCCGCGTATTCCAGCACAATAGGAAAACCAAAAGGGCCCCGATTTGTCCCGCGAAATATCGTTGGGTAGTATTCAATTCGATTCACGAATCCATTCTTCACTGTGGAGTTCAGAAAACGATTGATAAGGTCCTCGAAAAATTTTGGTTTTCCGGTTTGAATAAATTCGTTCGAAAATACATTGATAACTGCATTACTTGTAAAATTGCGAAATCACCCACTGGGCCAGAACAAGTTCAACTCTATCCGATTCCCAAAAACGACGTTCCCTTTGACACAGTGCATATTGATTTGACTGGTCGTTTATCAGGCTCCTCAGGATCGCCTGACTATTATTTTGTTTCTATATGTGCTTTCACTAAGTATGTTCTCCTTCACCATACCCGCACCATGAGCGCCAAAGCGGCGATAAATGCTCTTTCTGAACTTATTGCATTGTTCGGAGCCCCATCAAGGTTGATCTATGATCAGGGGACTTCGTTCACGGCGACTGCGTTTGTGGACTTTTGCGCCAAAAATGGAATTAAGACCCATGCAATTGCCACAGGCGCAAGTCGTGCCAATAGCCAAGTTGAACGTGTGATGTTAAGCATCACTAACCTTCTGACCGTCGCACAGCATATAAAACCACAAACAATTAGAAGTTTGGCCTCAAAAGTTCAGCTCACAATAAACGCAACTGTACATCGCGTCACAGGTGTATCGCCCATAGAGGCGCTCACTGGACGTAAACCATCCTTGCCCGGCGCATTGAAGGTGGACGAAAATTTATGCCCACCAACTCGTTCTGATTTAGCCGAGTTGAGGACTCAGATTAAAACTAATCTCGATCAAGCCGCTCAGTACGAACTGCAGCGTTTCATAGGCAAAAAGGCTCCAGTTCGACCTTTAGAACTAGGAGACCTGTTTGTACGCCTTGTAGAACCAAGACGGAGAGAGAAAACTGCTCCTAAATTCAAAGGAACATATAAAATCATTGAAATTCTTCCATCATTGAAAATTTAGAGTGTATACACATGTGTTATAATAAAAATGCCTCCAAGCCATGCGGTTGTGCGTCTGCAGCGCTCATACCGCTGGTACGGGATTTGCTATGATCGGGGAGTGATGCTACTTTGGTGGGGTTGCCCTGACGTTGCAAATCCTTGGCAATTTTATCCCCACTTGGCACACCGTATGGGGACCGCGGCCCTGTGCGAGTGTCTATAGCGGCCACCTATTCGAGTAGTTTCCTAAATGATGTAAATCCATCCATTTCTAAAGGAAAAGAAAATAAATGACAAAAAAAATTAATTAAATTTCATATTCGACTAAATTAATGCTCGAACCCCAAGGTGGTGGGATGTGAGTGAAGCCGCTCTGCCTTGCTTTGTCTCGGATGGTGGGCGCTCATATCTCGGAGTTGTCTAGCAAGACTAGACCCCTCTCATCCAGATAAATATCTGATGGTAGGTACGATTGGTAACTAACCGACGGCCGGGAGGGATTGCTATAGTTTCTGGACTAAAATTGGTACCAGATCATCTCATTTTCATGCACGACATGATCGGCCTCAGCTTTTAGTTTGACTCCGTCGAGACGCTATAGCACTGTAGTTTCTAGCACGACTAGATTGCTTGCCAGCCACAGCGTTAAGCTTGACTCTGGAAGCACTACAGAATATCAAATCGATGCGCATCAAACTCTTTATTCTAGGCCTTTAGCTTTGCCCTAGAACGTCATAACATGACGACATAATATGTCACAAAAAACTAAGCGATAGTAACTAACATGATAACACTGCGAAAGAATTCACGATATTTAAATAAAGGTACAAGTATGTTATAGCCCCGCCAATATCGATTGTATCGATTATCTCAAATACATCGATCCTTGTGGTATCGATGACGGCTCAATATGGCGTCCCGATGCCTACATCCCGGGTGCCGATATCAACTTTCAAAATGAATACGGGAAGACCATTGTAAGGACACAAAAAAATAAGAGTGACTATAACATACTTGTACCATCTATTCAGAAGTCCCAAACAACCTGCTCATTCACGGGATAGTTTCTGGGATTGTTTATCTTTTTTGAGATGCGAGCGCTAGCGAGCATCCAGATCGCTTGACAATGCGAGCGGCGGAATGGGAACTAAACTTCTTGTACACCCACCGTCTTGTCTGATACACGTCATCGATACCACAAGGATCGATGTATTTGAGATAATCGATATTGGCGGGGCTATAACATACTTGTACCTAAATAAATATTCCACCAATGAGGAATGGTGTACCTAACTGACATATGTTCGGAAAATTTCCGTATCCCTGAAAATAATGGAACAAACCTAACTCGTTCTCCACAAGTCAAAAGGCGCTCTCGCTTCTCAAAAATGCTCTCGCTTCCCAAGGGAACCCCTTGTAAAAGAAGGCTCCAAAGGCTAAACCTATTCAGTCAGAATGGTCGAGTGGTCTTGTTGTGACGTATGGGAAGAAAGGATATCCTCCCTTTACCTGAGAGGCAGAACTTGGGCCATTAATCTCTATTCTCTTGCAGGTGGGTAGTCACCCGAAGTCGCATAATGTGTCGTTCAACCTTACTCCTTGAAAAACGAAGATAAAACACTATCTGCTAAAAGACGGTGAAAAGCCGCAATAATTTCTATTTGCCCAACAAAAAGGTCGCCCCCCTCCCCCCTTCCATACTTGCTAACTTCTTGGGACTACCTCAAAACTCAACTGCTTCCAACTAATGCTTGTTTTTTTTTATCTTTCAGAAGGAAACCGCTAAACCTTGGCGACGGAATTATATTGTAAATACTGTTTGAGAACCAACATTATAACATTGCACTTTTCCAGAGATGTTAAACTGGAAATACCTACGTCAACTGAAATATTTAAGTTGGAATATTTAAAGAGACTACCAGCACAGATCTGACCTTGGGATAGCTATTATTTCCCGTAGCAAGTTTTCGTCCAACGATGCTCAACTTCATGAGTCGATTGGTTGAGCGGGGCGATGGGTTCGCCAACACACCTATTGCTATCATTAAACAATCAGACCATGAATGACCGTCGTAAGGTTTCTTGCTACACAAATGTAAATCGTAAAACCCCTCGTACTTAATCCCACTTCAAGAAGAGGTCAACAAACCCGGACCTCGCGTTTGGCCAAAATTCGGTCCAGCGTTTGGTCCTCAGGGAACCACTCCATAGGTAACGTCGCGGACTAGTGGTAGACTCGTTAGGCTCCCACATGCCATACTGGCAATTAAATTGATGGAGCCATTCGTTCATTTTTCCGTGTGAGATCCACGGAATGTCAGGTAGGCCGTTTCGTGGAGTGTGAAAAAAATCAAAACCAAATTAATATTTTGACATCGCTTCATTCCTCGAGAACCTCCTGGCAGTCTGCACAATGGGGTTGGTACCTGTTCATAGGGTCCTCTCCCCCCCTCCTTTAGACCGACATTTGCTTTTCAAAGACGGAGTGGCTGGTAGTCAGTCTCGAGTCACCAACAGAGCCCCTTGCGAATGAGTTGTAAATCCACGTTTATTAAACATCTATCTTTTTCGTTTCATTTTCAATTGAATTTATTCATTTTCTCCCCTCCTCTGAGAACAGAATATATTATTCGAAAGACACCTCCAAAAAGATCCCAGGAAAGGGTGGTGATCCGCTCATAACCCGCCTGGGCATATCCTCACATCACTCGTGATGAAATAAGCCAATTTAAATTCATCACAGTGGTGAACACACAACCTTCTCCTCCCTCTTCTCTCATCGCAGCCTCCAGCGATTTTAAATGCTAAATTCAAAACTCACCCAACTGCAATTTTACAATTTAAATTTTAAATGTTTCCACCAACCCCACTCTCTCCGCCGACGTCATGACGGCCGCCTCCTCCTTTCCACTCTCGCTACCCCCCTTCTATTCACACGACCCCCTCTCATTGGTTCTTCCAAATTGACGCAGCCTTCTCCGCCGCCGGCATCCGCAGCCAGAGGACCCGCCCGCTACTCTCGAGTCATCTCTCTTCTACCATACGAAATTCTTCTACAGACGTCGGACATCTCGCCAGACGCCGCTGCGGCCTATGATGACCTCCGCTCCCGCCTCATCTCCCTCTATCACCCGTCAAAAATCGTACGGATCGCCGCACTGTCGCAACCCCACCACCTAGGCAACATGAAGCCCTCCCACCTCTTCCGACGCCTGCGACACCAGCTGCAGGGCGCGATGACTGCAGACATTGCCCGCACGTTTTGGCTGCGTGTGCTCCCCCACCCCATCCAAATGGCGCTCGCCAGCCACCTAGACGGACCCGACGACGATCTCCTCCGACTGGCGGACACGGTGCATGACCTCGCCGCGTCCGCCACCATCGGCGAAATCCGCACCCCTCGCCCCACCACCCCCCTGCAACAACAGAACCGCTCCTCCGAGCGCCGCCGACCCCTCTCCACGGATCGCCGACGACCCCCCTCCAATGATCGCCGGCAGCCCCCCTCCATGGACCACCGGAGGGCGCCCTCTCCAGATCACCGCCCTCCTGCCGATACCTGTCCGGCCCCGACCCCCCCCCCCCCCTCTCACCGGAACAGAACCCCCTACCTCCCCGCTGACCATCCCCACCGATGTTTTTACCACGTAAACTTTGGTGAGGAGGCTCGCAAATGCCAACCCCCATGCGCCCCAGGGACACATCCGATCCCCCCCCGGCCTCCATCGACGCCACCTCAACCACACCCGTTCCCCCACCACAGAATGAGGACCATCCAGCACCGCCACGCCTCTTCTACGCCGCCACCACTCGCACCCCGACCCCGGGCCAACCAGCTGCGCCCAAACGCGTCTCCTTCGCTGCAGACGCCCCCCCCCCCCCCCACCTCCGCCACAGCGGCCCAGCCCCTATGCCGCTGTCGCGGACACAACCCCCGACGCCACTGTCGCCAACTTAACCGCATCACCCAACGCCCCTCTCCCCCAAAGACCACGCACCTACGCCAAGGCCGCCCGAACCTCCACCACCGCCTCCCCCACTGATACCATCTTACCCCACTCGGCCCCCTCCAACCAACGCCTCTTCATCCGTTGCAAGCGGACCAACGTCCCCTTCCTCGTGGACACAGGGGCGGCCCTCCCCATTTTCCCCAATTCCATCCTCCGTCGTCAGGCACGCTGCCACCGACAAACCCTCTACGCCGCCAACGGTACCACCATCCCGTCCTTCGGGAACTACCACTCTATCGTCCACCTCGATGGACTCGCATACGAGTGGATTTTTACCATGGCGGACGTAGAGAAACCCATCCTGGGGGCCGACTTTCTCGCCTATTTCGGCCTCCAGGTGGACATCAAAAACGCGCGCCTGATTGACCCCTCCACCAACAACCCCTCCCCGGTTTCATCAACTCAGTCCACCCCTCTTCAAACCGCTTCACCTCCCTCCTCCTAAATTACAAACCCCAACGCCGCCCCTCCTCCCACCTAGCCACGATACAGCACCATATTGAGACAACGGGCCCCCCACTCTCTGCCAAAGCACGGAGACTACACCCCCTCCAGCTCAAACAGGCACATCAACACTTCGACCGCCTCATAGCGGACAAAATCATACGCCCCTCCAACTCCCCTTGGGCTTCCCCACTCCACATCGTGCAGAAGCCCAATGGGGATATTCGCCCCTGTGGAGATTATCGTCGCCTCAACTCCAAAACCACGCCCGACATCTACAACGTCCCCCACCTCCAGGACTTCTCTTCCTACCTTCATGGCGCTACTATCTTTTCCACGCTAGATATTTCCCGGGCGTTCCACCATATAGACATCTACCCACCAGACATCCCAAAAACTGTGATAATAACACCGTTCGGGCTTTTCGAATATCTCAAGATGGGATTCGGCCTCCCCAACACTGCCCAAACATGGCAGCGTTACATGGACCAGATTTTACGAGGCCTACCATTCGTTTTTTGTTTTCTTGACGATGTCTTGGTCGCTTCCCACACTCCCGACGAGCACTTTGAACACCTCCGCCAAATTTTGGAAATTTTCTCTTCAGAGGGACTCGAGATTAACAAGGACAAGAGCGTGATCGCCCAGACCTCTGTCCACTGCCTTGCACACCTCGTCACCGCCACCGAGATCACCCCATTACCTGACAAGATTCAAGCCCTCCGAGACTTCCCACAACCTCGCACCGTCACTGAACTTTGCCGCTTCCTCGGCATGATAAACTTCTACCGTCGCCATATGAAACACGCCGCCTACCATCAGCTTCCTCTCATCAATGCCATTCCCCAACCCGCAAAAAAACACGACAACAGACCAATCGAATGGAATCCCGAACTTACCTCCGCATTCAACACTTGTAAAAACGATCTCGCCGCCGCCGCTCTACTAGCCCACCCAAACCCCCACGCCCCCCTCTCCATCACTACCGACGCTTCCGACTGGGCGATAGGGGCAGTACTCCACCAGCACACCGGCGCCACCCCCCAACCTCTCCGCTTTTTCTCCAAAACCCTATCCCCCACACAGAAAAACTATTGCACATTCGACAGAGAGCTCCTCGCCATCCACGAAGCCATTAAACACTTTCGTGACTTCATGGAGGGCCGGCAGTTCTCTGTTATCACCGACCATAAGCCACTTACCCACGCCCTCCTCCAAAATCGCAAATCCGCCTCGCCTCGTCGCCTCCTGCAGCTCGAATTTATCGCACAATTTACTACAGATATTCGATATTTGCCGGGAGCCGACAACTGCGTGGCGGATACGCTCTCCCGCCCCACACCCGCGCCGCTGGCGGAACTACTGCCCTTCCCCTCCCCCCAAATTCTCAAACAAAATCGGAAACCCGATTCCGACCCAGCCCTGGCCAAGCTAATCTCCGCCTCTAAATTGCAACAACTGCCACCCCACGACCTCTGGTGCGACGTAACAGCCGACTCACCGCGCCCTTGTGTCCCACCAGATCTCGGGCAGCAGTTGTTCCTCCACTACCACTCCCTCCACCACCCCGGCATCCGGGACCTTCTTAAAACTTCTGGCCCCATATGAACACAGATATCCGTAACTGGGTTCTGAGGTGCCAGCAACACAAGGTCTCGGCTCACCCCCGAGTCCCCCCTCACCATATTGATGACTCCCTGCCGTGGGAACATATACACCTAGACCTCATCGGCCCCCTTCACCCCTCCGAGGGAAAAAAGTACTGCCTCCTATGATCGACCGTGCGACATAGGCGTCGTGTGTGTATTCCACTCGCCCACATATCCGCAGACACCATCACTACGGCGTTCCTCAACAATTGGATTGCCCGCAATGGATGTCCGCGGACCGTCACGGTCGAACAAGGGAGGCAGTTCGAATCCGCCCACTTTTCAGACCTCCTCCGTTCCCTCGGCATTCACAAGATTCACACCACCCCCTATCACCACCAATCTAACGGGAAAGTAGAGCGGTGGCACTCCGTGTTAAAACAAGCCATAGCCACCTCATCCACCTCCACCTCATGGACCAAAACACTACCCTACGTCCTCCTGAGCCTCCGAACCTCCGCCCGGCTATCCGACAGCACTAGTCCCGCTCAACGAGCCTTCAAAGACCCTCTCCGCTTACCCGCCGACATTTTCCTTTCATGTGACAGCCCGTCAATTAACAGGGAGCCCCTTCACCAACCAACCCCTATTAACGATACAGCTTATCCCAAACGGTTCTACACCGCAACCCACATGTACCTGAAGGAGCCCGGCATCCATAAAACCTTTCAACCCCTCTATGCCGGGCCCTTTCAAGCCAACTAACAGCACCACTACCCTGTTAATTGACGGGAAACCCCATACCGTACCGTTAGCGCAGTGCAAACCCGCTCCAGTTCTCCCTCAACCAACACCCGCTCAGGAGGCAACACCCTCAGCACTCCCCATCACCTCCATCTCCACCACCGTACCATCAATACCACAGCCCGGCCTCCCGACAAACAAAACCCCTCACCGCACCGGACCACGGGGTGAGGCCTTGAACAGGTGGGGCGTCATTCGTCTCACTCAACCGATTGACACCCCACTGTTCACTGCCCTGCCCCGAACACTCGTCGGCCACACCGCCTCACCCGATTCACGGCAGCGGACTGGGACTATGGGGCGGCAGGAGACTGCACATCCCTCTACTTTCTGTGCAGTTGCCCGCCATTCTTCGCCCCAGCTCGGACAAACACCTCGTTCTCCGCACCGACACCACCCTGGGTCTTTGGTCAGACAGGGTCCCCACAGGTTCTCCAACCGCTGGGGAACCTGCCCGACCTACAGCCCATGGCATCCAACCTCGCGTCACTCTGCCGCCGACCAATACTCCATCGCCCATTCTGCACCACCAACACCCACCCACGTCGCACCACGGAATTGGACGGGCCACATATCGGGTCCCCTTCACCCCCTGCTATGTGCCCTCTCCATTCCCTGTGGCGTCTGCCTTCACCACCATCATCGCTGACACATCTCCACTCACATTAACTTGTAACTTATAAATAATTTCACTCACCCTAACTCTAAGCCAATTTTGTGTATATTTCGCCCGTCCTAGCTGTACCCAATTTTGTATATATTCCAAACCTGTAAATACTCTCATATCGCTATTATATAAGTTGAGTCGTCATCACTTATTATACTTAGCCCCTAAGTCACCTTGCCCTCAGCACACTTTGTTTGCCCTCAGGCCCTCAGCCTCACTTCTAAATATCATTCTTGCCTAGTTTTAAGCACCAATTGTAAATATTGTTGTTGCCTAGTTTTAAGCACCAATTGTATATATTGCTGATGCCTAGTTTTAAGCACCAGGCCCTCAGCCCTGTACACCTGCTCCGTGCTCTCAGCCCTCTCTGTTTTCTGCCGGCCCATGTCGGCCTTCAGCCTAGCTACTTTGTTTCTTTGCTCTATCTGGGGGGACCTATGTGGTGGATCCTCCCAGACCCACAACCACTATTCGCCAACTTTAGATCAAAAAGATCCGGGTGTTGGTGGTGGTCCGCCCATAACCTTACCCGGCAACATCCCTCAAAAGATTCCGTGCATGGTGAGGAGACAAGCCACAGGACCCAGGGTACACTACCTGGAGCCCCACCATCAACCCCTAACAGGGGGTTGGAGGGAGAGGACTCACTTTCCTATAAAACCCCGGATCCTGCGACTTTAGCTTCATTCGACACTTCCTCTAACCAGCTCTCTCTTCTCTCCTCCTACCTTGCTCTCTCTCCTCCTCTAAAAGATCCTAGACGTCGGTGGTGGTCAGCCCATAACCGCCTAGGCAAACCTCCTCCTCTAAAAGATCCTAGATGTCGGTGGTGGTCAGCCCATAACCGCCTAGGCAAACCTCCTCTAAAAAAAGATTCCAGATGTCGGTGGTGATTCGCTCATAACCGCCTGGACACCTACCCTCCAAAAGATCCTAGATGTCGGTGGTGATTCGCTCATAACCGCCTAGGCAAATTCAACCAAAACCTTTCCAAAAAGATCCCAGACGTCGGTGGTGATTCGCTCATAACCGCCTGGGCAATTTCCCTCACACCACCGTGATGCCAATTTTAAATTCATCACAGTATAGTTTTGTCTTTGTTTTTTGTTCTCAACAATTCGCAAATTTCAATTCTCAGTTCCAGAATCTATCAAGTACTTTGGAACAAGATGACCAGCGCACTTCCGTGTAGTATGGTAAACCACAATATTACTTTCTACATCGGCTAAGAAAGTAGAAAACTGGCGTTGGTTCAAACCTCGAGATCTTATGAAGTTAATGCATTTTTTGACAGGTTTAATAACGTTGTCCATATTCACCACTTTTGAACATAACACTTCTTGATGAATAATACAATGGATGTAAAGAATTTTGTGTTTCCCAGAAATTTCATAAGCTTTTTTCTGGAAGTCGTATAAGTCGTGAGAACCTCGCCACCAAACCTTTATCATCCCCTGTCATTGACGGAGCTCCATCTGTGGCTATACATGTCAATTTCGAAAGAGGTAATTCAAACTTTTGCAGGAGGCCAAAAACAGCCTCGAACTGGTCCATTCCAGTTGTAGTGTCATGCAATGGAACTACATCTAACAATTCTTCAGAGACATTCAATTCCTGGTCTCAAGCTCGAAGGAAAACTTGGAAGGTGTCGAGTAGAACAGATAAAGTAAACAAGAGTTGGTGGTGAGGTAAGGTGTAGTGTGATGATGAGAGGGGAGGCGACGCGGCGATTCCAAGAGACAGTATAGTTACTCGTATTTATGTTGTCAGTTTGTTTTTTTGGACTATGATCTTTCGCCTATCCTTCAGCCCACTCTATCCTTTCTGAACTCCCTTCTCCCGTCGCCTTCCCAACTTTTACTTTTTCATGACATTGTAGGGTGGGCTGCATTGCACTGATTGCTTGCACCTACTCGTTGGCCGCACATTAACGTCTTGTGGGCCGCACGTTTGACATGCCTGCTCTACTAGCTAGAGGATGGAGGGAGACAGCTCCCAAGCACATAAATACTCGCCTCCTGCCTCCTTTTCCTCATTCTACGCTCTCCTCTAGTCGCTGACTGCTCTCTCTCATCCTAACCTCGTCTCTCTCTCCTATCCCAAAAGATGCTGTGAATGGTGGTGGTACGCTCATAACCAACAGCCAACTCATCCTAAAAGATCTCGGGTATGGTGGTGGTCCGCCCATAACCTACCGAGCACACTCCAAAAAGATCCGGGTGTTGGTGGTGGTCCGCCCATAACCTTACCCGGCAATGAGCCCGAAAAGACTCCGTGAATGGTGGTGGTACGCCCATAACCAAAGGACACATCCGAGAAGATCCCAGGAAATGGTGGTGGTCCGCCCATAACCAGCCTGGGCACATCCTCCCTCGTGCCACTCGTGGTGGATGTATACGCTCAAACACATTCATCACATTTTTATTTGGTAGGAGGTATGTTACTAAGTATATATCCAAATTGAATGCACGATTGTTGAACAGGGTTGGAAAAAAAACAGTTTTTTAAATTTAAATACAAAAAACAGTTTTTTTTTTGTTTAAACAGTTTAAAACGTTTTTTTCCTATGTGAGACAAAGGTTTTTTTTAGGCTGTTTAAAACTGTTTTAAACATTGTTTTAACCCTCCGGAAGGAACATCGGTATCACATACCGCTATGGTTCCTATTTTGAGTTGCGGCGGTGCGAGGGGAAGACGGAGGCGGCTGAGCCCCTCTGACATCTTCGGTCAGGTACCGGCAAGGGCGGGTAGAACGTCGGAGGAATTTTCGCGCCGTTTTTTCCCACGGTAAGTTGCTTATTTGTAAAATGTTGTCGGTATCCCATACCGATGTTCCTTCTAATCGATCAAAAGGTCGTCGGTATCACATACCGATGTTCCTTCCAATCGATCAAAAGGTCGTCGGTATCACGTACCGATGTTCCTTCTAATATCATTACTCAACAACTTTCATTTTTTTTTCTGTAAATCAAACATTTTTCATGTTGTCTACGAGTACCTACCATGCAATTTATGAGCATCCAAGTGGTTTTGCTTACACGAGGAAGCTTTTTTATGTTTTGTTATAGGTAGCGATGGCATCAAACTTTCCTGTTTCCTCTCGTACAAAACGCCTTGTAACTCTCGCACTGATGAAGAACCCTCTCTGATTCAGAATTCAAACATGAGAATAGTATTTTTCTACCATTTGATATTATTTTAATTTTGTACTCTTTACCTAGTCCAGCAGGCTTTTTTTGTTGTTATCAGAATAAGACTGACAACGAAACATTATGACTGAGTATAGGTAGGTACGTAGGAAGTGTGTGTCATTTTTATTAGGTACCTACTTTTGATCTCATTGAGTCCTTCCTATAAGTATGGTTACCAATGTACACGAATTATTGTACATACGAGTAAATATAAGTACCTAGGCTTATCTGAATAAACGTTTATTGCATTGAATAACGTTCCTGAATAATCCCTATACGTTCCCGAATCCTAAATAAAATGTTAAGAGTTGTTAAAAGTTGCAAATATTTATGAAAAATACAGACTTTCTGAAATAGCGGTATCACATACCGACGTTCCCACTAACCGTCAAAAGAAAGATGTTCCTTCCGAAGGGTTAAACAAGTTTTTAAAGATTGCTCATCAAGCAGTCAAGCACTATGGCAGCTTGTGTGGATACAAAAGATTGGCGCAAAACATAGTGCTTTAGGTAACAGGGCTGAGAAAGAAACCATCCAATTTTTTTCTTTTTAAACCATGGCTGAATATTTTTATTACAATTAAACTCATACCTACCTACGACCTAATTTGCTGAAAATGAAAATTAATTTTGAGAAACCCCGATCACAATTTACAA
The DNA here is from genome assembly GCA_954871275.1 of Leptopterna dolabrata. Lineage (NCBI taxonomy): Eukaryota > Metazoa > Arthropoda > Insecta > Hemiptera > Miridae > Leptopterna > Leptopterna dolabrata. The sequence continues at coordinate 148,575,194 of OX940974.1, forward strand.
ATGAAGTAAAGCAAAAAATACGCATAGGTACACAAATTATGCTCTAGAATTCAGGTGTTTCAGCACGGCCACAAGCTTCCCAGCTTTGTCTACCCCCAGTCTATTCCGCAGTTTTGAATGAACCACTCCGAATGTGGAGAACAGCCCTTCGATGCCTGCTGAAGACGTGGTGGCGGTGAAAAGTGGCCAGTGACATGGATTCTTCAGAAATTTTATTCCCAAGTGCCTTCCACCAAGAAAAAATATTCAGGGGAGCATGTAATGCATTGACTTTCGCAGAACGGGGAGGTGAATTTATAGCGAATTCACCATTCAAATGAAAAAATGACCCATCGGTAAATTTCTCCGGAACGCCAAAAGTTCGAACAAAGGAACAAACCCAAGTTCATTTCTATTTCCGAGAATTTCCAGGCTGGTGGTAGCTGGTAGGTATCTAACTTGTCATTCTGACTACTGGCGAATGGCGATGGAAATCTATTGTACCTATTATGTTTTTTGTTGCTCATTTCTCATGAGGTCAATGTCATTTTCCTCCTATAGGTCCAGTTTGAAACGACTCACGAAGGGCATGTTTAAAACAGTATTAAACAATGTTTTAAACACAATTTAAAACGAATGTTTTAAAACACCCCTTTTTCCAAAAATGCTTTTAAAACACTGTTTAAAACAAATGTTTAAAACAGTACCAACCCTGTTGTTGAAGTAGGTGAAGTACCTTTCCTCGATTTCAAGCACAGAGTTCAAATATTGTACCTTCTATTGTACCTATCCCTTGGTTTTTATAATTTTATCAATTTGTTGTTGTTCCTGAATCTTCTCAGCCTCCAAATTGATGTTTTCACGAACGCATGCTGATCGGGACGAGCTAAATCACGCAGTCATGGAAACTCATTTCAGAATAAAAACGGATTTCCACTAATACTCAAAAAATACACTGTAGCAATAACTAGTTACTGTTTGTTACTGACCTCTGCTTGATTTTTGATTACCAAAACCGGTATAACAGTGCATTTTTTTTGTATATTAGTGGAAATAGAAAACCTTTCAGTAACAAAGTTTTTATTTTGCTGACGGGATTTTAAAACAGTCCGACTACCTCTTCTGCAGTTCCCTGCAGGCTCTTGTGAGGTACCTCGGACGGTGGACGGAAACTGTCTCTTCTTACCTGCTCTTCGTCGACGTCTTTCCTCCTTTTTGCTTCCTCACTACCGAAGGAGGGGAAGCCTTGGATTAGTGATTGAGTAAAAAAAATGCATGTCCTCCAAAATGAAAATATCCACTACCATTTTGAACTGTTTTTCCGACTACCAGACATCGAGGAACGTTTTTGGTTCGTGTATGTCTGTCTGTGGTCAATTCCTTCTAACGCCCATAAATACCCGAAATAATGGTCGAAATGGGCTGAAAAAAATGTCGAAAAAAAGGTTTGATCCTGTTACGCATGTTCGGTAATTCACTACTACTCTATTCATTGATATTCACTCATTTTGACGCATCATTTTTTACCAACTGATTCTACACGTCCATGATACCATCAGTGAGGAAGCTATACTGCCCACCCAAGTTGGCAGACGTTTTTCTTTCTCTCCACACTTTCTTGACACGTTTGTGTTCCCTCTCGCCCATTTCACTCACCTTCTTCCGCTTTGCTGATTGAGCTGCCACTGTTTTTCCAAATATGCTGCATACTTCACAGGATCCTTTTTCAAGTTCTCTCTGAACTTGAGGGCCCTCCCAGTTCTTCTGAAGACAACATAACGTCGAAAAATCACAGTACATTGATCCCCCGCCTCCTGTCAATATAATTAGGTCATTGTGTCAATATTGATTGATTTGTGACAAAAGTGGTTGGGCCGAGTCACGAATATTTCTGGGGATATTGTTATAGAGGTTAGGTATTGTTATAGAGGTATATAGGACCCGCTGGGTGGTAATCCTGAGTGTAGAAGTACTTCTCCTTAGGTGGGTAGCAAGCCTGGAAAGATTGTTTAGGAGAATAAATTCCTAAAACCCGAAGTAGAGTCCTACACAATGGTAATAGGTTATTTACTTACTAGTACTTACTTACTGATAGGTTACCTACTTAGTGAATGTCTCGATTTATGATTGATAATATTCCAATCACAGATGATTTAATCAGATAGATTGGATGATTATCGTTCTCATTGAAGTGGAATATAGTAGTATATAGAGGTAACATGTCTAGCACCCGACTACATAAATTATAAACCCCTCAATATAACCTGATGATTAAAAGCCTAATTAACACGTGGTGCCAGAAGGTTCAGAACTGCGTCGAACTTCATAAATTAGTTCAACTGATTGGTTTAAATGCCATGAGGAAGGACCTCACCGACAGGAAGGAAGTCACGCTGTTCTCAGAGGTGACAAATTTTTCGTTAACGGCAAAATAATTATTGTTCCCGACTTGAGTATGATGCGCGGCACCTCTTCGATCTCCGACGAGGACAATGTGGACCCCAGCAGGAAAAAACTATTGAGTGCCACAATTTCACCTACAAATTCAAGAAAGATGCAACCATCTAAGTAAAAGAAAAGGTCTCCTTGATACGTGTAGTTTTCTCGATGATCAGCGTTGCTGCTGGTGCCATTTTTGACTTGGATAATGGTCTTGGCAATGTACGTATATTTTACCACAGTCTTTATGTATTGCTATTACCACAGTGAACGTTGCTTAGGTATTATTTATAAGGTATTTTTTTACTGATTAATTGGACTATTAATATCTATAATTTACTGCATTCTTTATATACACTGCTGACAGGTTCTGTTATATTGCTTACCTACCTTTATTAGTATATATAGTCAGGCTTCAAATCGCCCGTATAGGGAGGTGCGAATATTTATAGCCTTTGTTTATTTATTTAGCTTCAGAGTCCGGAGACGGGCCGGGCCACGGTGGAGGCGGGTCAAAGTGTACGGCTATGTACTTGGTGGAACTCCAGGGCGGAGGCAGTCTGTTCGATACCTTCAACCGTGATTGTGCCCTGGAGTCCGATCCGAGACGTGAGCCGGTCCGTTTTCCCCCAAAGTGAAAACCAATATTTCTTTTCTTCCCCTTAGCGGTCACAGGTGGTGAGTCGTTTCCAGTTTTCATTTTCATTTTTCAAAGGGGTCTTATTTTTGGTTGGGTAGGAGAAGAACTATAATATACATTTGATCAAGAATACTTTTATTTTTCGTTTTATTCATTTTGTGAAGTGCCAAAGGACACACCAGTGTGAAATGGGCCACAGAAATTCCAGCCACAGATTCCGGGCGCTGTCTAGACTCACCCGCAACAACCCGAGGCAAGGCCGCCCGCTTCAAGGCCTACCACCTTTCACCAAACGACCCATTCTGAGGCACCTTCCGACTGATACTGTCATTACTCACGCAATAAACCACCAATCTGAATGACTCTCTCTGTATGACTCGCAGGCAAGGCGAACCATATTAAGGCCTTCACTTTTAAGTTTCAAATGTTTCTCAGATATTAGGAATATAGCTACAGATATAACATGAAAACCAACAATTACCACTTACCTACATTTTTCGAAAATCTATCTCCAATATCTCCGATTTAACGCAATTTACCTCCGCCAAACTCAAAGGGGTTATTCTCAGTAACCTCAAGAAGAAATATACAAGGCCAGGTAATTATTCGGGAAATTTTGTTCGAGATATACGAATAACCCACTGATATACTGATTCAACCATCAAATCCCATATAACCTACATTTCTCAAAATTCCATCTCCGTAATCTCCGATATAACAAAATTTACCTCCGCCAGATTCATAGGGGCTCACTAGCGCAAAAAGAAGTCCACAAAGTTTGAAAAGAATCAGGGAAAATGTTTTCGAGATATACGAATATAGCCACAGCTATATCATGTCAACCCGGAATTCCGAGTTACCTACATCTTTCGAACTTCAATCTCCAATTTCTCAGATTTAATGCAATTTACCTGCGCCAAATTCACGTCGGATATTCTCAATAACCTTAACAAGCATTATGCTTAATTTGGAAAGAATCAGGGACAATGTTTTCGAGATATACTAATATAGCCACAGTTATACCATATCAACCTCTGCTCATCCCATGTGCCTACGTTCACCAAAATTCCATCTTCTATTCCTCCCATTTAACGCAATTTACCTCCGCCAACTTCATAGGGGTTGTTCTCAATAACCTTAAGAAGGACTATGCAAAGTTTGAAAACAATCAGGGACAATTTTTTTGAGATATCCGAATATAGCCACAGACACAGATATACCATATCAACCTCTGCACATCCCATATGCCTACGTTCACCAAAATTCTATCTCCGATATCTCCAATTTAACGCAATTAACCTCCGCCAAATTCATAGGGGTTATTCTCAGTAACCTTAAGAAGGAGTATGCAAAATTTGGAAAGAATCAGGGACAACATTTTCGAGATATCATAATATAGCCACAGATGTACCATATCAACCTCTGCACATCCCATATGCCTACGTTCACCAAAATTCTATCTCCCATATCTCCGATTTAACGCAATTTGCCTCCGCCAAATTCATTGGGGTTGTTCTCAGTAACCTCAAGAAGGAGTATGCAATGTTTTGAAAGCAGGGACAATGTTTTCGAGATATACGAACTTGGCAACAGAGCTATATCATGTCAACCCAGAATTCCGAGTTACCTACATTTTCCGAAGTTCAATCTCCGATTTCTCAGTTTTAACGGAATTTACATCCGCCAAATTCATAGGGGTTATTCTCAGTAACCTTAAGAAGGAGTATGCAAAGTGTGGAAAGAATCAGGGACAATGTTTTCGAGATATACGAACTTAGCCACAGCTATATCATGTCAACCCGGAATTCCGAGTTACCTACATTTTTCGAACTTCAATCTCCGATTTAATGCAATTTACCTTCACCAAATTCACGTCGTATATTCTCAATAACCTTCAAAAGCATTGTGCTAAATTTGGAAAGAATCAGGGCCAAAATTTTCGAGATATCAGAATATAGCCACAGATGTACCATATCAACCTCTGCACATCCCATATGCCTACGTTCACCAAAATTCTCTCTCCTATATCTCCAACACTATTTATCTCCGCCAAATTCATAGGGGTTATTCTCAGTAACCTTAAGAAGGAGTATGCTGGGTTTGGAAAGAATCAGGGACAATGTTTTCGAGATATACGAACTTAGCCACAGCTATATCATGTCAACCCGGAATTCCGAGTTACCTACATTTTTCGAACTTCAATCTCCGATTTCTCAGATTTAATGCAATTTACCTCCGCTAAATTCACGTTGGATATTCTCAATAACCTTAACAAGCATTATGCTAAATTTGGAAAGAATCAGGGACAAGTTTTTCGAGATATACGAACTTGGCCACAGCTATATCATGTCAACCCTGAATTTGGAGTTACCTAGTGTTGTGATCGGCTGCTCCTCCACAACTCTTGTAATGCAGCAACATGAAATACCTCAGAGTGGGGACCCCCCGACCCCCCTCTGATCATGTCAGGGGAATATAAAAGAGCCAGGGGCCATCAAATATACAACCATTCTCAATCAAGCGATCGACTCGTCTGTTAGACTCCCAATCACTACACTGGTGACATCCGACGTTGACTACATTGCCCAGCGCCCGCCGTTCGATTGCGTCGCAGCCCCGCCTCCGCATCTACGAGCCCCACCACGCGCGGCCCCCACCGACGCCACAGCGGCGCCCCACTCCGACGCCCGCCTCGACGGCTATCGCAGCGCCTCCCGCTACTTCGCCCCACCATCTCCGATCCTTATATAAGGAAACGGACAACGGCGCCGAGCACACTTCCTGCTGACACCTCAACGGACTGGCACCTTCCAAGAAAACGAAGATGACGGAGCTGAAACCGAAAACAACTCCCGAAGCGAGTACGCCATCGATCCTCAAGCTCCCGCCGTTCGACCCCGCATTTCCGCACGTCTGGTTCGCCCAACTCGAGATAATACTCGCACACGAAGGCCTCACGACGCCACATGCGAAGTTCGCCCGAGCCTTCCTCGCACTCGAACCTCGACAAGCGGATCTCTGCGCCGACATCAACCCCTCGAACACCAGCAGCTACCAGACGCTGAAAACTCGCCTTCTAGCTACACACGCACCTTCAGATGGTTCACGGCTCACCGCCCTACTCCAGCCGGCCTCCGACGACGAGCTACCATCGGTCCTCGCTCGCCGACTCACCCGAGCACTCCCGGCTGACACACTGGCACCACTCGTCCGACAGCTCTTCCTCCGCGCCCTACCAGAGAGCATTCGTCTACACATAGCGGCGCATGACGAACCCAACATCGTGAAACTCGCTGCGCTCGCCGATCACCTCCTACCATTCGCCCCGCCTCCTCGGGTGGCTACCGTCTCCGAAGAGGTTGAAGTGATAAACAACAGACGACAACGGCGCTCGCCGACGCAGCTGACAACGAACACACGCCGCCCGACGACCACCCTATGTTTCTACCATCGCACTTGGGGCCCCCGAGCACAGAAATGCCGCAGCCCCTGCACCTGGCGCCCGAAACTATCGGGAAACGACAACGCACGGCCCGACCAGCCGTAACGGCCGTGCGCAACCCACCAACATCTCGGCTCTTCATACGCTGCAAACGAACCGCCCTACAGTTCCTCGTAGATACCGGCTCCGACGTCTCAATCGTCCCGAACACCCTGCTCCGGCGAAAAACAACACGCCCAAGCGCTCTACGCGCCGCAAACGGCACCGAGATCAAGATGTACGGAACACACTCCGCCTCAGTAAACCTCCCAGATCTCCCTCCGTACGAGTTGACCTTCACAGTCGCCGACGTCTCGACACCGATCCTCGGCTCCGACTTTTTGACGTACCACGGCCTACTCGTTGACCTACCCAACGCCCGACTCATCAACGCGGCCACGCAGCGGTACATCACCGGAACAGTAGAACTCGTACCTCCGAGCCAGTCAATCTGCACGACGACAGCGAATGAGCCTCGATTTCAAGCCCTCCTCGACGGCTACAAACCTTCCGACACACCATGCGACGCCCCTGTCGAACATCACATCGTCACGAAGGGACCCCCGTGTCATGCGAAACTTCGCCGATTATCACCGGACCTATACGCGAAAGCGAAGGCCCATTTCGGCGAATTATTAGCGGCGGGGGTCATCGAACCTTCGGAAGCGCCGTGGTCCAGCCCGCTCCACATCGTACCGAAACCCGACGGTGACATTCGCCCCGTCGGTGACTACAGAGCGCTGAATCGACTCACTATACCGGATCGCTACACCGTCCCGCACCTACACGACTTCACAACAGCCCTGTACGGGACTACCGTGTACAGCACATTCGACCTCGCACGCGCATTCTTCCACTGCAAGATCAGCGAACGCGACGTGCCTAAAACAACGATCCTGACACCCTTCGGCGCCTACCAATTCAAGCGAATGAATTTCGGCTTACGAAACGCAGCGCAAACATGGCAACGCTACATGGACCACGTCCTACGCAACCTGCCCTTCGTGTATTGTTACCTCGACGACATACTGGTCGCCTCGGCCACCCCGTCAGAACACTACACCCACGTACGCACGCTCCTCGAGACCCTCGCTAAATACGGCCTCCAAATAAACACAGCCAAATGCCAGCTCGCACGACCCTCAGTCAAATTTCTCAGCCACAACGTTTCAGCCGAAGGGATAACACCCCTACCGGAACGCACGGACCTCATCAAGAAATTCCCACGACCCACTACGTCCACGAGCTTCGAACATTCCTCGGCCTCATCAATTTCTATCACCGAGCACTACCACGAGCCGCACCTACTCTTCGCCCCCTAGTGGAAATGATACCACCCGACGCGAAGAAAAAGGACAACCGCACGCTCACGTGGACCACCGACGCAGCTGACGCATTCGACCGCGCAAAACGCTTACTCGAAACCTCCGTCACACTCGCCCATCCGGCCCCGACCCAACCGCTCGTCCTACACACGGACTCATCGGATTTCGCCGTCAGCGCAGCGCTGCATTTCATCGACAATACGCACTTACGCCCGCTAGGTTTCTTCTCACGCACCCTCAACCCGGCTCAACGTAACTACAGCGCATTTGACCGCGAACTACTGGCTATATACCTCGCCATAGTACATTTTCGCCAACAAATCGAAGGGCGCCCACTTACCGTCTACACGGACCATAAGCCCCTAACGACCTCCCTAGCGACTCAGTCAAACACAGCCCCGCCGACGAGACTTCGACACCTTCGATTTATTTCCGAATTCACAACGGACATCAGGTACGCCGAGGGCCCAACGAACATCGTCGCCGACTACCTCTCTCGACTGACACCCACGGCCAACACAACTACGGCCCACGCAGTCACGGATCACGGTACCCCCTTCAGGATCCAACAACTCACCGACGCACAGGCCGCCGATGATCACATCGCCACCATGGCTCTCACAGCGCACCGAATACAAGGCCACGAAATCATGTGCGAAAACACCGACGCCTCGCCTCGCCCCTACATCCCCACGCCGCTACGCCTCCCAGTTTTTCGCCACATACACGGGATGACACACCCGGGGATTAAGGCCACCACAGCCCTCATCCGCGCTCGATACTACTGGCTGAATATGACCTCATCGACACGGCTATTCACCCGCGCCTGCCCGAGCTGCAACCGAGCCAAAACGACACGACACATCAGGGCTCCCCTCGGCGAATTTCCCGACGCAGCGCCGCTCGAGCACTTACACATCGACCTCTTCGGCCCGCTACCACCGTCGGCAACAAAGAAATATATACTGTCGATGATCGACCGCGCCACTGGCTGGTTCGAATGCGCACCCCTCTCGACCATTTCTGCCGACGCAGTAATCACGGCCCTACACACACATTGGATCGCACGCTACGGCTCCCCGGCACACATAACCACCGACCAGGGCACCCAGTTCACCTCCGCCGAATTCCACAAGTACTGCACGTCCATGGGCACGGAGGTACATCACACAAACACCTACCACCCCCCCACGAACGGCCTAGTCGAGCGACTGCACCGAGTCCTCAAGGACGCAATCATCGCCACAGCCACGTCCCGCACTTGGGCCACGCAACTCAGCGGCCTCCTCCTCGGCCTACGAAACCGCCCGGACCCCGACGGCTACTCGCCGGCCCAACGCCTCTTTTCGGCCACACCACGCCTCCCAGGGGATCTGTTCACTCAACCACCACCGACAACTATACCCCTCCGCACAAACGAATCTTACCGCCACTACACACAGTCATACATGCCAACAACCATGCGCACAGCGACACACGTGTACGTCCGCGTCGACACACCGAGGGGAAAACTAGAGCCACCCTACACCGGCCCCCATCAAGTACTGACGAACGATGGGAAAACAGTCACTTACCTCACGGACGATCGCCGAACCCCATCGGTATCCATCGACAGATGCAAGCCGGCACCCCCACCTACGCACAACACGGGCCCCACCGCAACACCGCAAATCGCCCCACACCACACAACGATGGCCATCAATTCGCCACCACAGCACCCACGGCAACCGCCGCTCCCGTCGAACCACGCCCGGAGCCCGAGCCTCGCCCGCCAACGCTACGCGCTCTATGCCACCGCCCCACGACAACGACCATCGCAACTCGGAACAACCCCACTCGGAACAACGAAAACCAACACACGCACCTCCCACGCCCGGCACCAGCCACAGCGAACCGAAGAAAATTTAATCAATCCTTTACTTAAATTCTGGGGGGAGCAGTGTTGTGATCGGCTGCTCCTCCACCACTCTTGTAATGCAGCAACATGAAATACCTCAGAGTGGGGACCCCCCGACCCCCCTCTGATCATGTCAGGGGAATATAAAAGAGCCAGGGGCCATCAAATATACAACCATTCTCAATCAAGCGATCGACTCGTCTGTTAAACTCCCAATCACTACACCTAGATTTTTCGAACTTCAATCTCCGATTTCTCAGATTTAATGCAATTTACATGCGCCAAATTCACGTCGGATATTCTCAATAACCCTAACAAGCATTATGATAAATTTGAAAAGAATCAGGGGCAATGTTTCCGAGATATACGAATATAGCCACAGATATATTATGTCAACCTGCACATCCCACATACGTAAGTGTACCAAATATCGATCTCCTATTTCTCCGATTTAACGCAATTTACCTCCGCCAAATTCATAGGGGTTATTACCAGTATTCTAAATAAGGAGTACACAAAGTTTGGAAATAATCATGGAAAACATTTTCGAGATATACGAATATAGCCACAGATATACCATGTCACCTGCAAATTCCATATATACGTACGTTTCCCAAAATTCTATCTCTGATATCTCCGATGTAGCGCAATTTACCCTCGCGAAACTCAAAGGGGTTATCCTCAGGATCATCAAGGAGAAGGAGTGGGGATATGCTAGTTTTGCAAATAATTCTTTTCCTGCAACACGTCAACAATATGGTAAGTGGGGAAATGTGTATCATAATCTACATCTGTTCTCTCAGTTCTTTGGAATAGCAAGAATTGCCCTAGTGCCTTTTGCAGACAAGTAGACGTGCTTACTGGAATAATATTTTTATCTAAATTGGGAATGGGAGTTCGGACTTTCGCTGTTGGATCACTTACTGTGAATTAGCTGAACAGACATACCTTCACAATACCTAGTTTTAAGAAACCGGTTGATACTTTGTACTTTTGGGTCAGAATGGATGGCAGTTCCCCCTGTTTGAAAATACCGGGGAAGCAGTTGGAGGAGAATACCCGGAAGGTAGTCTCCTACCTAGGGGTTTCCGTATCCAACAAAACTGGGGGAAAGGGTATGGTTGGAAAACACCATTCTCCTCCTAGATAGGGTTACCTGTTGGAAGTAGGGATCGATGTTTTGAAAAACATCGATATTTTTGAAGAAATCGATGTTTCTGAAATATCGTTATAACGATGTACCCATCCCCATGCCTACACACATCATTCCACCATTCGAACTTCCAAATGTCTGTTCCTCTGTTTTGCTGAACCTGCTGCAAGCATACAAAACGTACTCATACTTCGTGTTAGTGCAAGTGCAAGGAATAGGAATATTGGAGCTGCTAGACTGCCTACCCAGCGTAAGGTAAGTAATTACACCATTAATCACCAAACAAATTAGGATGTACTTAGGATAGTTTGCTTATCATGTTGTAATTCAACGTGAACCTACCTTTTTCATATTACTAACATATTAAGTACCCCACTAACAGCAAATTGATTCACAAGTTACCCATGTCATTTTTTCATTGATCCGTAATGAACATAAATGCAATAATTATGTTTGTCAGCATTCCCATATTAGCAACATGACTCAATCCATAGTAGTGCATGGCATACCCAATTGTTGCGTTTTATAATGGTTATGAAATCAGATCAGATAGGTTCCGAACAAGTAGGTGCTTATTAGAACTTAGGTACTGTACAGTTGCAGTATGTAAAGCCCGGTTATGAAGCTAATAAACAAATTTTTCGAGTCACTTATTCCCATTGGTGCATGATTATGTATTCGCTAAATTTTGCCCTCCTTTGTGTGGCCCCCTGTTGACAATTCGTTGTTTTCTAAAGTGGTCATTGATCAAAGGTCAAAATCGGCTTGTTCGGGCGAGGATCACTGAAAATCGTCAATGGAATTACTTTACAATATATTCCATAGACTGATTATTCTTTCTTATAGGAGAAGGACACACTCGGTTTGGGACACATAACCTTCAGTTGCTGATTAGGACTATCCAAATTCATCACGGGTCGATCAGTTCAGTGTCACCAACCCGTGAAAAGAAAACATCGTCTCAAACCAATGGCAATTACCTTACATTGTCATACATCTTCATTGGACAATAGTACACACAGCATCGTACCTGACTTCCCACTTCTGATAAATTGATTTGATTATGCCACTTACCTATTTCAGTACCTACAGTGGCGGAGATAGGATTTCGAGTGGGTTGGTGGAGTGGGGGGGGGGGGGGGGGGAGGCAAACCGGGGAATGATTGAAAAAGCCGTAACCCGAAAAGGGGCTTGTATGTATATTTTGGTTTTTAAATGACTAGGAACAAGCGCATTATCTTAAACAAAATCCTTACAATTATTCCGCTCTTCAGTAAACGTTCTATGAAATACCATTAAACAGGGTGTCTTGGAAACAGGTGTGTAAGAAACAGGAAAAGATGTTTTACATAATTTCCGAACGAAAACGTCTCGTGGCAATTTTCATTCGAGCCCTTGGTCGTGTTTTTCGGCATTTCAAGTTTTTTTCTTCATAAATCACGTGTTTTCTCATAAAACACAAAGGTTTATTATTTACCTGTATAAATGCCCCTTCTGCGTAGATCACTGTTTTCTGTGGCCAGTACCCTCGAGCTCCCCCCAGGAAAGCACTAAATCGAGTACTGGAGCCCGCTCCGGAATTGAAGTTTCCCCAATGCGCAGGATTCAATAATTCAGTAATTAATTTTTGTAGTTATTCATGAACCATACGGCAAATAATAAACCGCTGTGTAATAGTTTACCTGTATAGGTGCCCCTTCTACGTAAATAGTATAATGAACCGTTCTGTAATAATTTACCCATCAATAATACCTACTTCAACGTTTGTTCGAGTTTCCAAAAGTACCAAAAGAGCTATCAATTTTCAAATGAAATAATATCACAGAACAACCAACTCGACTTCATACAGCCATGCGTGATTCTGATCAGGTGCTCCCTAGCGATGATTTCTGGGTTTATACCGTTTAATTTTTCTGGGTTTATACCGTTTAATTTCTGGGTTTATACCGGATTTATACCGTTTGATTCACGATCGTGTTGACGAAGCTGTTCGGTATCGGTACACACGAACGGCTGGTCGTACAATGCTGCGGGTGGTATCAAACAATTATTTCGTTCAAGATAAATTTAAAAACGTAAAAAAATCCATACCCTTCTATTGACAGTTTTCGAGCTACGGCGTTCTAAAAATTTCAACCCCTATTTTTGACCCCTTAGAGATGATTCACAGTAACGCCAAGCTTCGAGGACCAGATAGACCCGGAACGGGATATATACATCAAATTTCATCAATTTTCGTTCATGATAACTAAGAAAAGTGCTAAGTACGGTGTACGGCGGACAGACAGACATTTTTTTTATTGCATTTTCAGGAATTCTACATACCTTGAAACGTGAACAATTACATTTTGAGGTTGTGAGGGAGGGGAGGGGGGAGATTTCATGCCCGAATCCAATGGTTCATTATTGAAAATAATATACAAAAAAACAAACAAAAAAAAAACAAGAAATTGGTGGCTACCGTTGACAACCTCGTTAAATGCCCTTCTACAATACGTTAATTTGAAAACTTGATTGGTCTGAACCCCTGACATTCGCTCCTGAAAATCAAAATTTGTCGAATCTCAGAAAACAGGTACGAGAAACTTCAAAGTGCTCTAGCTCAGTGAGGGCAACCCAGGTCGCCAATTTTGGTTTATTATTTTTGTTAATGAACCATTGGAATCGAGCATGAAAAAAAATAAAAAATTCTACCCCCCCCCCCCCCTCAAAATGTGACGGTTTCTGTTTCAAGGTATGTAGGATCCGAAAATGCAATAAAAATATTTCTGTCTGTCCGCCGTACGCCGTACTTAGCACTTTTCTTAGTTACCACGAAAAAAAAAAAATTGATAAAATTCGAGTTACAGAATCCGTTCGGGGTCTAGTTGGTCCTCGAAGCTCGGCGTTACTGTCAGTCATCTCTAAGGGGTTCAAATAGGGGTTGAAATTTTCTGAACGCCGTAGCTCGAATACTTCCGATAGAAGGGTATGGTTTTTTTAAAACGTTTTTCAATTGATCTTGAACTAAAGAATTTGTTGAGACCACCCACAGCATTTTACGACCAGCCGTTCGTTTACACCAAAAAGCTTCGTCAACACGATCGCGAACCAAACGGTATACATCCGGCCCAGATATCATCACTAGGGAGCACCTGATTATAATCAAGGATGGCTGTATGAAGTCGAGTTGGTTGTTCGGCGATATTATTTCATTTGATAAGGATTTTGTTAGTAGCTACTTCTTAAACTTGAAGAAACGTTCAAGTATTTATTGATGGGTAAATTATTACACAATGGTAAATTATTACACAACGGTAAATTATTAAACGACTAAATTACTGCACAACGGTAAATTATTACACAACGGTTCATTGTATTATCTACGAAGAATTATTGAATCCCGCGCATTTGTAGGAAACTTTAATTCCGGAGCCGGCTCCAGTACTCGATTTAGTGCTTTCCTGGGGGGAGCTCGACCACAGAAAACCGGGATCTACGCAGAAGGGGCATCTGTACAGGTGAATAATCATGCAATCATGCTTTGTGCAATCATTTTCACCGTTCTGTTGTTGTGATTTTTTAAATTGGTATTATGGCGAATTTTTTCTGGAAAAACGCGATATAGGGGAATAATTGGGAATGCCAAAAAACACGAAAACTAAGGATTTAAAAGAAAACTGCCAAGACATTTTGGTTGGGAAACTACCTGAAAAATCGATTAGCAGCTTGTTGCACACCGCCACTACGCCTACCTGCATTTCAACATTATACCTATCTCACTTCCCTCAACTCCTGTTGTAGTTACTTTCATGTTATTGTTCCATACTTCTCGTACATAGGCAGTTGAATGATTATAATATAATCAGTACCTACTCTCTTTGATCGCAGTACCTACTCGTAATAAGATCTTGATTTCCTGTACAAATGAGATGAGTTGACAACACTGCGTCAGTTTCGATGGTCAATGCGATTTCGATTGTACGAATCTCCCATCACCCGGCTTCCTAGGAAAATTCTTGGGGGCTCCTCACCTTCAGGGTAATCAGTTACAGACCTTTGTATTCAATAATAATATGAGATTAATTATGACATTAATATACATTAATACAGATAATATGACATTATAATTCTCGGAGGTTAGCACTGGAGGTTATTTGATGACGCGTAAATGAATCCCCCCCCCCCCCCCCTTATTTCTGGATCTGCCATTGTCGGTCAATAAAAGTCTCAAGACAAAATGTATATTATATAACTACTGAACCATTAACCTTCCGTTAGTCGCGCACACCTCACAGGTGCATGATTTTCGCATTTTTGGCGCCACCCTCATGCGCCGTGGTTTGGAGCCGCCCCCTTCCGTCAAGCATGGCCGCGGTTCTTACCAAATCAGAGGTATTGCAGACCTAATCACCTCACAGGTGCAACGGGACTATTGATGTAAGTTTTGCAAATGTGTGATTTTAAATTTTTTGTTCTTCTTCATTTTATGTTTCATTTCCATATGTGTATGTGTATGAGTTCATTTTGCTTTCAATCAAAATAGGAAGTATCTAACCATGAAGTAGGAAGAATCTAACCATGGCTCTAGGCTTCAGATTGGCGGAGGTAACGAAGCCGCCCCTACAACGCATTGCAGTCATCGCACCCTTACTACCGCCGGAAGACGCCAATAAAAGAAGATAATTGCGTGATCCCCTGTCACCTCACCAAAGAACGAAAAAACACTAAATATTCTTGAACTACTTGCGGGAAGTACTAGTGTTTGGGCCTTGTAATTACAGTTTGCAAAGACTGTCACGCTAGTCAAAATGATGATCAGGTTATGGATGTAGAGCAAGGCAGTTCCTGAAAAGTCACCTTACAAAACTGAGATAGGATATATCGTAATAGCTTTACAAGATAATAACATGATATATTCAAAGCTCTATTCACTGGAGGTATTCAGAACTAATTCAGTTTATGTCTTGAATTTGTGATAGCAGGAAATAATTTTTTGGTGATGGTATAGAGAATTTCTAAAAAGTTTATCTGGTTGTTACCAGTTCATTATGCCATAGTTCAATCTCAGTCATTACCTAGTGCCTTTACTTTCAGTAAGAAGTTGTGAGTAGGTACTCATAATAATGGTGCAAATAAGACTGATCTAAGTTGTTACCTACCTATTCTGTCACTTACTTATTTTTACGTTTTCAGATGCAATAAAGTTTATTATTTACAATATATATTTACATTTTTGTTGTTTCCTACTTCAGAAATGGGCTTTTAATGCCCCCAGACGCTCAGGAGTTTTTTTTTTTTTTTAATCGGTAAAAATTAGAGGGCACCTCACATGTGCAGCGCGACTATCGATGGTAGGAAAAAGGGCGCGACTAACGGAAGGTTAAACTTTCCGTTCTATCAAAACGTTTTTCTTTCTTTCTCAGGACTACCAGCGGGCGTTAATTCGTTTGTCACATCTTGGGCGAAATAATTATTGTTGCTCAATTTCTTTACGTATAAATAATTGTTAGCCTGAGGTTCATTCAACAAGTACAAATATTTGAAAGAAAATGTACCACGTGATTCCCTGATAATTTCTATTCGAGATACTTACAGAGATGAAGGTATTGCCCTCGTTACTTCGCCATCCATAAACATTATTGAAAAAGTAAGGCAGAATCTCGAAAGGGGTGGTTACCTGAAACGACCTTCGTCATATGTGGAAAAAGACCAGAAAAATTTCAATAATACATTTAAATTGGTGTTTCGAACCTTGCTCCGCGAAGGACTGGGTGCAAAAGTAATGGATCACACAAATGCGGAAAGTGAAGGTAACACTGACGAGCGTACAATTACATCACTAGTCGACTGTCAACGCCAAAAACCATACGCTGACAGTTTAACTACTGCGGAATCCCCTTACAATTCACACTGTAGGTATAACTCGGGTTTGTCACCTGGCAGTAGCGAACGCTTGATTGAGGCAGACAACCGCCAGAATCATATTTACGCTGTAGATAATTATGTTGATCATTTCTTCACTGGGGATACTACAGAAATCGGTGTAGACGAAATAGAAGAAACCCCCAGAAAATATCTTCATAACAGTAGTAAGTATAATGTTGATTTATCCCCCGAAACTGCGGAAATGCTAATTGGTCCGGACAACGACCTTAGCCACAACTACCCTAACATCGTACGGAAACTATTCTTAGATACTAACATCCATTGCGTGGTTAAAATGAAGGGCTACCATGTACTCAAGAGCAGGCAAGTAATAAAGGTTTATGTGTACTGCCGAGTTCCGAAGTGCCGGAGATATACAGCTGAAATAAACTTACAAAAATTGCAAATGTATATAAAGGTGATCGAAGGTTCTCTAACCCCTAGTAATGCCCACAAAAATATAAAATTAATAGACTATGTGACGCGAGATGAAAGGGATAAACTGAAGAGGTCCTTAATCCATCAGACGCCTTACAAATATAGAGTTGAGTGCGTGGAAGAATGTAGGGGAGATTTAATTGAGAAAGGCCATTTGCAATCAATAAAATCAAATTGTGTGATCCGAAAAATACGGGAAGAAGGTTTAGCATTGAATGACCTCAATTGTGATCCATTCACATCGCTAAAAATGATGTTTGAGAATGAGAGGAAGGAGGACAGAGAGACTAATGATGTGTACATATATAATGTTTCGGGCTGCCATTGTCAGCAATTTTATTCACAAAATTTCAGCAGGTTGTCGGGAAAAGTTGTGCGAATAACTTGAAAAGAAGACTAATCCTACATGTGGATGCCACTGGGTCGTTGGTAAAACACCCGTCGGGTACTTCTGATGACCACAGGATCTATTATTATGCTGGAGTGGTTGGTATCCCAAAAGCTGAGGGTGGCCATACAGTCCTCCCAGTAACAGAATTTGTTTCAGCGAGACAAGCTACTATTCATATAAACTTTTGGCTTTCAACCTATCTCAAGTTTTTGCGTGACCAACATATCCAATTGTTTTTTAGCACCGTCGTGAGTGATTGGAGTTTGGCAATACTCAACGCGATCTCGTTGGCATTCAATTACGTGCCTTTAGATAGTTATAATAACAAATGCTACGAGGTTACAACAGGCAGTTCCGGAGGCATTGAGAGGTTCTTGATAGATTGCACGTCCATCGCACTGTGCAATTCACATTTTGCAAAAGTTATATCTGAAGACATTAACCACTATTTCCCTGCAAAAACCGATGATAACAGAGAATGTAGGAGAGTTATTCATTCCATGATCAAAGCTACAACTTATAAAGCCTTCAAATATATCCTAGTCCGATTCATGGTTATATTACTGACAAGACAAATAATAGCAGATGTGCAATAATGAGAAAACAATTGAAACCTATGATAGAAGACAGCATGACAACTGGAGAGCTTGAAATTGATGCAAACACCAAAGAGGAGGAAAAAGAAGAAGAGGGCGTAGCATGGCATACAGCAAAATACAGGCAAAATAAATTCTACTAGAGAATGCAGCACGAAACGTTAAAAAGATTTTGGAATCTGATAGTGACAGTATCACCGTGATACCAAACCCCACTTACGCACCACATTTTTGGGAGTTATTTCTTGTGAAATACATTCCTATTGTTCCTTTGTGGATTGGGTTCGTCATATTACATTGCCGTGGGAGAAGCTACCGTCACGGCTGAGTATGAGTTGAGTCCCATGATTTTTCGTACGATTCTGAGGAAGGTGAGTTGAGTCCCTGGCGTGTTGTGGTAGCGTATCAGTTGAGTCCCGGTGAACTGTGAACCGTGAACTGTTAATCGTTAGCTGCGTGGCTGGTAAACAAACAAATATACTGGCGATCGTCTTCTCAGTTGTCAGTAGGCAGTTGCCGTTGTATTTGCCCAACCTGTGTGTTCCTACGCGTTATAATAATGGAGTTCATGACGAGTGAAAAATCAAAGCGTTTGATAGTGATTGGAAAATTCAGCAGTTGGGGCTCAGTAAGGAGTACCGTAAGCCTGACTCTGAAAAAGCGCATTTTTTACAAAATTTCTTCGGTCTTCCCTTCTTACGCCCAGAGGAAGTACTGGACTGTGTTACCGAAGAATTTATGGAGATTCAGCCTTCTGGTGACAGCAGAATTCATCAATTCATTGACTACGTTTTTTCTACGTGCATTTGTCCCGAAGAGTCATTGTTTCCACCGTCTGTTTGGGCTCAGTACACTGCAACAACCAACCGCACGACGAACAGCTGCGAAAGTTTTCATTCCAAGCTGAATGCTGCATTTTATTCAGGGCATCCTAATATATTTAATCTCGTAGACGTGCTACTTGGGGTTCAGTCCGAAACTTACGTAAAGATGCGTAGTCCCTTCCACAACAGACCAAAGAAAACCGTCGAAAAGGAAACCTACCTCATGGAGCAAATGGCAAAATACGATCGAGGTGGAATGACACGGTTCGAATTTGTGCAAGCTGTCTCATTCAAGTTTTTGCCCAAATGAACAATTTTGACACAACGTGAAAACGCTGCAAAGTCCTTGTCACATGGGTTTATTATTCTATTGGACATACCTACAGAAATGTTGGCTGTTCATTAATTGTTTCTTTCATGCCTAATAATCGAAATAGCTACTTCTGATGGTTTCCATTAATTTTGGCCCCCAAAACACAAATTAGGTACGCTCTTTTTTTTTCTTTTTTTTTAAACTATCTTTGATCATTGGTAGTGCCATTTAATCGTCCTGAACCACGTCTTGACACTTTTTCCAGTGTTATTATACAAACTGATGGTGATTTCAGACGATTTCCCAGGTTTTTCGCTCATAAAAAATCAATTCTGGGTGCTGAACATTTGGTAGAACTCAATTTTCCATTCTTTGGTCAAAATCGACTTCATATTCGGTCTTCTCGTCCCCAAAAACATAGAAAACGATATCTCAGAAGCCCATGTTACCAATATGTTGCTAAAACGTAAAAAGTACCTATTTTTACACACATTTTCACTCATAACACCCCTGGGTATATTCCGATCGGGCTGAAAAGTTTCGGGACACAACTAGGGCCCAAATGGAGCATGTGTGCGAAAGAACGATTTTTTTAGACCGAAAATGAAGCCTGTACACGTGATACGGCGGACGGCGTACGGCGGACGGACATTGCATTTTTGGAATCTATGCACCTTGAAACGTAAAAGAAAAAAGTTTGAGGGGGTGTTATAAAAATTTTTTGCTGAGCGAATACATAGGTGTATTATTCACAGAATAATAAACCAAAATGTGGTTGATGGATGAATTGATTCAGATTGAATGACGAGCTGACTAGCATGGCAGCAAAAAACGTTTTGGGAGACGATTAGCCGACCTCCTCGTGGTGTCTCCTGGGTGACTCTAACAGGCTATGCGAGAGACTCAACTCGTACGTTCCTGTTTAGGGGACTCAATTCGTACGTTCCTGTTATAAGGCGGGGACTCAATTAATACCAAAACCTGCCCACGGGACTCAACTCACCTGCACCGACCGTCACGAACGGTTTGGTTGAAAAATGGTTCGATATAGTAAAACATTCTATTCTCCAGGAACAATGTAGTCTACGAATAGATAGGTTTTTTTTTCAATCAAAGGAAGGCAATCGCTTCAATTTCAAAGCAAATCTATTTGGATATTCCATCGGAGCGGTGTTCCAGGCTCCCTAATAAGACGATAAATATTAGAAGAAATATCGATACATCAGTTATGTCTTTCGGGAATTCACAGTCTTCGTTCATCGACGAGGAAGAGAAGTGGGATAAGAAACGTGAAATGATAACTACCCCACCGAAAAGAAATATTGAATTATTAGCAAGCAAGACGACTGATGGCAATCAAGCGTGTATTCCGCAGTCTTGCTCCATAACGGAGTGCCACAACAGGAATACTTCACTAGACTCACGACGACCAGCAGTTTCTATGCTTTGTTCAGCGAATACCGGTATGTTGGATTTATTAGGTATTTCGACCTAAAATGCCTTCTTCCAATCACTGAACACCAATCCGAACGTAGGGTAGCAGTAACTAATTACTGGCTCAACGATGCGATTATAGACCACATTCTACATTCACTTGTAAAGAAGTTACCGGGTGTCGCAATTGTACTTGCAGGACTTGGTATTAGCCTACTGCACGATGGGTATAGTGGATCATTTACAGATTTACAGGTAGTGAGACCCTCAACCACTGTAGTTATGGTGCCACTGAACATCAACAGAAACCACTGGGCGCTGATGATCTTCGAACTAAAGGAAAAAACAGTGCAAGTGTACGACTCGATGGGTTTCTATTATCACAAGAGAAATACTCAATTATTCGTTGACAATTTCAAGAGACTGTTAACAACAATGTCGATCAACACTGAACCCGCAGAGTGGTCTGTGAACTATGTTCCATCTTGTCGCCAGGTTGACGATTATAATTGCGGTATACACCTCATCCACAATGCACAGTGTTACTTGTCAGGAGATCCAAGTGATAGAGAAATTGATTGTAATTTAAAACGTCATCAATTAACAGAATTAGCCCTTACCATGTCTGTAGATGTGACAAATAAGTGTCCTACATGTGGGGTGGGGGTGGGGGATGAAAGCAAAATAAATGAAATGGGTAGCGTATGTAGTTGCTGCCAGAGACGTTTTTGCTAAGGAGAAAAATGCAAAAAGCAGTCCAACTCCACGCCTTTCCTATGCTATATAATATGTATCTCAATTAAGTAGGTATTAGTATTGATGTGGTTGGTAGTACATGAAGTTGCCGGTTTTATACACTGTTTTGTCTGTTTCCGGTCCAGCAAGATGACCTCGCCCACGGCAACCGCATCCCCCACTCATGCAGATGACGAGATCGCCCGGTTAGAGGCAGCCCTGGCCCACCCCGGAGAACAACCAGCCTTTGGAGGAGGCCATGAGACAATGTCACTTGGAATCTCCTAAGTCCTGTGGCCCCACGACATCCGCGCCACGAAATGGGCCGCGTCCGTTGCTACCAGACCTTCGTTCCCTAAGTGGGAACCCCACCCGCGGAACCCGCCATTTCGACCAGTGGGACCGTGGTACCCTCCACCCCCTCACACGCCATACTACCCACCCCCACCACCATTTTACCCTCCCCCTACACCTTTCTACCCCACCCAACCAACAATCCCTACAGCTCAGCACTTACATGTAGAGGCACATGGCATGAGGGTGCGACACCATGTATGTTACAAACGAACCTGACGCAGCCAGAGGTAGAAGGTTTCCCCCCAGCCCACGCCGCGCCTGGACCGTAGGGGAAACAGGTCCTATTGAGTAAATGTGAACAAAAAAGTCCACCTCCCTCCCAGCCGCTAATATAAAAAAATTTCCACTCATGCAGCATGGCTATAAGAGCGAATTTTCAAAGAAATATTCCTGCTATTAGTATGTAAAAAGATGACGTAGCGAGAAACCATACCACGTTTCGTAAAATTATATAATTCTTGCGGGACTTTAGCCACTTTTACCGATTTTAGACCCTTATAAAGTCAAATTTGGCCCACCTTTTTTTTTTTTTTTTTTTTTTTTAAAGAAAAATATTAGGTACCTACCTATTATCATCGAAATAGTCTCCGTCGTGATTCACCATCCCACACAACGTCAGGGGAATTAATATTGATTTTAGCCCTTAAAAACCAATTGCTGACCCCCAAAAATCCAAATTTGACCCCTATTCTGTACGAAAAACACCCGAAATGGTATTTTTCTGTTTTTACTCGCCCTTCCATATCACTTTCAATGGTTCTATATCAATTTTTCGCGATTTCAGCCATTTTTACCGATTCTTGACCCCTGAAAACTAAAATTTGACTCCCTTAGAATTATTGAAAATTCCTCATCTTCGAGCTTAACCTCTTGTTGGGCAATATGAACGTTTTGGCAAAATTTTACATTTTTATCATGTAACCAATGACAGATTTCTGGAGTGACTCAAAAATATATAATGTATTACATATAAATTTTTGATAAACTCTAGAAATGCATTCAGCATGCCCTGAAACAGATTTCCCTATTAAACAAATTTCCAAATTCATTTTCTAAAAATTTTGGACCGATTGCAATACCTTCATTTTCGTTGAAAATTCGCTGAAATCAATTGAGGCCGCACAACATAAAAGTAGGAACTAGGAAAGCAACAGTAAGCAAAACCTCAAATGAACGAAGAAATTACTTGAAAGCCAAAACAGCTATTGCCAACCTCTCAGGTCCATTTAATTTGTTGGTAGCCACACCATGAATCTGGAGTAAAAATCCCTCCCAAATCTCTACACATAAACCACTCCTATGTAATAGTAAGCGATTTAACCAAAAAACGACGGGAACGTTGATTAGGGCAGCGCCAACGGGAAAATAATAACCGTAGGGGTTTTTACCAACCGCCATCGCTCCTCAACAGGCATAGCGGCCGATGGTGGACGAGGGACGGGTGGAAAAGTCCCTATAAAAACAGCCCTTCCTGCCCAGCTCTCCATTCCACAATCAGACTCCTTCCCTTTCTGACCCCTTTCTCGACACTCGCTGTGGTCCATTCCGCGGGGTGCTGGCGAAAGACTCCTTAGGAGCAACTAATATCTGCTGTGGTTATTGGTATTAGGTCCCTGTCTTTCATCTAGCGCCTGCTGTGGTTCATGCTCCCGGGGTACTTGCAAGACTCCTAAAGAGCAGCCAATACTTGCTGTAGTTCATGCTCGTGGGGTACTAGTATTAGGTCCCTGTCTTTCATCTAGCGCCTGCTACGGTTCATGCCAGCGGGCTGCTAGCAAAAGACGCCTAAGGAGCAGCCAATACTCGCTGTGGTTCATGCTCGTGGGGTGCAAGCAAGACTTAAGAAGCAGCCAATACTCGCTGTGGTTCATCCGCGGGGTACTAGTATTAGGTCCCTGTCTTTTTTCTAGCACCTGCTGTGGTTCACGCTCTCGGGGTACTTGCAAGACTCCTAAAGAGCAGCCAATACTTGCTGTAGTTCATGCTCGTGGGGTACTAGTATTAGGTCCCTGTCTTTCATCTAGCGCCTCCTGTGGTTCATGCTCGCGGGGTGCTAGCAAGACTCCTAAGGAGCAGCCAATACTCGCTGTGGTTCATGCTAGTGGGGTGCTAGCAAGACTTGAGAAGCAGCCAATACTGGGTACTAGTATTAGGTCCCTGTCTTTCATCTAGCACCTGCTGTGGTTCACGCTCTCGGGGTACTAGTATTAGGTCCCTGTCTTTCATCTAGCGCCTGCTGTGGTACATGCTCGCGGGGTGCTAGCAAGACTCCTAAGGAGCAGCCAATACTTGCTGTGGTTCATCCGCGGGGTAGTACTAGTATTAGGTCCCTGTCTTTCATCTAGCACCTGCTGTGGTTCACGCTCTCGGGGTACTAATATTAGGTCTCTGCCTTTCATCTAGCACCTGCTGTGGTTCATGCTCTGGGTGCTAGCAAAAGATTCCTGGGGAGCAGCCAATACTTGCTGTGGTTCATCCGCGGGGTACTAGTATTAGGTCCCTGTCTTTCATCTAGCAACTGCTGTGGTTCACGCTCTCGGGGTACTAGTATTAGGTCTCTGTCTTTCATCTAGCACCTGCTGTTGTTCATGCCTGCTGGCTGCTAGCAAAAGACTCCTAAGGAGCAGTCAATACTCGCTGTGCTTCATGCTCATTGGGTGCTAGCAAGACTTAACCTTCACCCGCTCGCCTCTCCTGAAGTCACACTTCCGATCGCGTGGGCGGCAAATTGGCCGCCCTTGGTTTTTCATAATTTTCACTACTTTTCTTCGTTTGTTTCAAATTAGTTTTGACCAGGGAACTCCAGCACAACATTACAAGCACATTTTTATCATAAATTCTTTATTCAGATAATGGCAATCACAATAAGAACTTAGATATAGGTATATCAAAATCACATTTTCAGTCTTTGAAGGTTTTCTGCACTAAAATAATATTCTGCAGTTCGCAACTTTTTCTATTGAAAGGAGGTAACAAAAGTTTGAATATAATCATAATAATACCTACCTACCTCATTTCGACAAATAACTAACGTGACAATAAAATAAAACGAAAGCTGGCTAGAACAAAACTAGAATATCCATAGTTCAAAACATTAGAACTTTAGTAAAAAAAAAAAAAAACTTTACAAAAATACAAAAATTATACTCAGGAAGATGAGTTAAAACTCAAAATACTTATCACATTGGAAAGCTGGCTAGATCAAAACTAGAATATCCATAGTTCAAAACATTAGAACTTTCCAAATCGAGATGCAAAACATTCATGTTTCAGTTCAAAATACAGCAGAGTACGACAAGAAATATCGATGAGAAGCCCTACACATATTCTAGAATACTGTGAAACTAGTACAGTTGAAAATACATGCGAAAGGAAAATTAATATTTACTTACATTTTCAAAATCGTGCGATGCGAAAACTGCCACGTTACCGCTCGCGTAGGCGGCAAATTGGCTCGAACCTGATGTCCCCAACTTTGGAGCAGTACTGACTGGGCTGACGTGTCCACCACGATCGGAAGTCAACGTAGTCTAGCAGGAAAGATATTAACTAGAGAATACATGGCGCTCTTGGGGCTATCACGATACTTTGAGCGAGCATACACGGGAAAATTCGAAAAGGCGGCCAATTTGCCGCCCACGCGAGCGGATGAAGGTTAAGAAACTGCCAATACTCGCTGTGGTCCATCCGCAGGGTACTAGTATTAGGTCTCTGTCTTTCATCTAGCGCCTGCTGTGGATCATGCTCGCGGGGTGCTAGCAAGACTCTTAAGGAGCAGCCAATACTCACTGTGGTTCATGATCATGGGGTACTAGTATTAGGTCCCTGTCTTTCATCTAGCACCTGCTGTTGTTCATGCCTGCTGGCTGCTAGCAAAAGACTCCTAAGGAGCAGTCAATACTCGCTGTGCTTCATGCTCATTGGGTGCTAGCAAGACTTAAGAAACTGCCAATACTTGCTGTGGTCCATCCGCAGGGTACTAGTATTAGGTCTCTGTCTTTCATCTAGCGCCTGCTGTGGATCATGCTCGCGGGGTGCTAGCAAGACTCTTAAGGAGCAGCCAATACTCACTGTGGTTCATGATGATGGGGTACTAGTATTAGGTCCCTGTCTTTCATCTAGCACCTGCTGTTGTTCATGCCTGCTGGCTGCTAGCAAAAGACTCCTAAGGAGCAGTCAATACTCGCTGTGCTTCATGCTCATTGGGTGCTAGCAAGACTTAAGAAACTGCCAATACTTGCTGTGGTCCATCCGCAGGGTACCAGTATTAGGTCCCTGTCTTTCATCTAGCACCTGCTGTGGTTCATGCTCTTGGGGTGCTAGCAAGACTCTTAAGGAGCAGCCAATAATCACTGTGGTTCATGCTCGAGGGGTACTAGCAAAAGACTCCTCAGCAACTAATATCTGCTGTGGCTCATGCTTGCCCAATATTGGTAGTAGGTTCCTCCCGTAAGTACACTAGGGTCGCAGGGTCCAGCGCCTGTGATTGACTTGGATCACAGTGTGGCGACCTCAAAATTTTCCTCACTTTATGTTGGTGATACGAAACCCCCCCCCCCTCCATCACCATAGTACTCATACCTATTTAAACATTAATTTGGTGAAATAATACCTATTATGTGAGTGATATCAACATAGAAGTATAAGTATGTGGACTCAGTAGATTTGTATAGTGAGTTGTATAGTGTAAGGTTTTACAGA